>JAEAOA010001682.1:15467-522967 GCA_016746295.1 Potamilus streckersoni | reverse complement strand
TGCCTACTACCAGGAGTTATTTGCCTCTAGCACATCTGACCAAAATCTTGTCTCTGCATCCCTGTCATCTGAATTCACGTGCAAGTGTGAATTGGATTCATATCTAGCTGAGAAAAATCAGCCAAGGACTTCAACACCAATAAACCCAGTTATATACTGGAAATCCCCCCAAAAAACGTTTCAGCTTCTGGCAGCTGACACTAAATGCTTTTATTCAATACCACCCTCTAGCGTAAAATAGTAAAAGAAGTTTTAGCACAACAGGTGCTTTTTTCAGTGACAAACAATCAAGCATGTCTGCTAAAAAAATGGAGATGCTACTGGAAGTTATAAATTTTGATTATTAAATTTCTTTATTATCTATTAAACTGCATGCATCGTGCCCTTGCTCATTAAAATATTTTAATAAATTTAAATCTTTCGGTCTTACTCAAGTATTATCGTTTCACCCTGTTGTGTTGACCATATTGGATTTTTCTGACTTATTATTTAACTTTATTAACACTCTATCGAATGACACGCAGTGTTAGACATGGTGCTATAGAAATTCATTTTTATTATCCAAATCAGTCATTTCTGCCTTGTCCAACACCGATTAATCGGAAGTTCATACTATCTAGTGGAATCCAATTTCCGGATCAAAAGTCGGTTATGTTCTAGTCTTGATACTTTATAATTTATTTTCTACAAAAAGAATGCACTGAACTATTTGTTTAAAATTTTTATTTTCTTGCAGATTTTCAACAGCTTATGTCATCTCTGGTTAGCCAAGAGGTGGAAAGTCTTCCAAGAGGAATCTATCACTCATCACTAAGGCGACAGGGTGTAGCAGCCAATCAGGGCAAGGCTATTGGGTCAATCCCAGAATTTCTTCGGGCTCAGTACCAGAAGAATAGACTACCAGGGATCAGGCCAGGATTGGCAGGTGCAGTGCAAAAGAAAATGACAAGCAGTAACAGAGATGAATAGAATCTTGTACTGTATTTGGCACTGAGACAATGAAATCCCTGTTTATAGGTTACAATATTTGTCTTCTGCAAAGCTATATTTAACTCCATGATTGGAATTCCCTTTTTGTGTTGGCCCCAACACCTGCAATTATTATTCTTTTTACCTATTTATTTATCAGAGGACAAAGAATATGTTTGATAGTATTATTCCATTACATCATTGGCTTATTTTCCTTTCAAAGACTGAAGTCATGCTTAGCTTTATGTCTTTGTGAATGTGTTTCATACTAAATTTCCTGCATGTAATATATCTGATATATCATTAGTGCCTGTTATGACCCAGGGATTTCAATACTGGAGTTTTCATATGATGTCCATGGTAGAGGACATAGGAAGTTGCCTGTTGAAATTACATAGTTGTAACATGTTATTCAAAAGGGTCACTTTTGCTTCTCTTTTAATTATAAAAAGCATGACTTTTTTCCAAAAATAATTTATTTTCCAAAAAAGAGTAAACAATCATATGTAAATATTAGATCATATATATACTTATTCATGACATTTTGGTAATCACAAATGGTAAATTATATAATGATCAGTTTGTTCCATCAAATAAGACATTTTCATTGATTAACTGTATTTCCTCTTTTGAATGATATTACACACTTTATTCCTCAGGCTAAGAAATGTAGTGTTCTTTCAGCTGGTCTGTTATTTTGTTATGACCCTCCATTAGAAGTTGGAAGAGATGGCCGACTCAGGAAGCATTACCTGATCTCACATGGAAAACAGTTCCAGCAGACATTTGAAACACTTGTGAATGAGGTAAAAAGATAAATGTAATTTTTTAAATTTTGATCAATTCTACAAAAAGTTACAAGAATTTAGTTTTATGTACAGTAAGACCTGCCTCAGTAGGGCCTTTTTTGTTTGTTCTACTTATTTCTCACTACCAAAGTGAAGAGACCTAGATGTGTTGGCACATGATGGAAATTGTATTCATCATACAGGTGGTATTCTGAATATTTGTTATCTGCAATTGTAATTTGTAATTCACCACTATTATTGGCAATTGTTTTATATACCACTTATAGTCCATTTTGATGTAATAAAATGACTGCTTTTCATCTCTCCTGTCTTACACAGCAGTATGCATCACTTTCAGCAAGATAAAATAAAAACCTCAAATAAAAATGTATACTCTTGCCTACATTTAATTTTACTTTTAAAAATTATCACTATATATCATGAAATGATTTTCAGCACTGGACAATTTTGTGAATTTTCCATATTTGATAAAGAACTGTACAATACAAAAAATTACACAGCTAAAATTACCTTTCTGTACAATTTATTGCCCTATTAGTTTACTAGTATATAGCTTGAAATATTATATGATTTATAGAACAATCTATTATTTTTCACACAAATGCAATAAAATAAAAATAAAAATTATACTTGTCATTGTTATCTGGCAACCCTTCAAGTTCTAAGCCTAGCTTTAATCCCATTAGTTATTTTCTGTATTCCAGGTACCAGTCCAACCATCAGAGTGGCACAGGAGCATGTTAATCCCCCAGGCCTGGGCATCATTCATGGACAGACTGTACACCTCCATGTTAGAAGTTAGTATTGGGTTCAAACAGTATTTATTTATCATAAAAACTGCATAATATAACCCTAGTAATATACATATAGGACTTAGTAATAAGCAAGTTTAAGTTCTATCTCCAATAAAATATTTATTATTGCAATGTGATATCAGTTTGACATGATTTATATTTGAAATATGGAAAATACAAATGTATAATGTAGCAGAAAGTAGACCAAATGTAATGAATAACTAAATTTACTGAATAACCAAATAACTAAATGTAATGAATAACTTAGTTTAATGAATAACCAATTATATGTATAATGAAAAACCCAAAGTAATGAATAACCAAATGTTATGAACAACCAAATGTAAGGACTAAATAAAATGAAAAACCAAATGTAATCAATAACCAAATGAAATGAATAACTAGATTAATGAATAATCATATAACCAAATGTAATAAATAACCAAACATAATGAAAAACCAAAAGTATGGAATAACCAAATGTAATGAATAACTACATGTAATGAATAACTAAATGTAATGAACAACTAAATGTAATGAATAGCCAAATATAATGGAAAACCAAATCCCATGAATAACTAAATGTAATGAATAACTAAATTAAATGAATAACCAACTATAATGAAAACCTACATGTAATGATAATCAAATGTAATGAAAAATCAATTGTTATTAATATTAAAAGCAAATGTAGTAAATGTAATGAATAACCAATCATAATAAATAATGATGAATAACCAGATGTAATGAATGACTGACTCTAATGAGAAACTAAATGTAATGATAAACCAAATATAATGAAAAACTAAATGTTATAAATAACCATATGTAATGAATAACCAAATGTAATAATTAACCAAATGTAATGAAGAGCTACAATGAATAACCAAATGGTAGGAATAAACAGTTGTAATGACAAACTACTGAAATGTCAAAGTTTTGTTAAGAGATGATAGAGACAGAATGGTTGAAAATTAATGAAGAAAGTAGAAAAAGAGAAAATATATGCTTTCGTGTTGTCATGATGACTAGATGGGGGATAGAGTCCTTTATATATTTTGGAAAATTGATGCTTAGTGCATATAATGGTGTCCATGACCAAACTTGTGTTGTATCAGTAGCTATTTTATACCATGATAATTTTATATTTATACCACTGTGTTATCTCAGTGAGTAAAATACTGTTCTTAATAATAGATGTTATATCCCTAAGAAACATGAAAATTATGTGATAAAATAATTGTATCTTCTGAGATCTCAAATCATTTGTAGGCAAGGAAGGCTGAGATAGACCTTCAGCTAAAGAGAGGTCATGTGAATGAAGAAGAAGCAGATGTAAAGAAAAACATTGCCTGGTTATGGTAGGTGAATCCTGATTTTTTGTGACACTAAGAAGCGTATATTGTGTTCATGCATAGGTCCACCAGTCCATTTAGATTTGATATTTAGATTAAAATGAATTATGGACAGAATTTCAGAGCTCTCAGTTTATACAAATGATGCACTCAGCAATTTAATATGTCCACTATTGCTAAAAAATTGAAAAACCTTTAAACAGCTTTGTTTTAAAAACCTTTCAACACACGTTTACCAAATTTAACAGAAACTGCCCTGGTATGAAGGGCTTGAAAAAATGAATCCAACTGGCCATCTAATATGGCCACAATTACCAACAAAAAAAAGAAAATCGTTAATTGATTTATTTTGAAAACCACTCAAAATATTTTGACTAAATTGTACATCATTCTGGCATAAAGTGCTTTCAAGTTTGTACAGATAAGTCCAATTTATCAGCAAATATTAACAGAAAAGCTTTAAACTGACTTCTTAAAAACACAAGAATCCAAATAAATTTGACAGAAACAATCCTGCATGAATGTTATTCAACTTTAAATAATGATTCGAATCCAGTCAATGTAGCTGTTGTTTACCATTGACCACTTCTCAAAAAGTGTTCAACAGAATTTAATCAGTTTGGACAGAAAGCATCTTTCCATTAAATCCTGTTAATAAGTGATGCTGACATTGCAATGTATGAAGCTTGATATAGCCACCTGAATGATCTAGTGCCCAGTTGTGCCTCTTGTTCTTCCTCACTGTTTGTAGAAACTTTGCTGATTTTTAAAAAGGATTAATATAGAAACATTTATATTATGTTATATTCCCTTTTATTTAATATATGGCTGTCATTTCTATTTTAATTTTGTTTAAATTTTGACAATGCATCCATGGTCTTTATATGATGTACTTTATGTACTCACTTATAAGATAGTGCAGCTGCAAACTGCACAGACCAGCTCTGACATTGCATGCATGCCAATCTGGGTCTGTGCAGTTCATTGGGAGTAATCAGGAGAACAGAGACCCTAATCTGCAGGCATATGCTGTTACAGCAGATCAGGGTCATTGCTGTCTTGCAGTTTGAGTTGTCTTATAAGTGAGTGTGTACAGTAAGTGCAAAATTGAGACCCTCTGAGTGCTATCAATCCATGTAACATTCAATGAAAAAGAGAATCAAGTTTTCCGATGAGATTGAAGCCTATGTATTTCTTGGGGTGTTCAGGGGGTTCCAGCTGGAGGGGTGCAAAACTAGGTGGTTGAGAGGCACAGTTGTGAACTTAAATCAATGCATATTGAAAGAAAAACAGTGAAAACATTTATTTAAAACAGTTAATGATAATTGGCAAGTTAGAATAACAAGTAATTGCATATAACTGCTTTTCCTTACAACATCTCCTATATGGACAACATATTCAATAGCACATTGACAGACTTTCATTTCCCTAAAGAGAGCCTCATTTCCCAACTGGCTGCCTCACTGATTGGACTTCAGAATCTGTCCAATCAAAGTGTTAAGCATGCTTAATTACTGTATAAATAACACTGTATAGCCAGGTGGTTGTTGTGATAAATACATTGTAATTAAAACAAGAATGAATTGTTGATTTAGCAGTGATTTTATTGATAATGTAATATAGCAGAGTCTTGTTTGTCCTAAATGAAAACATTCCTTGTCATGCATCCAATATAACCACTATAGTCCTATATGAAAATGATGCTAATATTTTGTTGATCCTGTCTTGAATATCTTGTTTTTGCTTCCTAAAGGGAAAGCCATTTTGACACGTGGTTTTCATTAGAAGAGTTCTAATGGTATCAACAAGATCCCAAATGAAAATGACTCAGTTTGGCCGCTGTGGTGGTGGCTATCTTCAAAATATTGTTAGTTATGCATGCAAATGAATGGATTTATGGGTTTTCAATAAATTTGGTCCTAAATGAAAATCATGCCAGTCATACATCTAGTATGGCTGCAATGCTAATTTCATAACCAACTGCCATTACATTTGACTTGAAGGTTTTTAAATTTCATAACAAAGTTGTGTCTTTCATCTCATGAGCATTTTATTTTTCAGGGTTAGAGATACTTTAGCTGACTCAATCAAGATAAAATCAAGGTTTGTATTCCTAATACAAGTTTGCAATTCATGTAATGTATTTGGAATTGGATATGTAAAAAAGCAAAGCATTTGTATTAGGTTTTTTTTAAATTCTTGTATATTCTTTTTATAAACCTTTTACAAAGTCATCTTTAATAAAAAGGTTTTACCATAAAACAATTTTTACAGCTTTAAAACTAATGAGATTCATCACAAATTAGTTGTTTTACTTTTTTACATTTCTACATGATTAGTAAACTTATAAAAATAGAGCAGATATTGTATGTGCTTATCTTTATAGGAGACATGTCTTTGTTACTCTTACAAAAGTAAAATTAAATTTAAGGTGAATTTTTAAGGTCTGACTGGTAACTAACTTTCTCTACATCCCACTACAACAGTGACTGAGCATACAGCATAACCATTGTCCATCTGTCACACTTTGTAATTAGGTCATTTCAGGCACTTTATTGGGCATCAGTGTTCTAGGAATACATTTCATTTTGTTTAATCAGTAAGAGTTGGAGAAAAGAATAACTTCCATCCACATGAAAAATGAAATTGATGGTCCACCAATAAATCTAACATGAACTAGCTAGAATTTAGACAAAGTCAACATTTTACATTGAATTAATGTACTTAAGTATTTTCAAAAAGTATAACCTGTCTTGAAAGAACACCTCTTCTGCAGAAACATCATTACCAGGATATCTGTGCAAGGAGAATATGGTCTCTAAAGAGAGAGGGTCTTTCAAAGCAGTGGTCTCACAAGACATGTTTTACTGTAATAAAATTCACATCAGCTTTTGAACTTCTTTGTTAAATGGTGAATTTTACTTTTTTTTATTTTTTTGACTCATAGTAATGAAAAAGCATTCCACTCACAATATGGTCCCTTATTATAACACCATTAATATTATAATTAAGTAAAGTATAGTTGTGGTAGTGAAATTATGTGCATAATTTACTTTATTGTCAGGTAGTCTTACTAAGAGGTTGCATGGCTCCCTTGGAGAGCATTAGAATGGGGGAGTACTGTATTTTTGTCATGTACTTCATTATTAAGTGGTTTAATATAAAGCAATCATTATTAAGTGGTTTAATATAAAGCAATCTCTGTGACCGAATCATTCCCAAGGACAACATTATAATGGGGGCATAATTTATTCACTCTGCAATTTGTGCACAAGAATTCCTGCAAATTTGTTTTAAGTCATGTAAAAGCGTACTTTGTGCAGTATTCAATTATTATGTAACTACAAACCCTTAAAAGGGCTTGTTTTCATGCTGATGATCTTGTGGCACTTGTCTAGACATCTGTCTTTTTTCTTTGGTACATTGGTTCATTAGGAACAAACATTCTGTCCAGTTGGAATCTTTCATTGATCAATGGAGTTTTACAAATATGTTTCAGATATGGGCTACCTTGAAAACTCACAATGGTTCAGAGTTCAAGGACTGTTTTTTAGCACAAATTTATTGCCACATTTACCTGTCTAATGTACAAATCTAAAAAAAATGAAATGGGGCAAAAAAGGTCCATATTTTTGGATAGCTATAATCAAATCATGAGACTCTCCTCCATTTGACCTGGCAAGTCAGTGGAAGTTAAATGAATGCAGTGCATGCCCAATCATCATCAACACAGTGAAGAGCCAGCCATGGACAGTTGTTCACAGTGTGACATGCTCAATAGAGCACCACAGGAAGAGTGACAGGTGCTTGGCCCCATCAGAAAAGGCTCAGTGAACAATGACCCTGACCTGTCCAGAAACAGTTCAGCTTAGTCCACAGATTTCATGGAAGGTTGAAGGAGGAGGGCAAACAGACAACTCAGCTACAATATCTGTGAAGACCACACATCACTCCCTGCCAAAATAGTTTTCATATCCTCCAGCAACGGACCTAATTAGATTGGATGTCTCCAAACCAAATGGACTAGTGGATGTCAGGTGATGTCCATGTACAGAGGAAGTTTCAAACTGGCATAGACCTTAGCCAGCAGTTATGTGGTTGCTTGCTTCATGGCAATGGAGACAGGGTCTGTGTTAGGTCTCGTGGCCTGGTGTCAGGATAATGTGACTGGGTGGGTCATCATGCTACATGTCTGTAGCATGATTCCCCCATTGCTAGACATCACTATAAACTGACACAATATAAAAATTGTTAAAGCTACATTAAAAATCCAAATCACACACACACATAGATTAAACTCAAAAACAATCAATAGAATAATGCTTATACAACTTGAGGAGAATTCTTAATTTCATAGATCTCTATAAGAGTGTAGCAGGAAGAAAGAAAGAGACAAATATTTATGTGTTATGTAAATATTGGACTATAACTGTTTACCCCACCCTCTTTTTTTTTCCTTCTGTACTCCCCCTTTATTTTTAACTTCCCCCCTATTAGATAAAATCCTGGCAACATCTCTGCAAAAATCCAACACCAATTTCCACATAATAGTTACCTGATTGAGATTAAACTTCACACTTTAAAGCTTTTTTCCACTTTCTGAAATATTTTTTCATTTTTTGTCTGATTCATTAACATGTTTTGCATTTTTCCAGAGGAAATCCCTCAGTACAGAGTAATTCAATATTGGCTTTGTCTGGTCTGGCACTCTGTGTTCACCGCTTTGCCACTGGTTTGGACAATGACAGCCTGAAAGAAGCAGAAAACTGTACTCAACATCTCAGCCACTCCCATTGGCTGACAGTTGCCATGGAAACACTGATGTTGCTGATGGATGTGAATTACAATCCAAAAGGAACCCTGTTGGGGATGTGTCAACAGGTTAGAGATTGATGTTTAATCCTTTATTTTTGTGTTCCTTGTCATCAAACGTTACAAAAGTGATAATGCCATATTCGATCCATTAATGTACAATATTTTCTTTATGTCTTTGGAGAGCCAAAATATTCTAGCTTCATTTTTGCTCTCAGAAAATTTATTAAATTACTTCATGTCAGGAACAAAGTGAGGAGGAAAATAGAGAAAAAAATAAATTAGCCTTGCAGCGAAATTATTCTTTTCATAATGTACTAAATCTGAACTAGAAATATGCACTTTTTCTATTTTTACATGGAGTTTCTTGAATGAAAAACAGGTATTACTTATCATTTGTTGTATTTTAAATTTTACATATTTTATATTTTATGTATGTTCATCCACAAGAAAATGCTCCCATATGTGTATTTAACCCATGACTATGTGCTTTTTCAAAGTGCATTTGAGCAATGAAACCATTACTCTTGCATCCTATTAACAGTACATTGTTGTGGAATTTTATTTAATAATGTCTACGCTGATAACCAATCATGTTTTCATGAACTGAATCAAGGCATTAAAAAAGAAGCAATGACAGCCCAATGACAGCCAATCATATTTTAGTTAATTTAATGAAGGCATTGAAATAGAACCAAAGACAACCAATCATGTTTTTGTTGACTGAATCAAGGCTTTAAAATGGAACCAAAGACAAACAATCATTTTTTGATAACTAAAACCGAGGCATTAAAAAAGGAAGTAGTGAATCATCAAGCAAAGGCCTGATAATAAAATTTTTATAAACAAAATAATGGTGATTTTTTTAGGTCACATGGCCATAAGGACATTTTTGATCTGATTTTGGTCAAACTTGAAATCCGTCCTTATGTCCTAGAGATCTTGAATGGTTCCAATAATGACTGAGATTGTCACATATTATTATATAACCTTGCATTTGATTGGCTAAACTTGTGACCAGTATGGAGGTTCCATTTTGGATCTGATTTTGATCAGCTTTGTAGTAGTGCTTTATGGCACAACAGCACAATAGTGGTGTATATTTCCTGCTAAAAATAGATATTCCAAAAATTTAAAAATGATTTGCACCAAAGACTTAAGAAGATAAACCGATCAAAATAAATGTAAATGTTGCAATAATAATATAAGACATTAAAAATGTTGCAACTCTGTAAAATGATGTATAAAAACAAAAGATAAAGGCAATACATGTAAAATTCTTAAAACATGATTAATATTTGTTGTAGAACTAGTCTTCCCTTAAAAAGTCCAAGATTTTCTCAAGTGGTAGTCTTTGTACAGTTTCTACATGCAGTCAGTATCAAAATAATCCTTTCTCACAAGTTGGAAATCAAGATACTCAACAAGTATGTGTTCACTGTCAGTGGACATGGCAGGGTATACACTCTGGTTGAGGTTCACCTGTCAGGAGGTATGCATGAGTCAGGTATGTGTGTCCAATAAACAGTCAGCACTGTACTGCCTCAACTCTTATTTATTCTCATTCCATATATTAGGCAACCAATAGTACAAAATACTTTCCCAGATTGTGCAAGAATATCATGTTCTGTAATATCTGGGATTTTGCAAGGCTTCAAGTGTGGAAAAAAATCCAGAAAGGTCATGATTGGGGGGGGGTGATGTAAAATTTGCAGTAAAATTTGAGGCTATACATAGTAACAGGCTCAAGATGGAGACTTGGGGTTTTGAAGTGGTAGCTCCAATTTTGTCACCATCTATTGAACTATATGTTTGCAAGGTTATTATAAAAGGCTCCAATTTCATTAAATTTTCTCTGGAAAATGAGAGGACTATTAACATTTGCCAAAAGCAATTATTATTTGGGAAGGTTTTGATAGCCATGGTGATTTGGGAAGACAACATTTTGCAATATTTTCAACATTGATTTTTGCTGTTTCTGAGTTGGGACAATTCGTATATCCAAGGGTAAAATAAAGTTTTGGTTTCTGAGTTTACATGGTTTAGTATTTTGGTGTAAACACTACATCATATGATGGGTTAGATGAATTGGATTATAGTTTTGTAGCATACTACAGAGCAAGTCTTTATCTAAAATATAGTGTTGGTTTATTTGCCTCAGCATAGAGGCTTTCTGTAGGGGATTTTCTTAGTACACTGAAACAGTTTTAGTCCCTAATTGTATATTGGATCTTATTCCTAATTGTATATTGGATCTTAGTCCCTAATTGTATATTGGATCTTAGTCCCCAATTGTATATTGGATCTTAGTCCCTAATTGTATATTAGATCTTAGTCCTAATTGTATATTGGATCTTATTCCTAATTGTATATTGGATCTTATTCCTAATTGTATATTGGATCTTATTCCTAATTGTATATTGGATCTTAGTCCCTAATTGTATATTGGATCTTAGTCCCTAATTGTATATTGGATCTTAGTCCCTAATTGTATATTAGATCTTAGTCCTAATTGTATATTGGATCTTATTCCTAATTGTATATTGGATCTTATTCCTAATTGTATATTGGATCTTAGTCCCTAATTGTATATTGGATCTTAGTCCCTAATTGTATATTGGATCTTAGTCCCTAATTGTTTATTGGATCTTAGTCCCTAATTGTATATTAGATCTTAGTCCCTAATTGTATATTGGATCTTAGTCCCTAATTGTATATTGGATCTTAGTCCCTAATTGTATATTGGATCTTAGTCCCTAATTGTATATTGGATCTTAGTCCCTAATTGTATATTGGATCTTAGTCCCTAATTGTATATTGGATCTTAGTCCCTAATTGTATATTGGATCTTAGTCCCTAATTGTATATTGGATCTTAGTCCCTAATTGTATATTGGATCTTAGTCCCTAATTGTATATTGGATCTTAGTCCCTAATTGTATATTGGATCTTAGTCCCTAATTGTATATTGGATCTTAGTCCTAATTGTATATTGGATCTTAGTCCCTAATTGTATATTGGATCTTAGTCCCTAATTGTATATTGGATCTTAGTCCCTAATTGTATATTGGATCTTAGTCCCTAATTGTATATTGGATCTTAGTCCCTAATTGTATATTGGATCTTAGTCCCTAATTGTATATTGGATCTTAGTCCTAATTGTATATTGGATCTTAGTCCCTAATTGTATATTGGATCTTAGTCCCTAATTGTATATTGGATCTTAGTCCCTAATTGTATATTGGATCTTAGTCCCTAATTGTATATTGGATCTTAGTCCCTAATTGTATATTGGATCTTAGTCCCTAATTGTATATTGGATCTTAGTCCCTAATTGTATATTGGATCTTAGTCCCTAATTGTATATTGGATCTTAGTCCCTAATTGTATATTGGATCTTAGTCCCTAATTGTATATTGGATCTTAGTCCCTAATTGTATATTGGATCTTAGTCCCTAATTGTATATTGGATCTTAGTCCCTAATTGTATATTGGATCTTAGTCCCTAATTGTATATTGGATCTTAGTCCCTAATTGTATATTGGATCTTAGTCCCTAATTGTATATTGGATCTTAGTCCCTAATTGTATATTGGATCTTAGTCCTAATTGTATATTGGATCTTAGTCCCTAATTGTATATTGGATCTTAGTCCCTAATTGTATATTGGATCTTAGTCCTAATTGTATATTGGATCTTAGTCCCTAATTGTATATTGGATCTTAGTCCCTAATTGTATATTGGATCTTAGTCCCTAATTGTATATTGGATCTTAGTCCCTAATTGTATATTGGATCTTAGTCCCTAATTGTATATTGGATCTTAGTCCCTAATTGTATATTGGATCTTAGTCCTAATTGTATATTGGATCTTAGTCCCTAATTGTATATTGGATCTTAGTCCCTAATTGTATATTGGATCTTAGTCCCTAATTGTATATTGGATCTTAGTCCCTAATTGTATATTGGATCTTAGTCCTAATTGTATATTGGATCTTAGTCCCTAATTGTATATTGGATCTTAGTCCCTAATTGTATATTGGATCTTAGTCCTAATTGTATATTGGATCTTAGTCCTAATTGTATATTGGATCTTAGTCCCTAATTGTATATTGGATCTTAGTCCCTAATTGTATATTGGATCTTAGTCCCTAATTGTATATTAGATCTTAGTCCCTAATTGTATATTGGATCTTAGTCCCTAATTGTATATTGGATCTTAGTCCTAATTGTATATTGGATCTTAGTCCTAAGTGTATATTGGATCTTATTCCTAATTGTATATTGGATCTTAGTCCCTAATTGTATATTAGATCTTAGTCCCTAATTGTATATTAGATCTTAGTCCCTAATTGTATATTAGATCTTAGTCCCTAATTGTATATTGGATCTTAGTCCCTAATTGTATATTGGATCTTAGTCCTAATTGTATATTGGATCTTAGTCCCTAATTGTATATTGGATCTTAGTCCCTAATTGTATATTGGATCTTAGTCCTAATTGTATATTGGATCTTAGTCCTAATTGTATATTGGATCTTAGTCCCTAATTGTATATTGGATCTTAGTCCCTAATTGTATATTGGATCTTAGTCCCTAATTGTATATTGGATCTTAGTCCCTAATTGTATATTAGATCTTAGTCCCTAATTGTATATTGGATCTTAGTCCTAATTGTATATTGGATCTTAGTCCTAAGTGTATATTGGATCTTATTCCTAATTGTATATTGGATCTTAGTCCCTAGTTGTATATTGGATCTTAGTCCCTAATTGTATATTAGATCTTAGTCCCTAATTGTATATTAGATCTTAGTCCCTAATTGTATATTGGATCTTAGTCCCTAATTGTATATTGGATCTTAGTCCTAATTGTATATTAGATCTTAGTCCTAATTGTATATTGGATCTTAGTCCCTAAATGTATATTGGATCTTAGTCCCTAATTGTATATTGGATCTTATTCCTAATTGTATATTGGATCTTAGTCCCTAGTTGTATATTGGATCTTAGTCCCTAATTGTATATTGGATCTTAGTCCCTAATTGTATATTGGATCTTAGTCCCTAATTGTATATTGGATCTTAGTCCCTAATTGTATATTGGATCTTAGTCCCTAATTGTATATTGGATGTTAGTCCCTAATTGTATATTGGATCTTATTCCTAATTGTATATTGGATCTTAGTCCCTAGTTGTATATTGGATCTTAGTCCCTAATTGTATATTGAATCTTAGTCCTAATTGTATATTAGATCTTAGTCCTAATTGTATATTGGATCTTAGTCCCTAATTGTATATTGGATCTTAGTCCCTAATTGTATATTGGATCTTAGTCCCTAATTGTATATTGGATCTTAGTTCCTAATTGTATATTGGATCTTATTCCTAATTGTATATTGGATCTTAGTCCCTAATTGTATATTGGATCTTAGTCCCTAATTGTATATTAGATCTTAGTCCCTAATTGTATATTGGATCTTATTCCTAATTGTATATTAGATCTTAGTCCCTAATTGTATATTGGATCTTAGTCCCTAATTGTATATTGGATCTTATTCCTAATTGTATATTGGATCTTAGTCCCTAGTTGTATATTGGATCTTAGTCCCTAATTGTATATTGGATCTTAGTCCTAATTGTATATTGGATCTTTTTCCTAATTGTATATTGGATCTTAGTCCTAATTGTATATTGGATCTTAGTCCCTAATTGTATATTGGATCTTAGTCCCTAATTGTATATTGGATCTTAGTCCCTAATTGTATATTGGATCTTATTCCTAATTGTATATTAGATCTTAGTCCCTAATTGTATATTGGATCTTAGTCCCTAATTGTATATTGGATCTTAGTCCTAATTGTATATTGGATCTTAGTCACTAATTGTATATTAGATCTTAGTCCCTAATTGTATATTGGATCTTAGTCCCTAATTGTATATTGGATCTTATTCCTAATTGTATATTAGATCTTAGTCCCTAATTGTATATTGGATCTTATTCCTAATTGTATATTGGATCTTAGTCCCTAGTTGTATATTGGATCTTAGTCCCTAATTGTATATTAGATCTTAGTCCCTAATTGTATATTAGATCTTAGTCCCTAATTGTATATTGGATCTTAGTCCCTAATTGTATATTGGATCTTAGTCCCTAATTGTATATTAGATCTTAGTCCCTAATTGTATATTGGATCTTAGTCCCTAATTGTATATTGGATCTTAGTCCCTAATTGTATATTGGATCTTAGTCTTAATTTTATATTGGATCTTAGTCCTAAGTGTATATTGGATCTTAGTCCCTAATTGTATATTGAATCTTAGTCCTAACTGTATATTGGATCTTAGTCCTAATTGTATATTAGATCTTAGTCCCTAATTGTATATTGGATCTTAGTCCCTAATTGTATATTGGATCTTAGTCCCTAATTGTATATTGGATCTTATTCCTAATTGTATATTAGATCTTAGTCCCTTGTTGTATATTTGATCTTAGTCCCTAATTGTATATTAGATCTTAGTCCTAATTGTATATTGGATCTTAGTCCCTAAATGTATATTGGATCTTAGTCCCTAATTGTATATTGGATCTTATTCCTAATTGTATATTGGATCTTAGTCCCTAGTTGTATATTGGATCTTAGTCCCTAATTGTATATTGGATCTTAGACCCTAGTTGTATATTGGATCTTAGTCCTAATTGTATATTGGATCTTATTCCTAATTGTATATTGGATCTTAGTCCCTAGTTGTATATTGGATCTTAGTCCCTAGTTGTATATTGGATCTTAGTCCCTAATTGTATATTAGATCTTAGTCCCTAATTGTATATTGGATCTTAGTCCCTAATTGTATATTAGATCTTAGTCCCTAATTGTATATTGGATCTTAGTCCCTAATTGTATATTGGATCTTATTCCTAATTGTATATTGGATCTTAGTCCCTAATTGTATATTGGATCTTAGTCCCTAATTGCATATTGGATCTTAGTCCGTAATTGTATATTGGATCTTAGTCCCTAATTGTATATTGGATCTTAGTCCCTAATTGTATATTGGATCTTAGTCCCTAATTGTATATTGGATCTTATTCCTAATTGTATATTGGATCTTAGTCCTAATTGTATATTGGATCTTAGTCCCTAATTATATATTGGATCTTAGTCCCTAATTGTATATTGGATCTTAGTCCCTAATTGTATATTGGATCTTAGTCCTAATTGTATATTAGATCTTAGTCCTAATTGTATATTGGATCTTAGTCCTAATTGTATATTGGATCTTAGTCCCTAATTGTATATTGAATCTTAGTCCTAAGTGTATATTGGATCTTAGTCCCTAATTGTATATTGGATCTTAGTCCCTAATTGTATATTAGATCTTAGTCCTAATTGTATATTGGATCTTAGTCCCTAATTGTATATTGAATCTTAGTCCCTAATTGTATATTGGATCTTAGTCCCTAATTGTATATTGGATCTTATTCCTAATTGTATATTAGATCTTAGTCCCTAATTGTATATTGGATCTTAGTCCCTAATTGTATATTGGATTTTAGTCCCTAGTTGTATATTGGATCTTATTCCTAATTGTATATTGGATCTTAGTCCCTAATTGTATATTGGATCTTAGTCCCTAATTGTATATTGGATCTTAGTCCCTAATTGTATATTGGATCTTAGTCCCTAATTGTATATTGGATCTTAGTCCTAATTGTATATTGAGAAAGCCTACCAGTAGCTTCTTGTGGGTCGGTGATTCTTCCCTGGGTTTTCCAGGGTTCTTCCTCCAGCAGTTATACTGGCCGCCATGTATAGCCTATCTTGTGCTGAAAAATGGTGTTAAATCCTACAACAACAACTATGCTTTTTTGGTCTGAATTTAAAGTGCTTTTGCCATGGAGTGGCTCGGATGATCAGAATTCCATTCCTTCATCACAGTGATACATTTATGGCAAAAAGGAAAAACAAAAATTCTGTAATAATACAACCTTATTTTATTGTCACAAAATGTAATGTTGGAGGAAATTTCCATTTATTACTGGTAACAATAACAATATCAGTGCATCTTTTAGAATTAATGACCATGCATATGTACAAAATTAGTAACTTTTGAATTTAATTGACCTGAATTCCTATCAATCGTAGTAAAATATGCAGCAAAGAAATGACAGCTATGATGACCTTATGGAGGAAATGAGTGAGAAGACAATCATATGGCAAATGATTGATGAACAAAAATTTGTTGTCATTGATAAACTTACTAAGCACCTAGTTGCAAAAATTGAGGGACACAATAATCCAGTGGCATAACCATCTTTATAATGGCTTTTGTTTGTACGAGAGAGCAGTACCATAGCACTGCATAATTAAATTAATCGGTGATACCTTTGAAACCATTTATCAGATTTCAGTAAAATTAGTGGACAAAAACAATTATCATTATTTTTTTTTAATAATTCATACTATTTTCGAAAATTTGAAGTTACATGCCCCTGTAAAATCAAATTCATGACTTCATGAACAACTCATCACTACTTCCCCTCATAGTTCACATATCTTTTGCCATCCACTGTTGATGCACTTTATATATTTAGGTCAATCATTAGATTCCATAAATTACATGCCTTATCATGAACTGAGGTGTAAGAACAAATTGTAACCCAAACACATTAGACTGAATTTATTTATGCTACTAATAAGTATATCAACAATTGGATTTTCTTAGAGGTCATGGAAGCAATTAAAAATATATAAATTTATATTTTATTGATGTATGATGCATACACATTTTTGTGCTTGACCCCCCCCAACCAAAAATAATAATAAAATTAGGCTGAATATAATGCCATTTTCAAACTTCTTCAATTAACACTCCTTTTTCATCCCAATTATGCTCCTTAAATATCAACATGACTTGCACCATGATCTCCCAGATCTGTAGCCAATAAATGGAATTTTTAGTTTTTATATTGACAGCAAAATAAAGCAGAATTATACAGGTTTACAAACATAAAAGTTGATATACTGAGATGTTCTGGACCACTAAAATATCCAAATAATAATGCTAAAGTGCACTCAGTGGAACTCAAC
The DNA here is from genome assembly GCA_016746295.1 of Potamilus streckersoni. Taxonomy (NCBI): domain Eukaryota; kingdom Metazoa; phylum Mollusca; class Bivalvia; order Unionida; family Unionidae; genus Potamilus; species Potamilus streckersoni. The sequence continues at coordinate 505,142 of JAEAOA010001682.1, read as the reverse complement.
TCATAACAAAATGCAACTTATGATAGCTGATAGGTTTTAATGGAAGTCTCCTATAACCATTGTATTAGTTTCAAATAAATTGCAATATTGGATTTACTGACGGTAGATTGCCGAAACAAGGTAAAATTCCTATGAGTATGAATGTCATATTCATTCTTCATCAAATACTAGTAGTTCAGAATTTGACAATCTATCAAGAAAGTAGGATACCAGGATAGAAACAAAAAGGAAACATGTACTTTGCTGTTGTAGAAATTTATTTGAGAATGAAGGCTTTTCAAACTAACACATATTTTTGACTATTTTACAACTCCCACCCACAATGTTACATTATGATTCAGAAGGAAATGTTATTATTCATTCCAATTTACATCACCAGTTTTTCATGTACACGAACAATGATGACCTGATCCCTATGAATGATCACGAATAATTCATGAAACATTCCTGAAAGTTCAGCAAAAGGTTCATGAACTATTCATGAATGTGTATGAACTGAACTGTTAAAATTAATTTGGTTCATGATAATTCATGAACTGTTAAAGAACCTTATGTTTAACTTTCATGAATGGTTCAAGAACAGTTCATGAATTATTCATTGTTATTTTGGAGGGGAAGTTCACAAACTAATAATTTCAGAATTTACCATTTTCAGTTCATGCGCATTCATGAATGGTTCATGAACCTTTTGATGAACTTTTGTGAATGGTTCATGAACCCAGTTCAGGAACTGTTAAAGAATGGTTCATGCCAGTTCGTGAATTATTCATGATCATTTCGCAGGGGTATATTTACACACAATACAGCATTCAGCATTGTTTAAAAGCATATGTATTCATACTTGATACAATTCAGGACATCACAGTATTCAGTATTGTGTTCAAAAGCATATGTATTCATAATCAATGCAAAAAATCACAGTAATCCATATGTTCAAAAGCACTTATAGTCATATTCAGTATAGAACATCACAGCATTCCATCAAGTTCAAAAGCATATGTATTCATACTCAGTATAGATTTAATGTGTGTGAATTAGATTCTTAAAGTAGCTTTAACAATTTTTCAGTCATATTGCTACGATGTCTGCAGTGTGACAGTTTAAAATGATGTCTTGCACTGGAGCATCATGCCACAGACATGTAGCATGGTGCTCCACCCAGTCACATTATCCTAACAGCAGGCGGACACTAACCTCTTAATGCTGAGCACCCTGTGAGGCAGCTGTAAGTAACATCTTTAGAAGTTTTTGGTGTGACTTGGCTGGGGTTTGAACCTACATCCAGGGTGGACTCAGTATGGAACATGACAGCATTCCATATCATGTTTAAAAGCATATGTATTCATATTTGAAATAGAACATCACAGCATTCAGTATTGTGTTCAAAAGCATATGCATTCATACCTGATACAATTCAGAACATCACATTATTCCATATCATATTCAAAAGCATATGTATTCATACTCAGATTAGACATCCCAGTATTCAGTATTGTGTTCAAAAGCATATGCATTCATACTCATTATTATATGCTCATCTTTTATCTCCGTTAACTTTGCTTTACATTGTCAGAATCGTGCAATATTCCCCGATATTGAACACCTTTTTACTGCATCACACGTGCAAAGGAACTATTTTCTAATGTAAAGAACTTTTTATGAATGAACTAAAGCAGATATTTCATGAACAGCCACATACCAGCAAATGTTTCATTGACTGACACATACAAACTGCTTTCGCACATTCCACGTTTACTTTTTTCATACATTGTTTAAAATTTAGCTAGATATAGAATCTATACAGGGTCCTCACAATACAACAAAAGTTATACACATAAACTGTCTTCTTTAGTAATTAATAAAAATGGTCAAAAATATACTTAAAATTTTACATCCAGAATTGCCTCAAAAAATATACTTTCATAGGTCTGTAAATCTGAATTAGATGAGCCATGTCATTGGTTCTCAAGGTTGATTACACATTTTGAAATTGTGCTGTAATTTTGAGTATATTCCAAGTGCAGTTACATCCTCCTTACTGCACTCAAAATGAAATAAACATTAAATTTCACAGCATCTTTTCGATAGTTGCAATGGAAAGGCTACATAATTTTCCCACATTATGATCTAAATCATTCAATGACAGAAAAGAAACACGCATGCCGATGTCAACACAATTCAAAACAATTAAATTGACAGACGCTGCTGGAATCCGATACAAGTCACTTCATGTAGAAAAATCCAGACCATAATCAAACGATTGCATTGAATCAACAAAAATACCAAAACATATTCATTCCAGATCAAATGGAAAAGTTGTTGCAATGCGTATTCATTAAGAATATTACTCCAGATTTCAATTCTAAGTAGAGCAAGTGCCATTTTCTTTCGAAAATTACATCTAGCACGCAACCAATAATATATTTATCTGGGCAGAGTTATGCGCTCATTGATAATGTTGTGTAATGATCCATCAATGCTTATGTATTTAGTTTGGAGTACGGCATACATTTATATGATTCGTTTCTTGCAGTGTATTTTTGTTTATATATTTAAGCCTTGGGAAGAATAAGAAATAAGCATATAATAAAAAGGTTACCGTATTTGTATGGGAAAATATGAACTCATTTTGTCAGAAGAATATGAAAAACTTGTTCATATTTTCTCATACAAATGCAATAATCTATAAATATAGAACATCAGAGCATTCAGTATTAGGTTCAAAAACATTTTATATTCATACTCAGTATAGAACATCACAGTATTCCATATGTTCAAAAGCATGTATTCATACTCGATATAAATTGTTGTTGTTGGGCTTAATGCCATTTTTCAGCTCACAATAGGCTATTCATGGCGGCCAGTATTAATGGTGGAGGAAGAAACCGGGAAATCACCGGAAAGAACCACCAACCCACGAGAAGCTACTGGCAAGCTTTCTCACATATCCACATTCGCTGAATCTTAGACTCAAACTCACGCAGACAGAGGTGAGATGGCAGTGATCCATAATGGACAGCGCTTTAGACCACTCGGCCACTCTCAATATAAAACATCACAACATTCAGTAATATGTTCAAAAGCATATGTATTCATACCTGATACAATTCAGAACATCACATTATTCCATATCATGTTTAAAAGCATATGTATTCATAATCAATATAGAAATCAAGCCATTCAGTATTGTGTTCAAAAGCATATGTATTTATACTCAATATAGAACATCACAGCATTCAGTAGTGTGTTCAAAAGCATATGTATTCATGCTCAATATAGAACATCACAGCATTCCATCAAGTTCAAAAGCATATGTATTCATGCTCAATATAGAACATCACAGCATTTCATCAAGTTCAAAAGCATATGTATTCATACTCAATATAGAACATCACAGCATTCAGTAGTGTGTTCAGAAGCATGTGTATTCATGCTCAATATAGAACATCACAGCATTTAGTAGTGTGTTCAAAAGCATATGTATTCATACTCAATATAGAACATCACAGCATTCAGTAGTGTGTTCAAAAGCATATGTATTCATACTCAATATAGAACATCACAGCATTCAGTATTGTGTTCAAAAGCATGTGTATTCATACTCAATATAGAACATCACAGCATTCAGTAGTGTGTTCAGAAGCATGTGTATTCATACTCAATATAGAACATCACAGCATTCAGTAGTGTGTTCAAAAGCATATGTATTCATGCTCAATATAGAACATCACAGCATTCCATCAAGTTCAAAAGCATGTGTATTCATACTCAATATAGAACATCACAGCATTCAGTAGTGTGTTCAGAAGCATGTGTATTCATACTCAATATAGAACATCACAGCATTCAGTAGTGTGTTCAAAAGCATATGTATTCATACTCAATATAGAACATCACAGCATTCAGTATTGTGTTCAAAAGCATGTGTATTCATACTCAATATAGAACATCACAGCATTCAGTAGTGTGTTCAAAAGCATATGTATTCATACTCAATATAGAACATCACAGCATTCAGTAGTGTGTTCAGAAGCATGTGTATTCATACTCAATATAGAACATCACAGCATTCCATCAAGTTCAAAAGCATATGTATTCATACTCAATATAGAACATCACAGCATTCCATCAAGTTCAAAAGCATGTGTATTCATACTCAATATAGAACATCACAGCATTCAGTAGTGTGTTCAAAAGCATATGTATTCATACTCAATATAGAACATCACAGCATTCAGTAGTGTGTTCAGAAGCATGTGTATTCATACTCAATATAGAACATCACAGCATTCCATCAAGTTCAAAAGCATATATATTCATACTCAATATAGAACATCACAGCATTCCATCAAGTTCAAAAGCATGTATATTCATACTCAATATAGAACATCACAGCATTCAGTAGTGTGTTCAAAAGCATGTGTATTCATACTCAATATAGAACATCACAGCATTCAGTATTGTGTTCAAAAGCATATGTATTCATACTCAATATAGAACATCACAGCATTCCATCAAGTTCAAAAGCATATGTATTCATACTCAATATAGAACATCACAGCATTTAGCATTTAGTAGTGTGTTCAAAAGCATATGTATTCATACTCAGTATAGAACATCACAGCATTCAGTAGTGTGTTCAAAAGCATATGTATTCATACTCAATATAGAAATCAAGCCATTCAGTATTGTGTTCAAAAGCAATTATACTCAAACTCAATACAGACATTCAAGTTATCTTGATTGGAAATCTAGTTTTACAAATATTAAAATGTGTTTAATATTTGCATGGGTTTTTTCACAAATATCCAATTGTAATAATGGCAATTTCTTTGTCTGTTATCAGATTTAAATATTTTGCTCACTGTCAGGAATTTGTCATTATCTGGAAAGTGAAATCAGCTGGTGTATGAACATGTACACAAGAATGATCAGAATTTTAATCTGTCAGGAACTTTTCATATGGCTGTTTGAAATTTATGATTGTAAACAGTACATACTTTTTTTCAGAAATCCTCGACAGATAAAATGCCAGCCAGTCTTTTGGCCCAGGCTGCTGCATGTGTGGCCTTAACCCAGATGATGCCTGTACTTATAACCCTGGACATTGACCATGTCTTCAAGGTCATCACCATGCTAACCAGCAGGTTACCTGGGCAACCAAACACTGAGGTTTCCCCAGTGCTGTATTTTTATAGTGGATTGGGATTAGGGATGTTCCTTGCTAGGTTGTTTGAAGAAAGGTTTTCTGATGTAGGAGCTAGAAAGGTATGTATTCCATAAGTGTTTCATCTGTCTCATATTTATATAGAAAATGACTTCTTGATAATCTGATACAATTTTTCAATAATATTCTTAACTTCATCCGCTGTCTTCTTTTATCCAGGATTTTCATTGACCTGCAGTATTTTGAAAGCAGAATAGACCCATTTCATAATCTTGTATGTTGTAGAGGTTACTACCAGAGGCCATAATGGCATGTCAGAATCGCAACTGAAAATTTGCCAGTTCAAAATTTTAATTTGATCAGCCTGAATTGGCTACTGTGATATGTCTTTAGGCAATGCACTTACTCCAATTGCCTTCACACTAAATAACCTACTTGTGTTGCTGTGCCATTTGACTACTATACAGCTAAATTGATCTTGCAACTTCAATTTTACTTTGTTTACTTTGAAGGTGTAAACTTGCTTTTGCATTATTTATATAATTCACTTTATTTAGTGCCTACATTGAAACTGATTCATTTTTGTTTCACTTTGGGTTTTTTCCATAGATCCTGGTTTAGCTTTCCATTGCATAGCGATAAGAGCTGAAGCAGTGATCCAGTCTACTATTTAAAAAAGTATACTTTAGGCAATTTAATGAGGTTAAGTTCATTATTATAAGCATGTACTGGCAATGTTATAAAGTGTTTCCATCAAATGTATGAAGAGTTAGCTCCCATATCAGCAACTCTCTATTCAAGTGGCTCATTCTCTCTCCAAGTATGGCCATGCCAGCATCAAACTTCTAGAAGATGTGTCTTTGATACAAATTTAAATCACACATTTAATATCAATAATATAAAAACTGTTACTATTGCATAGCTGGCTCTTTTCAGAATGGAAATACCCCATCCAAGAGCTTACTGCAGCAAAATTAAGAACCTTCTGAGGTTTGCTACAGTGGAAGCAGACACTCTCTTTGCAGGGTTTATTCCCTCAGTAGTTTTTCAGGATTTGAGAGACCAGCAATACCAGTCCTTTGTATCAACTCCTGGCCCATCAAAACCAGCCAAGAAATGAAATCATCCTGTGAATGCCCAATGGGTTCATCAACAAAGTTCTTTAAAGCCACCCATCCCCAGTCAAAGCAACAATCCCAGTTTAGAGGTCAGCCTCAGCAGTCAGACCTTAAAAGGGATCACTGCAAAGGCTCATGGAGGAAGCTTGCAGGTCTTTCTCTCTTTCCAATGAACAAGGATCAATAGCCTTAGTAACTTACTCCCTCTCCTACAGAGTGGTCCTCTTCCATTGGTTTCCCTAGGTGTCAGCTTAAGTTCTTTTTAAAGGCTTGGTCCAGCATACCAGTAAATGATTGGATATTTTCTATCATTGAAGCTGGATTTCAGCATCAGTTTTGGAATCTTCCTCCACTGGCAAGGTCTCTCGTGTTCTTCCACATGATAAATCTAGTGCAATTAAAGGAAGAGGTACATGCCTTTTTCAGACCAGTGTTAAATGACCATTCTTTGGCCTTCATCTTGTGGATGTTTCCTTGAATCATTGACCCTTTTTCCCCTAAATAGGTTTCAGCAAGGGGAACTTTCCAGAATGGAGACCACAGCCTTGGTCAAGAATGCCAGAGACCTAGCAACTGGACAATCTCATTTGATCTTCTGAATGCACACATTAAAATCCCTATCTTTCCTCCTCTCAGGAAGCACCTCCAGTTTGGAAGGAGGTCTTCCAATATTTTGCTCTTCTTTTTTGGCCTTGCCTTTGCACCCAGAGCATTTACCATGGACAAGGAAGTAGTTGAATCCCATTTGAGATCACTGGGCATCCAAGTCTTCCAATATTTAATCACTGGGCATCCAAGTCCTCCAATATTTAATCACTGGGCATCCAAGTCCTCCAATATTTTATCACTGGGCATCCAAGTCTTCCAATATTTAATCACTGGGCATCCAAGTCCTCCAATATTTTATCACTGGGCATCCAAGTCCTCCAATACTTTGATAAATGGTTCTACAATGGCCAGCTAGAACTCCTTAGATTAGATCTGTCTCACTGTTGGCCCATAGTGGCCAGGCTGGGCCTTCTGCTAAACCTAGAGAAATCAGAGCTTATTCTGATTAGAATTTATGTGTTGGGATAAATGGAGGATTAATCCATGGGATAGAGTTTATCTGTGTTGGGATAAATGGAGGATTAATCCATGGGATAGAGTTTATCTGTGTTGGGATAAATGGAAGATTAATCCATGGGATAGAGTTTATCTGTGTTGGGATAAATGGAGGATTAATCCATGGGATAGAGTTTATCTGTGTTGGGATCAATGGAGAATTATACCATGTGATAGAGATTATCTGTGTTGGGATAAATTAATCCATGGGATAGAGCAGACAAGATCTTGTCCCTATATTGTCAGCTCATCTTTTTCTTTTCTCTGATTATTATTATTATTATTATTATTATTATTATTATTATTATTATTATTATTATTATTATTATTATTATTATTACTTTATTTAAAGAGGGTAACACAATTAGCTAAGAACTAATCAGCCTTGAGGCCCTCATTCAAAGGAATTTATTTATATTTGCTGCATCTCTGAAGCCACTTGATATATTGAATTTGGAAAAAGAAAATAGAGTGGGCATTTCTAATCTCAACTGGAGTACTAATCCAGAGCAAAGTTCCAGAGTAATTCCTTATTTGGTTTTGAAATTTTGTAATGTTTGGTAGACATTGATCACAGGTGGGGAGTATTTCTGGGTAGTCTTTACTGGAATAGTGATTGTAAATATTCAGGAGCACTATTATTGGATAAACTGTACATTAATTTGGCTTTTCTCAAACAGATTCGGTATTTAATGGTTAATAATTTTAACTTAGCCAGCTAAATTTTACTTGCTTTCTGTCTGGATTGATATTAACTCAAATGCTCTTTTTTGAGAAGTGCTAGCTTTGCTAAGTTTTTATCATTTGAATTAATTGATACTGTGTTACAGTAGTCTAAAGAGGGTTGTATGTAACTGTTATTAAATAGTTTTCTGTGCCTTTCTAGTAGAAAATGTCCTATCCTATGGAGAAGCCATAAACTTGAATTGACTCTTTTACTGATATGTTTGATATGTTCAGTCCATGATAGGTTATTATCTACCAAAACACCAAGTAAACTATGGTGACAGACCATTTGCAAACTTTTATCCTTCCATGTCAGACATAGTTCATCACTATCAAGTTTTGTTCTTTTTTTCCATGTTGAGATAAGTAATATTTTAGTTTTACCAGTATTAACCACCATGCCTTTGCATATGCACCAGTTGTCAAGTTTGTTTAGGGCATTCTGTAGAGAAATTTGAGTTCATGTTTTTTGTTTTAGATGTCTGACATTGTTGTGTCATCTGCATATAGATCTGTAGATGATATTGAGTCCCTTAGTAAAAGTGGTAGGTCATCAATAAATAAAATAAATAGTAATGGACCTAGAATTGAGCCTTGTGCTACTCCATATCTAATTGTTCCATGTTCAGACAGAACATTATTTATAAAAACATTTTGTGTTTTCTCACTTAAGTATGAAGTAAACCATCTAACTGTGCTTTTATCACAGACTTTTCTGAGCTGAGGACCATGGGTTTACACTTGCTGTTGCAGGTGTGACACATGACTCAGAGTGGGGTAATGCAATACAGGATTAGATGGGGACCTTTAACTCTGCAGTGGACCTCGTTCACCTTGGAAGACTGCACTTGGGTCTTGTCAAGTTTTTCCATTTGGCAAACTGGAAACCACATAGACTCTCTAAAATGCTCAGATTTCTCTAGGTCTGGGTCATCTAATGGGTACATCATCTGGTTTGGTGGACAAGTCGGGACCAGTTTCAGGCCATAGCCCTAAAGCTGAAAAGAATGATTCTTAAGGATTTGTGGTACCAGCCCTTTATTGGTGCATCCACAAATTAAGAAGTAGTTGCATGATGGTATCCTCTGAATAAACATAGGTAGTGTCCATCAGCAGAAATGGAGGCACTCGTGCACTTTCTTTCTGCATGGCAGTTTGGAACCTTCATTGGTCTTCTTCATAAGGGATTGCCCTCTGAATTGACCACATATTTCGCCAAAATAATATCTTGGTGGACAGTCTGTTTGTTGTTGTTGTTGTTGTAGGGTTTAATGCCATTTTTCAGCACAAGGTAGGCTATACATGGCAGCCAGTATAAATGGTGGAAGAAGAACCTGGGAAAACCCCAGAAGAAATCACTAACCCACAAAAAGCTACTGGCAAGCTTTCTCACATACCCACATTGGCTGAAACCTAAGACTCGAACCACTCAGACAGAGATGAGATGACAGTGATCCGTAACGGTGAGTGCTTTAGACCACTAGGCTACTTGGAACCCAAGTCTATCAAGAGAACAATAGTCCTTGTTGAATATTCTTCACTAGTCCATAGCAGATCTCAATTCTGACATTGAATGACCCCAATGGTGGATTCATTTGTAACAGTGCTAAACAACAAGCTCCACTTGTATGCTTCCCCATTCCCCAACCAGGGGGCATGGGCAGAGGAAGCATTAAACTTTAAGTGGATCATCAGTTTTCTTACACCTTCCCGCCCATCAGAATGACCATACAGGTACTATGTAAGAAACTCCAATGGTCAGTTCAGTTTGATCATCCCATCCCTAGTGATCTGGGTTCAGCGATTTCACAATCTGCTGGTTGACCATCACAGGACTTTACCTTAGAGGATGGACAACCTGAGTAGGACTGAGTAGGTCCTTCACAACAGCCAATAGATTTTCCACCTTTACACTATGCTTATCTCAACTGATTTCTCCACCAGGACAAGTGCATCATTCAGTCCTGGAGATGGTCCACAGCTAAGGTTGATGATGCCAAGCAATTAATCTTTCGCAAATGGTGCATCCAGAAACTTGTCAAATTTCTCTGTCCCTCTTTGAGTGCAGTTGTTCATTTTCTTCTTTTCCAATTCGAAGAGAATCTGTACAAAGTTTCTACTTTCTGGGGCTATAGGGTAGTCCTATCCAACACATATTTTAAAAAGGCTCAGCCATCAGTGCGGACTGTCACATAGCAAACCCAATCAGGTATTTTTAGTTGGTCTCTCTGTTTAATCTTCCTTCCAATTAAGTTTAGCCAAGTTTAAATTGAAGGCTCAAAAGTCATAATGGAATAGCTTTGATCCTTTTATTACTTACAAACCTATCAACCCACCATATTTTGTACAGAAAAAATAGCAAATACGAAAATGTGACTTTTAAGTGCCAAATCTGCTTTTATGCAAGGTAAAATTAAGGAAAGTTTGTATTTAGACAGCATGAAAATAAAGATATAAAAAGTATGAAAGTAAAGCAAAAGTAGCCTGCCTTAGTTAACTCTGAATGATAGGAGGCTTGTGTGTAAAATGTTTTACAACAGCACATGTGTAGGGTGTCTTTGTCTTGTCCTAAACAGCATCATTGCTGAGCATGGTTTGGAAAATAGATTTGAAATAAATCTGAGGAAGAGAGTGGCAGAAGAAGAAGAATCAACTTAAGTGAAAAAAAATTGTTGGTTTTACAAATTACTTATTACTAGTGTCATAACAATGAGATGAAGAAGCATGCCCTAACCATGGAGCAAGGCTGTATAAGGTTCAGAGGAAAATAAGGGTTGGTGTCTCTCCTTTGCCAGCCTGGTTCCTGGGTTTTTTTTAGCAATAAAGCAAACAATTTCTATCCTTTGCTCCAGTCCCAGTCTAGGCTTATGATGATTAATATAGACTCCAGCTATGGTTTTGTTTTTATTTGGCTGCTTCTAAAGGGAGAAGAAAGGGTAGGAATCATCATTTTTTTTTTACCTTTAGGGCTTCATCTGATATTTAAGCACCATTTCAAGATGGATTGCATTTACTATCATGACAAATTATCAGTCTCATTACCAAGAAAAATCTATCATTCATGAGAAGTAATGATTAATGATGCCACACTTTGACAATCTCATTCCACATTCTCATTTCACATTCGTTCAAGACACAGCTACCTCATGGGTATCTAACTTGTTCATCCTTGGAGGATGTGATTAATGATGCCACACTTTGACAATCTCATTCCACATTCTCATTTCACATTCGTTCAAGACACAGCTACCTCATGGGTATCTAACTTGTTCATCCTTGGAGGATGTGATTAATGATGCCACACTTTGACAATCTCATTCCACATTCTCATTTCACATTCGTTCAAGACACAGCTACCTCATGGGTATCTAACTTGTTCATCCTTGGAGGATGTGATTAATGCCACACTTTGACAATCTCATTCCACATTCTCATTTCACATTCGTTCAAGACACAGCTACCTCATGGGTATCTAACTTGGAGGATGTGATTAATGCCACACTTTGACAATCTCATTCCACATTCTCATTTCACATTCGTTCAAGACACAGCTACCTCATGGGTATCTAACTTGTTCATCCTTGGAGGATGTGATTAATGATGCCACACTTTGACAATCTCATTCCACATTCTCATTTCACATTCGTTCAAGACACAGCTACCTCATGGGTATCTAACTTGTTCATCCTTGGAGGATGTGATTAATGATGCCACACTTTGACAATCTCATTCCACATTCTCATTTCACATTCGTTCAAGACACAGCTACCTCATGGGTATCTAACTTGTTCATCCTTGGAGGATGTGATTAATGATGCCACACTTTGACAATCTCATTCCACATTCTCATTTCACATTCGTTCAAGACACAGCTACCTCATGGGTATCTAACTTGTTCATCCTTGGAGGATGTGATTAATGATGCCACACTTTGACAATCTCATTCCACATTCTCATTTCACATTCGTTCAAGACACAGCTACCTCATGGGTATCTAACTTGTTCATCCTTGGAGGATGTGATTAATGATGCCACACTTTGACAATCTCATTCCACATTCTCATTTCACATTCGTTCAAGACACAGCTACCTCATGGGTATCTAACTTGTTCATCCTTGGAGGATGTGATTAATGATGCCACACTTTGACAATCTCATTCCACATTCTCATTTCACATTCGTTCAAGACACAGCTACCTCATGGGTATCTAACTTGTTCATCCTTGGAGGATGTGATTAATGATGCCACACTTTGACAATCTCATTCCACATTCTCATTTCACATTCGTTCAAGACACAGCTACCTCATGGGTATCTAACTTGTTCATCCTTGGAGGATGTGATTAATGATGCCACACTTTGACAATCTCATTCCACATTCTCATTTCACATTCGTTCAAGACACAGCTACCTCATGGGTATCTAACTTGTTCATCCTTGGAGGATGTGATTAATGATGCCACACTTTGACAATCTCATTCCACATTCTCATTTCACATTCGTTCAAGACACAGCTACCTCATGGGTATCTAACTTGGAGGATGTGATTAATGCTGCCACACTTTGACAATCTCATTCCACATTCTCATTTCACATTCGTTCAAGACACAGCTACCTCATGGGTATCTAACTTGGAGGATGTGATTAATGCTGCCACACTTTGACAATCTCATTCCACATTCTCATTTCACATTCGTTCAAGACACAGCTACCTCATGGGTATCTAACTTGGAGGATGTGATTAATGCTGCCACACTTTGACAATCTCATTCCACATTCTCATTTCACATTCGTTCAAGACACAGCTACCTCATGGGTATCTAACTTGGAGGATGTGATTAATGCTGCCACACTTTGACAATCTCATTCCACATTCTCATTTCACATTCGTTCAAGACACAGCTACCTCATGGGTATCTAACTTGTTCATCCTTGGAGGATGTGATTAATGCCACACTTTGACAATCTCATTCCACATTCTCATTTCACATTCGTTCAAGACACAGCTACCTCATGGGTATCTAACTTGTTCATCCTTGGAGGATGTGATTAATGATGCCACACTTTGACAATCTCATTCCACATTCTCATTTCACATTCGTTCAGGACACAGCTACCTCATGGGTATCTAACTTGTTCATCCTTGGAGGATGTGATTAATGATGCCACACTTTGACAATCTCATTCCACATTCTCATTTCACATTCGTTCAAGACACAGCTACCTCATGGGTATCTAACTTGTTCATCCTTGGAGGATGTGATTAATGATGCCACACTTTGACAATCTCATTCCACATTCTCATTTCACATTCGTTCAAGACACAGCTACCTCATGGGTATCTAACTTGTTCATCCTTGGAGGATGTGATTAATGCCACACTTTGACAATCTCATTCCACATTCTCATTTCACATTCGTTCAAGACACAGCTACCTCATGGGTATCTAACTTGTTCATCCTTGGAGGATGTGATTAATGCCACACTTTGACAATCTCATTCCACATTCTCATTTCACATTCGTTCAAGACACAGCTACCTCATGGGTATCTAACTTGTTCATCCTTGGAGGATGTGATTAATGATGCCACACTTTGACAATCTCATTCCACATTCTCATTTCACATTCGTTCAAGACACAGCTACCTCATGGGTATCTAACTTGTTCATCCTTGGAGGATGTGATTAATGATGCCACACTTTGACAATCTCATTCCACATTCTCATTTCACATTCGTTCAAGACACAGCTACCTCATGGGTATCTAACTTGTTCATCCTTGGAGGATGTGATTAATGATGCCACACTTTGACAATCTCATTCCACATTCTCATTTCACATTCGTTCAAGACACAGCTACCTCATGGGTATCTAACTTGTTCATCCTTGGAGGATGTGATTAATGATGCCACACTTTGACAATCTCATTCCACATTCTCATTTCACATTCGTTCAAGACACAGCTACCTCATGGGTATCTAACTTGTTCATCCTTGGAGGATGTGATTAATGATGCCACACTTTGACAATCTCATTCCACATTCTCATTTCACATTCGTTCAAGACACAGCTACCTCATGGGTATCTAACTTGTTCATCCTTGGAGGATGTGATTAATGATGCCACACTTTGACAATCTCATTCCACATTCTCATTTCACATTCGTTCAAGGACACAGCTACCTCATGGGTATCTAACTTGTTCATCCTTGGAGGATGTGATTAATGATGCCACACTTTGACAATCTCATTCCACATTCTCATTTCACATTCGTTCAAGACACAGCTACCTCATGGGTATCTAACTTGTTCATCCTTGGAGGATGTGATTAATGATGCCACACTTTGACAATCTCATTCCACATTCTCATTTCACATTCGTTCAAGACACAGCTACCTCATGGGTATCTAACTTGTTCATCCTTGGAGGATGTGATTAATGATGCCACACTTTGACAATCTCATTCCACATTCTCATTTCACATTCGTTCAAGACACAGCTACCTCATGGGTATCTAACTTGTTCATCCTTGGAGGATGTGATTAATGATGCCACACTTTGACAATCTCATTCCACATTCTCATTTCACATTCGTTCAAGACACAGCTACCTCATGGGTATCTAACTTGTTCATCCTTGGAGGATGTGATTAATGATGCCACACTTTGACAATCTCATTCCACATTCTCATTTCACATTCGTTCAAGACACAGCTACCTCATGGGTATCTAACTTGTTCATCCTTGGAGGATGTGATTAATGATGCCACACTTTGACAATCTCATTCCACATTCTCATTTCACATTCGTTCAAGACACAGCTACCTCATGGGTATCTAACTTGTTCATCCTTGGAGGATGTGATTAATGATGCCACACTTTGACAATCTCATTCCACATTCTCATTTCACATTCGTTCAAGACACAGCTACCTCATGGGTATCTAACTTGTTCATCCTTGGAGGATGTGATTAATGATGCCACACTTTGACAATCTCATTCCACATTCTCATTTCACATTCGTTCAAGACACAGCTACCTCATGGGTATCTAACTTGTTCATCCTTGGAGGATGTGATTAATGATGCCACACTTTGACAATCTCATTCCACATTCTCATTTCACATTCGTTCAAGACACAGCTACCTCATGGGTATCTAACTTGTTCATCCTTGGAGGATGTGATTAATGATGCCACACTTTGACAATCTCATTCCACATTCTCATTTCACATTCGTTCAAGACACAGCTACCTCATGGGTATCTAACTTGTTCATCCTTGGAGGATGTGATTAATGATGCCACACTTTGACAATCTCATTCCACATTCTCATTTCACATTCGTTCAAGACACAGCTACCTCATGGGTATCTAACTTGTTCATCCTTGGAGGATGTGATTAATGATGCCACACTTTGACAATCTCATTCCACATTCTCATTTCACATTCGTTCAAGACACAGCTACCTCATGGGTATCTAACTTGTTCATCCTTGGAGGATGTGATTAATGATGCCACACTTTGACAATCTCATTCCACATTCTCATTTCACATTCGTTCAAGACACAGCTACCTCATGGGTATCTAACTTGTTCATCCTTGGAGGATGTGATTAATGATGCCACACTTTGACAATCTCATTCCACATTCTCATTTCACATTCGTTCAAGACACAGCTACCTCATGGGTATCTAACTTGTTCATCCTTGGAGGATGTGATTAATGATGCCACACTTTGACAATCTCATTCCACATTCTCATTTCACATTCGTTCAAGACACAGCTACCTCATGGGTATCTAACTTGTTCATCCTTGGAGGATGTGATTAATGATGCCACACTTTGACAATCTCATTCCACATTCTCATTTCACATTCGTTCAAGACACAGCTACCTCATGGGTATCTAACTTGTTCATCCTTGGAGGATGTGATTAATGATGCCACACTTTGACAATCTCATTCCACATTCTCATTTCACATTCGTTCAAGACACAGCTACCTCATGGGTATCTAACTTGTTCATCCTTGGAGGATGTGATTAATGATGCCACACTTTGACAATCTCATTCCACATTCTCATTTCACATTCGTTCAAGACACAGCTACCTCATGGGTATCTAACTTGTTCATCCTTGGAGGATGTGATTAATGATGCCACACTTTGACAATCTCATTCCACATTCTCATTTCACATTCGTTCAAGACACAGCTACCTCATGGGTATCTAACTTGTTCATCCTTGGAGGATGTGATTAATGATGCCACACTTTGACAATCTCATTCCACATTCTCATTTCACATTCGTTCAAGACACAGCTACCTCATGGGTATCTAACTTGTTCATCCTTGGAGGATGTGATTAATGCCACACTTTGACAATCTCATTCCACATTCTCATTTCACATTCGTTCAAGACACAGCTACCTCATGGGTATCTAACTTGTTCATCCTTGGAGGATGTGATTAATGATGCCACACTTTGACAATCTCATTCCACATTCTCATTTCACATTCGTTCTAGTCACAGCTACCTCATGGGTATCTAACTTGTTCATCCTTGGAGGATGTGATTAATGATGCCACACTTTGACAATCTCATTCCACATTCTCATTTCACATTCGTTCAGGACACAGCTACCTCATGGGTATCTAACTTGTTCATCCTTGGAGGATGTGATTAATGCCACACTTTGACAATCTCATTCCACATTCTCATTTCACATTCGTTCAAGACACAGCTACCTCATGGGTATCTAACTTGTTCATCCTTGGAGGATGTGATTAATGATGCCACACTTTGACAATCTCATTCCACATTCTCATTTCACATTCGTTCAAGGACACAGCTACCTCATGGGTATCTAACTTGTTCATCCTTGGAGGATGTGATTAATGATGCCACACTTTGACAATCTCATTCCACATTCTCATTTCACATTCGTTCAGGACACAGCTACCTCATGGGTATCTAACTTGTTCATCCTTGGAGGATGTGATTAATGATGC
Source organism: Potamilus streckersoni (assembly GCA_016746295.1). Taxonomy (NCBI): domain Eukaryota; kingdom Metazoa; phylum Mollusca; class Bivalvia; order Unionida; family Unionidae; genus Potamilus; species Potamilus streckersoni. The sequence continues at coordinate 488,019 of JAEAOA010001682.1, read as the reverse complement.
CACACTTTGACAATCTCATTCCACATTCTCATTTCACATTCGTTCAGGACACAGCTACCTCATGGGTATCTAACTTGTTCATCCTTGGAGGATGTGATTAATGATGCCACACTTTGACAATCTCATTCCACATTCTCATTTCACATTCGTTCAAGACACAGCTACCTCATGGGTATCTAACTTGTTCATCCTTGGAGGATGTGATTAATGATGCCACACTTTGACAATCTCATTCCACATTCTCATTTCACATTCGTTCAGGACACAGCTACCTCATGGGTATCTAACTTGTTCATCCTTGGAGGATGTGATTAATGATGCCACACTTTGACAATCTCATTCCACATTCTCATTTCACATTCGTTCAGGACACAGCTACCTCATGGGTATCTAACTTGTTCATCCTTGGAGGATGTGATTAATGATGCCACACTTTGACAATCTCATTCCACATTCTCATTTCACATTCGTTCAAGACACAGCTACCTCATGGGTATCTAACTTGTTCATCCTTGGAGGATGTGATTAATGATGCCACACTTTGACAATCTCATTCCACATTCTCATTTCACATTCGTTCAAGACACAGCTACCTCATGGGTATCTAACTTGTTCATCCTTGGAGGATGTGATTAATGCCACACTTTGACAATCTCATTCCACATTCTCATTTCACATTCGTTCAAGACACAGCTACCTCATGGGTATCTAACTTGTTCATCCTTGGAGGATGTGATTAATGATGCCACACTTTGACAATCTCATTCCACATTCTCATTTCACATTCGTTCAAGACACAGCTACCTCATGGGTATCTAACTTGTTCATCCTTGGAGGATGTGATTAATGATGCCACACTTTGACAATCTCATTCCACATTCTCATTTCACATTCGTTCAAGACACAGCTACCTCATGGGTATCTAACTTGTTCATCCTTGGAGGATGTGATTAATGCCACACTTTGACAATCTCATTCCACATTCTCATTTCACATTCGTTCAAGACACAGCTACCTCATGGGTATCTAACTTGTTCATCCTTGGAGGATGTGATTAATGATGCCACACTTTGACAATCTCATTCCACATTCTCATTTCACATTCGTTCAAGACACAGCTACCTCATGGGTATCTAACTTGTTCATCCTTGGAGGATGTGATTAATGATGCCACACTTTGACAATCTCATTCCACATTCTCATTTCACATTCGTTCAAGACACAGCTACCTCATGGGTATCTAACTTGTTCATCCTTGGAGGATGTGATTAATGATGCCACACTTTGACAATCTCATTCCACATTCTCATTTCACATTCGTTCAAGACACAGCTACCTCATGGGTATCTAACTTGTTCATCCTTGGAGGATGTGATTAATGATGCCACACTTTGACAATCTCATTCCACATTCTCATTTCACATTCGTTCAAGACACAGCTACCTCATGGGTATCTAACTTGTTCATCCTTGGAGGATGTGATTAATGATGCCACACTTTGACAATCTCATTCCACATTCTCATTTCACATTCGTTCAAGACACAGCTACCTCATGGGTATCTAACTTGTTCATCCTTGGAGGATGTGATTAATGATGCCACACTTTGACAATCTCATTCCACATTCTCATTTCACATTCGTTCAAGACACAGCTACCTCATGGGTATCTAACTTGTTCATCCTTGGAGGATGTGATTAATGATGCCACACTTTGACAATCTCATTCCACATTCTCATTTCACATTCGTTCAAGACACAGCTACCTCATGGGTATCTAACTTGTTCATCCTTGGAGGATGTGATTAATGATGCCACACTTTGACAATCTCATTCCACATTCTCATTTCACATTCGTTCAAGACACAGCTACCTCATGGGTATCTAACTTGTTCATCCTTGGAGGATGTGATTAATGATGCCACACTTTGACAATCTCATTCCACATTCTCATTTCACATTCGTTCAAGACACAGCTACCCTCATGGGTATCTAACTTGTTCATCCTTGGAGGATGTGATTAATGATGCCACACTTTGACAATCTCATTCCACATTCTCATTTCACATTCGTTCAAGACACAGCTACCTCATGGGTATCTAACTTGTTCATCCTTGGAGGACGTGATTAATGCCACACTTTGACAATCTCATTCCACATTCTCATTTCACATTCGTTCAAGACACAGCTACCTCATGGGTATCTAACTTGTTCATCCTTGGAGGATGTGATTAATGATGCCACACTTTGACAATCTCATTCCACATTCTCATTTCACATTCGTTCAAGACACAGCTACCTCATGGGTATCTAACTTGTTCATCCTTGGAGGACGTGATTAATGCCACACTTTGACAATCTCATTCCACATTCTCATTTCACATTCGTTCAAGACACAGCTACCTCATGGGTATCTAACTTGTTCATCCTTGGAGGATGTGATTAATGCTGCCACACTTTGACAATCTCATTCCACATTCTCATTTCACATTCGCTTCTTAGTTTACAAGAGCTGAGGTTCCAATTGTGTTAGCTCAAAAATGTGCCATGTCTATACCATACAGCAGTCTTCTCTTCTATTTTAAGGGTGAATATTCCTTGTGTTGTTTTTGCTTTCGCCAATTGCAGGATTATCAATGTCCCATAGAACTGGCAAATTCAGCTAAGCAGTAGTAATAGGTTATATATTATGAATATTAAAATGTTGCAGGTGAGAAATTAAAGATTTAATACCTACCTGTTGCTATTACTGTATTCCATCCTCCTGTCCCAGACTAGTTTAGGTTACATCCTGAAAGTGAATGAAGGACAGTGCACATGGGCATGGTATATGCAGGTTGCAAGAAGCATTCTGTAATTTCTTAGCTTTCCAGTCGCTCATCATATGGTTGGGGTATTTTTCCATCCAGAAAAGCACAAGTTATACAGTAGCAACAGGTAAGTAAAGTATTACATCATTAAATTTAGTTTTACCCACACATCCAGATACTGTGCATAATAAGTGGTAGTGATACAAAATATAAAAGGCTGTGATCCAAGAAAGTTACAATGTTAATGGTGTGTTTAGTATCACAAGATGGATAGTTTAATGCAATTTATTTACTAAAAAGAAAAACGGGTATGGCCTTTCTAAGACACTTCTGATTCTTTTGTCACAAGAAGGATATAAGACGAGTTTGACCACATCATAATGTACAAAAAATGTTGATGACATCATTATGTAATAACACATCCTTGTTGACTAGTTACAGCTAGTCGATGATGTTTATAGGAAAATATTGTTAAGTTGGCTTTTAAGTAAAGTTTACAGCACAAAGTCGAGTATGTACTAACATTTTTTTCTTAATGTCCCATTAACCCTTTTGAAAGAGGTTGATACAAAGTTTTTACTGTCTTACTTACTTATAAGTCAAATCAAACTTCAAACATTAAAGATTCTGATCTACCATAGCACAATGCACCTGCATATCATGGCCTGTGTTTGTTCTACTTATTACTCCAAACAAACTGCACACACCCTGATCTGCCAGTGCATCATGCAATGGCGTTCTTGGTTTGTGCAATATTGATCTTGTAAGTATAGACAGCATATTTAGGGTTTTCATTATGGTTGAGGCCAATTATTTTTCTCTTTGAAGGGAATGCTGGAGGTAATGAAAGCACTTGATGGCTTGGAAGAATGCTGCTTGTCATCAGAAAATAATAGGTACTTGGCCTTTGACATTATTCCACAGTAACATTTAAGTACCCAGTGCATGTGGTGCTGGGAAAACATATAAAATTTGTAGGATGTGCCTATTGATATGGAAAGGGACTAATTAATTTTCATTCCATTCAAAGCAAGTTATATATTTATGTGTCATCTGTTTGGATTTGGGGGGGGGTCTTTTTAGAAATCATATTATAACAATTGCTTATAGTATACACACACCATCCCAATTGTGTGTACCCTGCTACCAATTTTAAAAATGAAAAGCATCATGAATATAAAAAATACACAAAGCTTTAAGTCATTTCAGTCATCAGTTTATAATTTCTCACCTGATTGTTTCCAGGAGGTCCCTGACACTGTCAACCGATTAATCGAAAGATCAGGGTCTATGTTGTTTGTTTTGCTAATTACTCTTCACAAAGTGCATTGACCAAGACTGTAGATAGTAACATAATGAAATGAAAAATCTGGATCTCTACAGTTTACAGTTAGACTAGACTTGTACATTCTGTACTTAAATATATTTTAAATGGTTTCTACAAGTTGGATATTTTGACTGCAAAGGTATTTTATTTGTTTTACAGATGGTAAGGTAAAATTGTAAATGATTTAAATGTACAAATGTTTGAGAGTTAAGAAATGTTTTGCAGACTAAGAAATGTTTTGCAGACTTAAACAAAATTGTTTGCACACCTTTTCAAAATAATGTTTTACAGCACCTAGAAGTGTAATATCTTTTTGAGATATGTTTTTCATTTGTTATAACTGTACTCAAACCTGTTTGTATTCAGAATACATGGTAGTCATCTGAAATATCAACTTTTGCAATGACAATGTCCCCATCAGAATTGAACATTTTGATCGCATCTTATGGTAGACCCCATGGAGAGTAATTTCTCAAACTTTAATTGAGATTTGCTGACCAGTCTAAATTGTTCTGTTTTTTAAACAGAAATTAGTACAAACTCTTTGATTCCACTGACTGTATCTGCCACATACATGTGCCTTGTCACCATAGTAACTGATGAATCTGCTTGTAAACAAGCACTGCTATCTGCTATGATTGGAGATTTATCAACCTTGAACTTTGTGAAAGATCTGCTGAATACAATTCATCTCATTTGTCAATAAATGACAGGAAAACAATATTTAACCAATAAAAATAGAGCACAAAATGGTGTCTCTTGATGTGTAACACAGCATATACTAAATATTGTTCCTAATAGATTAGTTTGTTGAATTGTTGGCACATGATATATACAGTGTTTTATATAGTGGAGGCAATAGATTTTGTTAGCGATGTGAAATACGAGTTTTTAGATCTTCAGATTATGAAATTCATGATATTGAATTGTTTTAGAGTGATGGCAGTTATACTGAGATACTGTCTTCTTCAAGTCTATCAGAAATTCATGATATTGAATTGTATTAGAGTGATGGCAGTTATACTGAGATACTGTCTTCTTCAAGTCTATCAGAAATTCATGATATTGAATTGTATTAGAGTGATGGCAGTTATACTGAGATACTGTCTTCTTCAAGTCTATCAGAAATTCATGATATTGAATTGTATTAGAGTGATGGCAGTTATACTGAGATACTGTCTTCTTCAAGTCTGTCAGAAATTCATGATATTGAATTGTATTAGAGTGATGGCAGTTATACTGAGATACTGTCTTCTTCAAGTCTATCAGAAATTCATGATATTGAATTGTATTAGAGTGATGGCAGTTATACTGAGATACTGTCTTCTTCAAGTCTGTCAGAAATTCATGATATTGAATTGTATTAGAGTGATGGCAGTTATACTGAGATACTGTCTTCTTCAAGTCTGTCAGAAATTCATGATATTGAATTGTATTAGAGTGATGGCAGTTATACTGAGATACTGTCTTCTTCAAGTCTGTCAGAAATTCATGATATTGAATTGTATTAGAGTGATGGCAGTTATACTGAGATACTGTCTTCTTCAAGTCTGTCAGAAATTCATGATATTGAATTGTATTAGAGTGATGGCAGTTATACTGAGATACTGTCTTCTTCAAGTCTGTCAGAAATTCATGATATTGAATTGTATTAAAGTGATGGCAGTTATACTGGGATACTGTCTTCTTCAAGTCTGTCAGAAATTCATGATATTGAATTGTATTAGAGTGATGGCAGTTATACTGAGATACTGTCTTCTTCAAGTCTATCAGAAATTCATGATATTGAATTGTATTAGAGTGATGGCAGTTATACTGAGATACTGTCTTCTTCAAGTCTGTCAGAAATTCATGATATTGAATTGTATTAGAGTGATGGCAGTTATACTGAGATACTGTCTTCTTCAAGTCTGTCAGAAATTCATGATATTGAATTGTATTAGAGTGATGGCAGTTATACTGAGATACTGTCTTCTTCAAGTCTATCAGAAATTCATGATATTGAATTGTATTAGAGTGATGGCAGTTATACTGAGATACTGTCTTCTTCAAGTCTATCAGAAATTTGAACAGAATCTGGGCAGTGAAGATAGTATAATGTGGAGAAAACAACCACATGCCTTGTATTTTGCCAAGCATGTCACTGAGTTTACTGAAGGCATCAATCCTACTTTTATTTTTGATAAGGAGAAAGAGATAAAGAGTTCTTGAAATTTATCCATGGGATTAATTGAAGGAATTGTGACTCAAAATAGCAAGCATGCAGCAAAATGTATTGAAGTCCAATTCAATAAACCCACAAAACTTGAACAAGCACGAGCCAAACAGCAGTAAATTAAAATCTTGGCTTTTAATATTTACCTTAGCTTGGCAATGTACATGGTCTTTTTAGATCTCAAATACTTCACAAATTTTAAATTATATTGATATTTTTTGTATTATGTAGAACAGGCCCATTGCTGTCTTATGCATGGCATTAAGAAGCCACTAACAGAGTTATCAATTTTTGCCCAGGAATACATCCCATATGACATTTCAGCTGATCAAGTCTTGACTTTGTAAAGATTGTAGTTTATACTTTATATCAAAACATTTACTTTGTGTTTTAAGGTTTTTACTCTTTTTTGCTTGTATCTTTGTTTATATGTCTTTTTTTCCAAGTACATTAACTTGCATACTACTACATAGCCAGTGCTGTACTGATGTGCCATTAAACCCTGTGCATATAAACATACCTTTATTTTGTACTAGGTCTGGTGCTCTGCTGGGGCTGGGTTTGGCAATTACATCACTGTGTGAGGAGGGGCTGACAGAATCCAGAGCACATGTTGCATCAATCCAGGAAAAACTCCATGTCAAGTTCCAGAAGTTGGAAGTTACTGATCAGGCATACCAGGTAGAGTGGTACATCTTGACAATGAATATAGAGGAGGGAGGGGTGAAGGTTCAGTTTGATGAAAAATTTAACTTTATGTAATTCCAGCTGGATGATATTTTTGGCATTTGGTTTAATACATTTTGCAGTGAAATGTTTCATCCTTTGGAAGTGCTGTTTTTCTTAAATAAATTACTGAAAAAAGAAATACAGCATTTCTATTGTCCACTGCTTTTGTACAAAACAGGAATGATATAAATCTGGGAATGTATGTGCATTCTTTAATCCATTTGACTGAATCACATTTATTTCCACTCAGTAATTCCATTAATGTTTATTGGATTTTATCTAAATTTGGTCTGAAGTTTGATATTGATATGACCTTGGCTGAGGTCAACTGTTTATCGTCATTATCTAACAGAGTTATAGTCCCTGAGTATCAGACCCACCCACTTCCTTTCATTAGACTGACAAGAATTTTGTATGTTGCTTAATATTGATGAGACTTTGGCTATATTCCATTGTCATCATTTTGCTTCACTGTACATTGGAGTTATAGCCCTTGTTGGAACTCCCTACACAATAATTGATCTAATTTCAGTAGTTTTTATCTGCTTCACATGTTATCTTTTAGTGGAATTATGGCTGCTGAATGTTGGACCTACATTTTCTATTTTATACTGATGAGACCTGGCTTCAGTTGTCATTGGTATTTACTTCTTTTACAAATATACCATTAGCATTAAATTGTCACCATTCTAATCAGAAAATATCATTAAAATCAACATTGAGTCAGATTAGAGTTAATTCATACAGCACTTCTTCACTGTAAGATTATTCAGACTGCTACTGCAGGGGTCCCGCAGATGGAGTCATGGGTAAGAGTCAGACTCCAGGGGTCCCATAGATGGAGTCATGGGTAAGAGTCAGACTCCAGGGGTCCCATAGATGGAGTCATGGGTAAGAGTCAGACTCCAGGGGTCCTATGGATGGAGTCATGGGTAAGAGTTAGACTCCAGGGGTCCCATAGATGGAGTCATATGTAAGAGTCAGACTCAGGGGTCCCATAGATGGAGTCATATGTAAGAGTCAAACTCCAGGGGTCCCATAGATGGAGTCATGGGTAAGAGTCTGACTTCAGGGGTCCCATAGATGGAGTCATGGGTAAGAGTCAGACTCCAGGGGTCCTATGGATGGAGTCATGGGTAAGAGTCCGACTCCAGGGGTCCCATAGATGGAGTCATATGTAAGAGTCAGACTCCAGGGGTCCCATAGATGGAGTCATGGGTAAGAGTCAGACTCCAGGGGTCCCATAGATGGAGTCATGGGTAAGAGTCAGACTCCAGGGGTCCCATAGATGGAGTCATATGTAAGAGTCAAACTCCAGGGGTCCCATAGATGGAGTCATGGGTAAGAGTCAGACTCCAGGGGTCCTATGGATGGAGTCATGGGTAAGAGTCAGACTCCAGGGGTCCCATAGATGGAGTCATATGTAAGAGTCAAACTCCAGGGGTCCCATAGATGGAGTCATATGTAGGAGTCAAACTCCAGGGGTCCTATGGATGGAGTCATGGTTCAAACTCAGACACCATGGGTCCAGTGGAGGGGCTAATGGGACAGACTTGCACTCCATGGGTTTAATGGATGGCATAATGGGTCTGATGTACAAAAATATTCAGGTACAATTACATTTTCAAATATTTTTCACCATTTTAGAAAGGAGACATATTATACATGAGATAGATTTTGAATTATGATCTCTGGGTCATTGTGTGAGTGTGGGGAAGGCGTATGCACTAGGTTGGAATATACAGTAAAAAGCATGGGGCTGTGTGATGGCATATCATTGCTGTTGCTTTAGCTGTAGTAAATAATGTTGCCTTTTCACCAGGAGCCATTCCAAGTTTTAAAGCTATATATTCTTAAACATCTGGCTTAAACTATGTAAGGCTTTTTGATTGATTGAATGCCTATAATGAAATTCCCTATATGCATTTAGACAACATTGAATGCCTATAATGAAATTTCCTATATGCATTTAGACAACATTGAATGCCTTTAATGAAATTCCCTATATGCATTTAGACAACATTGAATGCCTATAATGGAATTCCCTATATGCATTTAGACAACATTGAATGCCTATAATGAAATTTCCTATATGCATTTAGACAACATTGAATGCCTATAATGGAATTCCCTATATGCATTTAGACAACATTGCGACTTAATTGACTCACTCTATACAGAGAAAATTACTTTCAGCCATTGTCAACAAAATTATTGTTTACAAATGTATTGGAATGCAGATATCTTACTATCTTAATATCTGCAATTCCAAACCTGTTCCTGTTGCCTAGCTGATAATATTGCCAAAAAAAAAATAACCCAACTATATGATTAATATTCAACCTCCTATTAGAGCGAACCAGAACATTCCAGAACACTGGATTGCCTCTGGGACACCCCACACATCATGCTCATGCATACTTTTATTCCATTAATTTTGTTGTCCATAGCGTGACTTGATATCTTGTATTTTTCTATACTAAGCTTAGCATTGCTTTTGTTTTGGCATTTGTGACAGCAGTAAAGAAAGGTGACTTTTTACAAAAATTATTATATTAGCATAGGCTTAGTCCATGCATTACCTTGTGTATATACTTTTAGGTGCATACAAGTTTCTTTTGTATAAAAATCTTCTTGCTGACTTTCTTTTACAGGAATAATGTCTAAACAGTGGGTGGGTGGATGTGGTTACAGGAAATCCCCCTCAGACACTCCACATGCTTGTCTTGCACATGCTGTGGATACAGATTGTCCCTTTCATAGACTCTGGTCTTCCTCATCTTCTAAAGGATTCTTTTTGTCTGAGTCCCCTTGGGTCTCAGTGAAGGGTTACCCAAGTTTCTTCAGAAAATCTTAGGCTTAGTGGGCAAACTACTAAGGGAGATTATAAATATTTGGAGAATATGCCACACTCTCCCCTCATTGATCACATCCAAATAAATTTTCAGGAACAACTGCTGCAGGGGCTGGTATGTACCCCCTTACAATGTGACCCTTGGTAGCTACTTTGAGCTACAACATCCATACCCTTCTTAGACCACTTAACTGAGGGTTTAGTTTCTACTATTAAGGGTTATCAAGTAGCACTTTTCAAATTTTCAAAAGGCATAATCATCAGGACCGATTCTGACTTACCTGATCAGGTATTTTAATTGATTTTGAAAAACATTGGTGCAGATTTGACCACCAAAATATCTTCACATTTTGTGAAAAGGATTGAAAACCAGACCTAATTGACCCTGAGGTCAAGTCAGAGGTCCTTGCTTGCATTTTCATTCTTCATTCAGCTGTGAGCACACAGAAATGCAAAATGCACAAATGAAGTTTGAACAGACATTGTATTTAGTTACTTTGCAATGAATAAGTTGATAATAAGCACTGTTATGTATATCTATATTGTGTGTTCAGTTTTTTATTACTGATTGTTGATTGTAAGGGTCATTGTGTAAACAACATAATACATAACTAACTTTTGTTCATGAGTGTAGGTTAGACTTTAAGATAAAATTTTTAAACATGTGGTTTTGCCCTAGTAAACTCCTGGTCTACCTGATATTTGTCATGTTCTTTACTAAAGGTGTAGTAAAAGATCTGAACTTGTTTACAGTTTAGAATATTTGGGAAATGAATTTTTGACCCTCATCCTGGTTCTTTTTTTGTGTCAGGTTTTTGTATTATGGTTGTTTACTTCATAATTATTTATTCCTATCTTAACATCTATAGTGGAATCAGTTTTTTTTTAGTTGAGTTCATTAATAATTTGAGAGGATTCATTTATTTAAATAATTTGATAAAATTACAAAGTGCCTAATGATACTTTTGGACTAAATGACTATTTTGAGATTATTGTGAATTCATTTAAAGACTTTTATTGTAATACATCATGATTGTCAGTTCATTATCACATTCAAGCTCATTGGTACATCAGCACATTCAAGATTGGAATTCATTCAGAACAACTATACTTTTGGACTTGTGATAGAACTGTTAGAACTGTTTGTGATTTAATACTGTAAGATCTTTTTAAATTTTCAATTGTATTCTAGAAAATACATTTTTTTTTGTTGAAATTTAATAAATTTATTGACTTTGACTCTTTTCTGTTACTTAGTTTAAGACCTAGATTTGAAACAGCACTGACATTGATTTCAAAGTCATAATTCTTAAATCCAGTTTTTAACTGTCCTGGCTTATGAGCATGATAACACACACAAGTACAAAAGGATTTTTATTTAACTGTTTTTGGATATACCTGAAGAATCTCTGAATGATGCCATTTCATTCACTTAGGTTTTTTAAAACAGTATTTGATACAGATTTGACCAAACATAGCATGTGGTTATATCTTGACAGTGGTTTGAGACAAATTCTTTGAACTTCTATCAATGTTGTTTGGATAACAAAGAATTTTGTGCTGTACATGCGAACATGTTAATTAGGACATGTAAGAAAATATTTTAGTTACCAAATTTAGCATTGTTTAGATTTCTCAAGAGTATCAGAGATGGTTCCACTCCTCAGCAGTTAAAAAAGTCAAGAAGCAGCTTTATTTTAGATTCCTGGAAATATTATTTGGCCAGTTGAGCACAAGCACTTTCATGGGTATCTTTGTTTTCAGATATACTGACATGTATTTTGTCAGTTGTAATGACATGTATTTTGTCAGGTATACTGACATGTATTTTGTCAGTTGTACTGTCACAAATGTACATTGTATTGGAGTTGCTAAACTGTTGATGAAAAAGTTTAATTTGCAAAACAATGACAATTACTAAATATCAGTGAATCTGTAAACATGTTTCATTTTGTCTAATAAATATTTTCATATTGAACAGTTGCAATAAATTTATTTAGCATCTGCTAAAAATATTTCTTCATTATTATCAGTTATATAAGTTAATAGTAGAACTTTGTATTACTGTTTGCTTTTGTTTTACTGCTAGGCCCATTGTGTTTGCCTGGCCTGTGTGTCAGGTTCAGCCTTCACCTCCAACATCCTTCCCTTGGAGCAAGTCAACACAGTAGTGCAGACATTGCAACAGGCTCATCTGAACAACCCACAGGTATCTGATAAAATATCTTTAACTTTTGTATGTACTTAAATCAGAGAATAGAAAGTTCATCATTTCATCTATATATTGTCACCTGTTTCATTTGTGTACAATACTATTAGTTTTTTACCATCTACCCTTACCAGACTTTGTGGATGCTTGCTTTAGAAAATATGTTTATTTTGGATTCAATAGGTCAAAGGCCAGGTCACAGTGATCAATAATAAGAAATTGTTGCTGCAGAACAACTTGATTTCTACACCATATTAATCAAACTTTATAACTTGTTTACTTTTGAAGCATGAAAGACATTTTGAAGTCAGTAGCTCAAAAGTCAAGGTCATTGTGACCAAAATAAAGGAAAACTATTCAGCATAGTAGCTGCAGTTCTACAACACATGCTTGACCAAACTCAGTATAATGCAGTTCTACAACACATGCATGACCAAACTCAGTATAATGCAGTTCTACAACACATGCTTGACCAAGCTCAGTATAATGCAGTTCTACAACACATGCTTGACCAAACTCAGTATAATGCAGTTCTACAACACATGCTTGACCAAACTCAGTATAATGCAGTTCTACAACACATGCTTGACCAAGCTCAGTATAATGCAGTTCTACAACACATGCATGACCAAGCTCAGTATAATGCAGTTCTACAACACATGCATGACCAAGCTCAGTATAATGCAGTTCTACAACACATGCTTGACCAAGCTCAGTATAATGCAGTTCTACAACACATGCATGACCAAACTCAGTATAATGCAGTTCTACAACACATGCTTGACCAAGCTCAGTATAATGCAGTTCTACAACACATGCTTGACCAAACTCAGTATAATGCAGTTCTACAACACATGCTTGACCAAGCTCAGTATAATGCAGTTCTACAACACATGCTTGACCAAACTCAGTATAATGCAGTTCTACAACACATGCTTGACCAAGCTCAGTATAATGCAGTTCTACAACACATGCTTGACCAAACTCAGTATAATGCAGTTCTACAACACATGCTTGACCAAGCTCAGTATAATGCAGTTCTACAACACATGCTTGACCAAACTCAGTATAATGCAGTTCTACAACACATGCTTGACCAAGCTCAGTATAATGCAGTTCTACAACACATGCTTGACCAAACTCAGTATAATGCAGTTCTACAACACATGCTTGACCAAGCTCAGTATAATGCTGTTCTACTAAAGTTGCATGTCTTTTATCCTTTTAATGCAGTTCTACAACACATGCTTGACCAAGCTCAGTATAATGCAGTTCTACAACACATGCTTGACCAAGCTCAGTATAATGCAGTTCTACAACACATGCTTGACCAAGCTCAGTATAATGCAGTTCTACAACACATGCTTGACCAAGCTCAGAATAATGCAGTTCTACAACACATGCATGACCAAGCTCAGTATAATGCAGTTCTACAACACATGCTTGACCAAGCTCAGTATAATGCAGTTCTACAACACATGCTTGACCAAGCTCAGTATAATGCAGTTCTACAACACATGCTTGACCAAGCTCAGTATAATGCAGTTCTACAACACATGCTTGACCAAGCTCAGTATAATGCAGTTCTACAACACATGCATGACCAAGCTCAGTATAATGCAGTTCTACAACACATGCTTGACCAAGCTCAGTATAATGCAGTTCTACAACACATGCTTGACCAAGCTCAGTATAATGCAGTTCTACAACACATGCATGACCAAGCTCAGTATAATGCAGTTCTACAACACATGCTTGACCAAACTCAGCATAATGCAGTTCTACAACACATGCATGACCAAGCTCAGTATAATGCAGTTCTACAACACATGCATGACCAAGCTCAGTATAATGCAGTTCTACAACACATGCTTGACCAAGCTCAGTATAATGCAGTTCTACAACACATGCATGACCAAGCTCAGCTTAATGCAGTTCTACAACACATGCATGACCAAGCTCAGTATAATGCAGTTCTACAACACATGCTTGACCAAGCTCAGTATAATGCAGTTCTACAACACATGCTTGACCAAGCTCAGTATAATGCAGTTCTACAACACATGCTTGACCAAGCTCAGTATAATGCAGTTCTACAACACATGCTTGACCAAGCTCAGTATAATGCAGTTCTACAACACATGCTTGACCAAGCTCAGTATAATGCAGTTCTACAACACATGCTTGACCAAGCTCAGTATAATGCAGTTCTACAACACATGCATGACCAAGCTCAGTATAATGCAGTTCTACAACACATGCTTGACCAAACTCAGCATAATGCAGTTCTACAACACATGCTTGACCAAGCTCAGTATAATGCAGTTCTACAACACATGCTTGACCAAGCTCAGTATAATGCAGTTCTACAACACATGCTTGACCAAGCTCAGTATAATGCAGTTCTACAACACATGCTTGACCAACATCAGTATAATGCAGTTCTACAACACATGCTTGACCAAGCTCAGTATAATGCAGTTCTACAACACATGCTTGACCAAGCTCAGTATAATGCAGTTCTACAACACATGCTTGACCAAGCTCAGTATAATGCAGTTCTACAACACATGCTTGACCAAGCTCAGTATAATGCAGTTCTACAACACATGCTTGACCAAACTCGGTATAATGCAGTTCTACAACACATGCTTGACCAAGCTCAGTATAATGCAGTTCTACAACACATGCTTGACCAAACTCAGTATAATGCAGTTCTACAACACATGCTTGACCAAGCTCAGTATAATGCAGTTCTACAACACATGCTTGACCAAGCTCAGTATAATGCAGTTCTACAACACATGCTTGACCAAGCTCAGTATAATGCAGTTCTACAACACATGCTTGACCAAGCTCAGTATAATGCAGTTCTACAACACATGCTTGACCAAGCTCAGTATAATGCAGTTCTACAACACATGCTTGACCAAGCTCAGTATAATGCAGTTCTACAACACATGCTTGACCAAGCTCAGTATAATGCAGTTCTACAACACATGCTTGACCAAACTCAGTATAATGCAGTTCTACAACACATGCATGACCAAGCTCAGTATAATGCAGTTCTACAACACATGCTTGACCAAGCTCAGTATAATGCAGTTCTACAACACATGCATGACAAGCTCAGTATAATGCAGTTCTACAACACATGCATGACCAAGCTCAGTATAATGCAGTTCTACAACACATGCTTGACCAAGCTCAGTATAATGCAGTTCTACAACACATGCATGACCAAGCTCAGTATAATGCAGTTCTACAACACATGCTTGACCAAGCTCAGTATAATGCAGTTCTACAACACATGCTTGACCAAGCTCAGTATAATGCAGTTCTACAACACATGCTTGACAAGCTCAGTATAATGCAGTTCTACAACACATGCATGACCAAGCTCAGTATAATGCAGTTCTACAACACATGCATGACCAAGCTCAGTATAATGCAGTTCTACAACACATGCATGACCAAGCTCAGTATAATGCAGTTCTACAACACATGCTTGACCAAGCTCAGTATAATGCAGTTCTACAACACATGCATGACCAAGCTCAGTATAATGCAGTTCTACAACACATGCATGACCAAGCTCAGTATAATGCAGTTCTACAACACATGCATGACCAAGCTCAGTATAATGCAGTTCTACAACACATGCTTGACCAAGCTCAGTATAATGCAGTTCTACAACACATGCATGACCAAGCTCAGTATAATGCAGTTCTACAACACATGCTTGACCAAGCTCAGTATAATGCAGTTCTACAACACATGCTTGACCAAGCTCAGTATAATGCAGTTCTACAACACATGCTTGACAAAGCTCAGTATAATGCAGTTCTACAACACATGCTTGACCAAGCTCAGTATAATGCAGTTCTACAACACATGCTTGACCAAGCTCAGTATAATGCAGTTCTACAACACATGCATGACCAAGCTCAGTATAATGCAGTTCTACAACACATGCTTGACCAAGCTCAGTATAATGCAGTTCTACAACACATGCTTGACCAAGCTCAGTATAATGCAGTTCTACAACACATGCATGACCAAGCTCAGTATAATGCAGTTCTACAACACATGCTTGACCAAGCTCAGTATAATGCAGTTCTACAACACATGCTTGACCAAGCTCAGTATAATGCAGTTCTACAACACATGCTTGACCAAGCTCAGTATAATGCAGTTCTACAACACATGCTTGACCAAGCTCAGCATAATGCAGTTCTACAACACATGCTTGACCAAGCTCAGTATAATGCAGTTCTACAACACATGCTTGACCAAGCTCAGTATAATGCAGTTCTACAACACATGCTTGACCAAGCTCAGTATAATGCAGTTCTACAACACATGCTTGACCAAGCTCAGTATAATGCAGTTCTACAACACATGCTTGACCAAGCTCAGTATAATGCAGTTCTACAACACATGCTTGACCAAGCTCAGTATAATGCAGTTCTACAACACATGCTTGACCAAGCTCAGTATAATGCAGTTCTACAACACATGCTTGACCAAGCTCAGTATAATGCAGTTCTACAACACATGCTTGACCAAGCTCAGTATAATGCAGTTCTACAACACATGCTTGACCAAGCTCAGTATAATGCAGTTCTACAACACATGCTTGACCAAGCTCAGTATAATGCAGTTCTACAACACATGCTTGACCAAGCTCAGTATAATGCAGTTCTACAACACATGCATGACCAAGCTCAGTATAATGCAGTTCTACAACACATGCTTGACCAAGCTCAGTATAATGCAGTTCTACAACACATGCTTGACCAAGCTCAGTATAATGCAGTTCTACAACACATGCTTGACCAAGCTCAGTATAATGCAGTTCTACAACACATGCTTGACCAAGCTCAGTATAATGCAGTTCTACAACACATGCTTGACCAAGCTCAGTATAATGCAGTTCTACAACACATGCTTGACCAAGCTCAGTATAATGCAGTTCTACAACACATGCTTGACCAAGCTCAGTATAATGCAGTTCTACAACACATGCTTGACCAAGCTCAGTATAATGCAGTTCTACAACACATGCTTGACCAAGCTCAGTATAATGCAGTTCTACAACACATGCTTGACCAAGCTCAGTATAATGCAGTTCTACAACACATGCTTGACCAAGCTCAGTATAATGCAGTTCTACAACACATGCTTGACCAAGCTCAGTATAATGCAGTTCTACAACACATGCTTGACCAAGCTCAGTATAATGCAGTTCTACAACACATGCTTGACCAAGCTCAGTATAATGCAGTTCTACAACACATGCTTGACCAAGCTCAGTATAATGCAGTTCTACAACACATGCTTGACCAAGCTCAGTATAATGCAGTTCTACAACACATGCATGACCAAGCTCAGTATAATGCAGTTCTACAACACATGCTTGACCAAGCTCAGTATAATGCAGTTCTACAACACATGCTTGACCAAGCTCAGTATAATGCAGTTCTACAACACATGCTTGACCAAGCTCAGTATAATGCAGTTCTACAACACATGCTTGACCAAGCTCAGTATAATGCAGTTCTACAACACATGCTTGACCAAGCTCAGTATAATGCAGTTCTACAACACATGCTTGACCAAGCTCAGTATAATGCAGTTCTACAACACATGCTTGACCAAGCTCAGTATAATGCAGTTCTACAACACATGCTTGACCAAGCTCAGTATAATGCAGTTCTACAACACATGCATGACCAAGCTCAGTATAATGCAGTTCTACAACACATGCTTGACCAAGCTCAGTATAATGCAGTTCTACAACACATGCTTGACCAAGCTCAGTATAATGCAGTTCTACAACACATGCTTGACCAAGCTCAGTATAATGCAGTTCTACAACACATGCATGACCAAGCTCAGTATAATGCAGTTCTACAACACATGCTTGACCAAGCTCAGTATAATGCAGTTCTACAACACATGCTTGACCAAGCTCAGTATAATGCAGTTCTACAACACATGCTTGACCAAGCTCAGTATAATGCAGTTCTACAACACATGCTTGACCAAGCTCAGTATAATGCAGTTCTACAACACATGCTTGACCAAGCTCAGTATAATGCAGTTCTACAACACATGCTTGACCAAGCTCAGTATAATGCAGTTCTACAACACATGCTTGACCAAGCTCAGTATAATGCAGTTCTACAACACATGCTTGACCAAGCTCAGTATAATGCAGTTCTACAACACATGCTTGACCAAGCTCAGTATAATGCAGTTCTACAACACATGCTTGACCAAGCTCAGTATAATGCAGTTCTACAACACATGCATGACCAAGCTCAGTATAATGCAGTTCTACAACACATGCTTGACCAAGCTCAGTATAATGCAGTTCTACAACACATGCTTGACCAAGCTCAGTATAATGCAGTTCTACAACACATGCTTGACCAAGCTCAGTATAATGCAGTCTACAACACATGCTTGACCAAGCTCAGTATAATGCAGTTCTACAACACATGCTTGACCAAGCTCAGTATAATGCAGTTCTACAACACATGCTTGACCAAGCTCAGTATAATGCAGTTCTACAACACATGCATGACCAAGCTCAGTATAATGCAGTTCTACAACACATGCTTGACCAAGCTCAGTATAATGCAGTTCTACAACACATGCTTGACCAAGCTCAGTATAATGCAGTTCTACAACACATGCATGACCAAGCTCAGTATAATGCAGTTCTACAACACATGCTTGACCAAGCTCAGTATAATGCAGTTCTACAACACATGCTTGACCAAGCTCAGTATAATGCAGTTCTTCAACACATGCATGACCAAGCTCAGTATAATGCAGTTCTACAACACATGCTTGACCAAGCTCAGTATAATGCAGTTCTACAACACATGCATGACCAAGCTCAGTATAATGCAGTTCTACAACACATGCTTGACCAAGCTCAGCATAAAGCAGTTCTACAATACATGCTTGACCAAGCTCAGTATAATGCAGTTCTACAACACATGCTTGACCAAGCTCAGCATAATGCAGTTCTACAACACATGCTTGACCAAGATCAGTATAATGCAGTTCTACAACACATGCTTGACCAAGCTCAGTATAATGTAGTTCTACAACACATGCTTGACCAAGCTCAGTATAATGCAGTTCTACAACACATGCTTGACCAAATTCAGTATAATGCAGTTCTACAACACATGCTTGTGCAAATTCAGTATAATGCAGTTCTACAACACATGCATGACCAAACTCAGTATAATGCAGTTCTACAACACTTACTTGACCAAACTCTATAATGCAGTTCTACAACACATGCTTGACCAAGCTCAGTATAATGCAGTTCTACAACACATGCTTGACCAAGCTCAGTATAATGCAGTTCTACAACACATGCTTGACCAAGCTCAGCCTAATGCACTTCTACAACACATGCTTGACCAAATTCAGTATAATGCAGTTCTACAACACATGCATGACCAAACTCAGTATAATGCAGTTTTATAGCACGTGCTTGTCCAAACTCAGTATAATGCAGTTCTACAACATTTACTTGACCAAACTCAGTATAATGCATGTACTTCAGGCATGAAAGACACCTTTTGATTTTTAACCAGCAAATCAGAGATCAAAAGTAACAAAGAGAAATGAAAAATGAATTCCTCACAATAACTTTTGTTCTTTGAAATCTTCCTTGACCAAACATGGTGGAAGGCTTGCATTTTGGATTCAAAAGGGAAATTCACCATGACCCTGATCAATGCTAGATGGTGTCCATACAAAACAAATGAGTTGTGCATTAGCTTTTAAAAGTTTAGCCATATCACTATGATGTCAGCAGTGTGACATTATAGTGATGTATAGCCATGGGGCATCATGCTGCAGACATGTAGCATCATGTCCCACCAAGTCACATTATCAGGAAACACAAGACTGACCAGTCCTAAGAAAGACCTAAGTTAGAAGGAATTTGAGTACTCACTTTTGAGAGGAAAACATCTGTTCAAAGAATCTGAATGATCACATCAATGAGGAAAACAGCTGACATGCACAAATACTAACATAGTATCAATCATCACAGAGGAATGCATGGACACACACTTTACGCTAACCCCAAATTATTCCACTAACACTTCCACATAATAAAAACTGCATGTGATGTGAGTAGATGAGGTGGTCCAAAAAATGGGTGTATCTAAATTTGGCCTGATGCATCTGTAGAATGGTTTCATTGGAGTACATGATGCATCTGTAGAATGGTTTCATTGGAGTACTTGATGCATCTGTAGAATGGTTTCACTGGAGTACCTGATGCATCTGTAGAATGGTTTAATTGGAGTACCTGATACATCTGTAGAATGGTTTCATTGGAGTACCTGATGCATCTGTAGAATGGTTTCACTGGAGTACCTGATGCATCTGTAGAATGGTTTCATTGGAGTACTTGATGCATCTGTAGAATGGTTTCATTGGAGTACTTGATACATCTGTAGAATGGTTTCACTGGAGTACCTGATGCATCTGTAGAATGGTTTCACTGGAGTACCTGATGCATCTATAGAATGGTTTCATTGGAGTACCTGATGCATCTGTAGAATGGTTTCATTGGAGTACCTGACGCATCTGTAGAATGGTTTCATTGGAGTACTTGATGCATCTGTAGAATGGTTTCACTGGAGTACCTGATGCAACTGTAGAATGATTTCATTGGAGTACTTGATGCATCTGTAGAATGGTTTCATTGGAGTACTTGATACATCTGTAGAATGGTTTCACTGGAGTACCTGATGCATCTGTAGAATGGTTTCATTGGAGTACTTGATGCATCTGTAGAATGGTTTCATTGGAGTACTTGATACATCTGTAGAATGGTTTCACTGGAGTACCTGATGTATCTGTAGAATGGTTTCATTGGAGTACCTGATACATCTGTAGAATGGTTTCATTGGAGTACTTGATGCATCTGTAGAATGGTTTCACTGGAGTACCTGATGCATCTGTAGAATGGTTTCATTGGAGTACCTGATACATCTGTAAAATGGTTTTATTGGAGTACCTGATGCATCTGTAGAATGGTTTCATTGGAGTACCTGATGCATCTGTAGAATGGTTTCATTGGAGTACCTGATGCATCTGTAGAATGGTTTCATTGGAGTACTTGATACATCTGTAGAATGGTTTCATTGGAGTACCTGATGCATCTGTAGAATGGTTTCATTGGAGTACCTGATGTAAAACATTGAATTGAGGTCCAAAGTTTTACTTGAACCCTCCATAAGCTGGCAACCCTTATCTGGAAGGAGTGGTCATTGAATTTATGATCCAGATAGCCTTGTTGTGTAGGAGTAGATGTAACTTCTAGAAAGATTGATCTAAAGAGTTGTTATATACAATGTAACATAAACTAGTGAATCTGTTGGGTAAAAGCAGCCTACATTGTTGTGTATTGCTAGATAATTGTTTATAGTTCTCAAAGGGGCATTTGTCTGCCAGAAAGAGTTGAATCTGCATCCCATATTTACAGGGATCAGACTTTGATGCCATCAGAAGTAAAGTCCAGCTAGAATTATCGTCTTTCACCTAAATTTTATATCCACTCTGAGTAAGAATACATTCTAGGGATCAGCAAAAGTGCAAGATTAATGTACTCACCTTGAGTATGTATTGGAGCACATTAATGTACTCACCTTGAGTATGTATTGGAGTACTTTAATGTTCTCAACTTGAGTATGTATTGGAGCACATTAATGTATTCACCTTGAGTATGTATTGGAGCGTATTAATGTACTCACCTTGAGTATGTATTGGAGCACATTAATGTATTCACCTTGAGTATGTATTGGAGCGTATTAATGTACTCACCTTGAGTATGTATTGGAGCACATTAATGTACTCAACTTGAGTATGTATTGGAGCACATTAATGTATTCACCTTGAGTATGTATTGGAGCGTATTAATGTACTCACCATTGAGTATGTATTGGAGCACATTAATGTACATTTCCAGCAGCAGGATTATGTCTGCAGGCACTGCACCTTGCAGTGAGAGAATCTTGTGTCTGAAGGCCAGTTGAAGGCAAAAATCACTGTACAACTAAAATACACGTTTTCTGGCATCTCTGTGCCTAGTAATGGCTGATTGAAGGTGGAAATATCTTTACTTCTTGTTTGTTGGCATCTCTATGCCTAGCAGTGGACAACTTAAGGCTGAAATCACTTTACAACTTGTTTGCTGGCATCTCTGTACCTAGCAGTGGACAATTTAAGGCTGAAATCACTATACAACTTGTTTGTTGGCATCTCTGCCTAGCAGTAGACAATTTAAGGCTGAAATCACTATACAACTAGAT
The DNA here is from genome assembly GCA_016746295.1 of Potamilus streckersoni. Classification (NCBI taxonomy): domain Eukaryota; kingdom Metazoa; phylum Mollusca; class Bivalvia; order Unionida; family Unionidae; genus Potamilus; species Potamilus streckersoni. The sequence continues at coordinate 465,519 of JAEAOA010001682.1, read as the reverse complement.
ATGTGTCATATAATCATTGTTCAGTTGAAGAATATTTTTACAAAGTTTCCCATTTGAAACTGACACTCATATGTTCCTTTCAGCAACTCTTGTACCAACTTGAAAAGTTGTAGCTTTTAAATTCTGGTTATGTTCTCTGCTGGTCAAACAGGTGACAGTTGTTAATGATGCAAGGGAGGCAGTTGTCATCTAAATAAATAGATAAATCCAATAAATAATAAATCCAAATAATTGGATGACCCCTAAAATGGTATGTGCAGCAGATGACCTTTAAAACTACTTTTGTCCTACTGCTAGTAGAATCACATGTGGGAAGAGAAGACAGATTAAGCACATTAATGAGAAATACAATTTAGCATCAACTTTAAATAAATTTGTCTATAGGCATACAAGTTCACTGTATGAATGTACAATTCTAATACAGGCTTTCAGAAATGACATTCAGCTGTGGGTTGTATTTCTGGCAAAACTCCTAAGGTCTACAGTATCTTATTTATAGGTGGCACTGCTCTCAACACATGCTGGGCCAATGGTGGTGATCAAGTATGTCCTTTGTTAACTAGGAACAAATCTGGTGAAAAAGCCATGATGTGACTAATGGACTGATTCAGGTTGGCAATCAAATTTTTTCATACTGCTGCCAGGAGATACTATGTTTACATCTGTGGTGGCCATATTGAAAGTAGTTCCACTTTGTGATAGTGCACTGAAATGTGATTACTTAATGTCTTCTGCTGAAGTAGATCCCTCAGCCTTCATGTACAATTGTCACACAACCTCAGTGTCATCTTGGGGTGAAATATGAGATTTTCACCATCTTTATATGTACATGGTTTCAAATGAGTTGGAAGGTCAAGTTTTGTTTGGACGGACTCTCATTTGATCTTGAATTGGTGGATGAGACAATGTTCCGATATAATTCATGCAAAATGTGCTTCGGAATAATCACTTTAAAGCCTATTAATTTCAGTTACCACTTTAGAGTTCTTAGTGGCTTGGTTAAGATTGGATTGTTAAAATCATTTAGAAAGATGTCTGTCTTATTGAGAACCAAAGTTTACTAACAAAGTTACAGTTACAGTCCTTATAAAAAAAAAAACCTCAGCAGATACAAATGCCATTGCATATAGGAAAAGTGGTTGAGCACATATCTATTGGTGAATATAAATATAAGTTGTTGTCATTCTTGCAAACTAAGAATTATTGAACAAAGACAGATGGAAATTTATTGATTGGGTGGCAAAGGATGTATTAATACATGCCCACCTTTTTTGAATGGTGTATTTTATAATTTCATTTTCATTGTATAAACAGCATGGTATATCTTCAGGTCCATTATTGAATGATATATCTTCTTATACTCAATTAAACCTGTCAATGCAATATATTATTATTATTATTATTATTATTATTATTATTATTATTATTATTATTATTATTATTATTATTATTATTATCAAAAATATTTATTCACTATAAAATAAAATCATAAAAATATATGTGTTGTCCTTTCCCAAATTTATTTTTCATGCTTAATACATCCTGCTCACTTTAATTTATCCGATAAATTAAATCATCACTGACTTTAAATTCACTATGTCTAATCTGTTTGTTTGGTACATCGTGACAAAACTAATTTCACTACTGGATGACATTTTACATATGAAGGCAAAACAGGTCTGATACAATGATTAACTAACTTGTATAAGTTAGACTTAGAAACAGCTGTTCTTGCTTGGATTAGCCATGACAGTTGGCTTATGTGAGAATTAATAAAAATCAAAAGAAGCCATTTGTGGCTATTCTTTGTGAAACTTCACCTGCCTAAATTACACAATTGTTAATACTGATGGAATTCTGACCATAATGAATTTTGACATAATTTGGATCTCTTCTCAGAGACAGTTTTTTTTAGAGGTATCATAATTCAAAAGCAAATATGTGAAGCTATGTAATTATACCTGTCACACAAGCTAATGTGTATAGTTAACTAGGTAATGTGTATAGTTAACTAGGTAATGTGTATAGTTAACTAGGTAATGTGTATAGTTAACTAGCTAATGTATATAGTTAACATGGTTGTTTAGTTTACTAGGTCATTTGTATAGTTAACTAAGCCAAGAATATAGTTAACTATGTCAGGTATATAGATAACTAGGTTAGGTATGTAGTTAACTATGTAATGTGTGTAGTTCACTATGTAATGTGTGTAGTTAACTTTGTAATGTGTGTAGTTAACTATGTAATGTGTGTAGTTAACTTTGTAATGTGTGTAGTTCACTATGTAATGTGTGTAGTTCACTATGTAATGTGTGTAGTTAACTTTGTAATATGTGTAGTTAACTATGTAATGTGTGTAGTTAACTTTGTAATGTGTGTAGTTAACTATGTAATGTGTGTAATTAACTATGAAATGTGTGTAGTTAACTATGTAATGTGTGGAAATCTGTTTCATTATTATCCTTTAGAATATAGCATATCCTTGAAAACATATTAGTACATGACTTTGTGTAGACTATTTGTAGAAATTATTTGTTTAACCCAAGGTATGTACTTAAATTTATTTTTTAACCCTGAGTGGTGTTAGAATTGTAAATGTTACAGCATGTTTCAATTCATTTCCACAAATGTTTTAGTGTGTCCCAGTTCATTTCCATGCACAATATAGGGGAGTATTTGTTGTTACTCTAAAAATTATTATACTATTTATCATTTTGATTGTTTGGCTGGGTTAATGGAAGGGATGTTTTACAATTTTTAACTGTTACAGAAAATTGCATTATATATTGTACTATATTAGTGGTCAGCAAAGTGGTCATTGATTGTGGGAAAGGCCACTTGCAGGGGAGGGAACCCCTCAAAACATTGACCTCTGTATTACAGCCACAATATGTGACTGAGATAGACCAAATACTGTAAGATTTCTATGTTTGTTTTAGAATACAGGTCTCTGTCTGTCCCTGGGAATGCTGTGTTACAGTCTCAGTAAAGCAGGACATCCAACCATTGGTAATCTGAGACAACAAGTGTTTGCTCAGTGGAGGAAAAAAATACAGAGTCAGGTAGCATTTAGTAACATGCCTGTTAAACCAAGATTTTTGTATATTGAGAATAGATATAGTGATATCCTTGTTCAGTTTGTTTCCGAAATTTTGTATCTGTCCATCTGTTGTAGATATGTCCATTCATCAATATGATTCCATATCTCATAAAGTACTGTATGGTTGCTTGTTATCTCAACCTTATAATAACCATCTGCAGGAGAGGGTAGTATTCTAGGTGTTGTCTTTTGGCCTCCCAGGGAAGGGGTCAACAGCCAGAATTAAAAGATTTCTGTCACCAAACTGTGTATGTTGTCATAGCATGAAGACATTATATAAAGTATTCACCACAACACCTGCTCATGCCTTAATAAACACATACAGCTTCATTTCATTCAAACTGTTCCAAAGCAAAATCGTCTAATGAATGCCTGTTTCTGAATACTGGCATGCTCAATAGGAGAGAAATGGAGACAAATGTCCACCTAGAACATGATTTACCCAGTATGCATTTCTGATGTCTGGCTACCAGTTAGTTTCCTGGTTAAATTATTGATAAGAAATTAATGAGACGCTTGTTTTATTCTTCATCACAACAGTATTAAGAGACATTTAACCTCCAGATTGGAGAGCTTGCATTTAACCTCCAGAGTGGAGAGCTTGCATTTACCCTCCAGAGTGGAGAGCTCCCTGGATAAAATCTGGTAACTCTTCAGGTGTGTATGTATGCCAAAATTTTAATATCATTAGTGAACTCTTGTTATGATAAGTTAACAAATGTATCCAGATAATAAATAATTTCCTAACTTACAAGGTTAGTATTTTTTAGGCTATGGAAAGTAATAGATTTTATTGCTAATCTTTGTTAAGTTGAGTACAGCAATTTTACCTGAAATACCCATGACAACATGGTCTATACATACTTGCCTCCCCAAGTTAGATGTCGCAATCGACAGTCCACTGAAAGGCATATATCTCTACACGCATCCTGCATCTATATGACTGACACCAACAACTGATAATGCTTGATCACATGCTCTGAATTCAGTTATCTGATCGGTTCAACATGACGACATATCTAAATTTAGTTACTAACTTATTAATATATACTAATGACATCACGTCTGGTAGAGAAACCTTAGTAGACAAAGAGGGGTCTGAAAAGGGGCTAGAGAAGGATGCACTGTGTATTATTCAAACTACATTTAATCAATTAAATTACAATTTACTAAAATTTACTTTCAGGACACTTCTCCTCTGGAAAAGGTAGCCTTGCTGAATGGTCTCTTTGCCCTTGTTGGATCTGAAAGGACACTGATACCAGTAAGTTTATGGTCATGCTGTCATATTATACTCACTACAATCAGGGTCTATGCTGGACGTCTTTCCTCACTTGAACAGGGCATAGTCTTAGAATAATAGCGAAAATGCATGCAGAGTTAAAAAAAATTGTAATGTTCAAAAGGGTTGCTTAAAGGAATAGTTTTTCTACACATTTGAAAAAACTAATTTTAAAAACCTAAAAGACATTCTCATTGAATTTATTAAAATGTTTAGTGAAATGAAATGAAGTGAAAGTTTTCTATTTCTGCTGAAAACAAACATGTTTTACCTATGCTAGCAATCATCATAGAGTGACAAATAATTTGCTTGTATTTGGGTCATATCTTCAAGCTAGCTAAATGTGTGAATTGTTGACAGGATAATGATAAATTGAAACATAAATGCAGACATAAATATTCATTAACTCAAACATTGATCTAAAAGTGTAAAAGTACTTTTACATTGCTTTCTGACTGGACCAAAGGCAAAGATTGTATACTGTATGTATTCATTGGTCAGAGTGAGCAAGGGGATTGAGATGGGCAAAGTCAACATAACTTTGTGTACTTGGGCAACATGGCAGGCATGACTATTTGCCTGAATTATTCCCAAGCATGTTGTTGTTGTGGATCAAAGTGGCATATCTAGAATTTAGATTTCATACTCACAGAAATTTTGACAAAGTTAGGCCAAACAAGATTGACAATCATGTTGGTGTTGGTGGTTTTGGTAATGGATCACACATCCAATGTTTGGTCAGAGTTATTAATCAAGGTTATATAGAAAATAATGTTTGAGATGCTCTGGTTTCATTTCATCACTTGGGAATTACATGTGGATAACATATAAGTTTGCTTTTGTGTTACACAGTATTGATAAATGGAGCTAGGGAAATGAATAGACATTTTTTTAAATCAAGACCTGTATCAATGAGACATGCATGTAAGAAAAATGTTCCAGGATTAATGCATCATGACAAATTTTTATTATGTAATTTTTATTATGTTTAAACTAATTTTAGCATTATAAATTTTACCAATTTTTAAACATTTATTTCATTAAAACTTTTTTAACAATTCATTTCACATCAATGATAATCATCACATTCCAAGGTGAAAGGCAGTATTTCACTGGAAAGTGGAGACATAAGCATAGCAGACGTCATTGAGTTGTCATCCCAGATAGTTACCAATGGCAACGACCTTGGCATCCAGAGTAACAGTGCCTGGATGCTGGGACATCTTTACCTGTCAGCCTGCGCTGTAACAGAAAACAGGGCAAGTGGTAAGTAGTTAGTGCCTAGTTGAAAAATGACTTTTTAATAAATTCTTCAAAGTAATTAATTGAAATATGCTTCTGAAGGGATATTTGATGTGGCAAAGTCAAAGATGAGAAAATGCTGATGCAGCAATATTATTTTTCTTATAAATTTTGAAAACATTGCTGACACGGTATGAGAATTCATGTTTTGTAAATATTAAACATTAAAGTGATAAGATTTGTATGCAATCTTTTGCCTTTTGGATGAATTTAGTGCATCACAAAGATGTACTCAAATTCTGCAATGATCATTAATCTTGTACATAATTATCCTTAATAATTATTTTATAATATTCAGGAAGCAATTATCTATCAGCAAAGCAAGTACAGCCCAGGAAAACTGGTTGACAGAGTTTTACTTTATGAATCACACCAGCCCAGGGGCAAGGGGAGGCGAGACAAACAATATAGTTTATTATTATTATTATTATTATTATTATTATTATTATTATTATTATTATTATTATTATTATTATTATTATTATTATTATTATTATTATTATTATTATTATTATTATTATTATTATTATGACTTTATTTAAATAGGGTAACTCAATTATCTAAGAACTAATCTACCTTGAGGCTCTCATTTAAAGGAATTTTACTTTTTTTTTTTGCTGAAAAGTGAAGATGAATATATAGCACGTCATCATTATTTCTATGCTGGAATGTTGATTGGTTATAACATCTATGAATAAAATAAGGAATCATTGACATGAATCTTAGTGTCTCAAGAAAGAGAATATATTTTATTTTAGATCTATGGACCATGCAGACTGAAATAAAGAAATCTTGTCTTATATGTTGCAGACTTTTATATGAGAGAGCATTTTATTTTTTTCTAGTGCCATCCAACTACAGCTATTTAAAGGAAAGCAGCTTACTTAGAGCTATTGTGGACTTTGCACTGGATGCCGGCCGACTTGGTAGGTAGTTGACCAAATGTAGAGTTAAGTGAGGTCCAAGGCAGGACTATGTTATATCTCAAATCAAGTTATAAAAAGGTGCTTAAATGAAGGAGAGCTATAGCTACCTAACATTGCAGTTTATAGTCTGAAGTTGTATGTGTATAGTCTGAACTTTTATGTGTATAGTCTGAACTTGTATGTGTATAGTCTGAAGTTGTATGTGTATAGTCTGAAGTTGTATGTGCTGTAGTTTGCATAATTCTTTTTCCAGTTTAAAATATATAATGACCTTTTGACCTTAATCATGATACCTTTCAAGGCAAAACCCTTTTGCTATTTTCACTTTTATAAAGTGTTCCATTGTCGGTTCATGTTAATTATTTCAAAATCAAAGTCTGTCATAAAATTTCAAAAATAGTTACCAGATTTTTCCAGCATTTATAATGGTCAGCAATGTATGATGCATGTGCAGTGTGGCCAAGCATATACTTCATTGGTCAGTATCAGCTTGACCCAATCCAACATATCTTTGATGTTTCATATAGTTCCATTTACTGAGTTGCTGAAAATGCTCACATGGTGACCGTTACAACTATGCATATTCTTTTGTGAACTATATGCAGTGTGAAAGGCATATTTACACATCTTTTTCTTTTTTTTTCAGGTCCTGAGGGAGTACCTTGTGAGCAAGTCAAAGTAATTCTTACAGCTCTTTCTAAGTCTGCCTACCAAAGAGCACTGCCTCCTCTCAACTGGGCAGGGTTGCTCTCTCCTCTTATGAGACTTAATTTTGGTAAGTCGGATCATTAATTGATCATTTATATTATATCACCATTACAATTGGTATAACTAAAATGGCTGTGAGTAAATTAAGAGAGGAAGATATCAGAAAGGAATTCAAGAAGGTAGCCAGGATATGAGGAAAGGTGGTTGAAGGATGCGCAGATTCACATATGCCTGGTATCATTCTTTCATATACACACATTTATACTTTATTGGTTAGGTATTTACAGAGTTATATTTAAAGTCATTGTCATTAATCATTTTAGATTATTGTAACAATTAATATTGTATTGTGAGGACAAAGAGAAATACCATTGTGTTATAGTCATGTATAGTGATGTCAGTCCATGTTATTCATTATCATTTAAGTTGACTACCAGACATTGGGTCATTATATCTAATGGCCTGAATGGAAGTCATATTGACAAGTTTTTACCAGAAGATTTCTTATGATCTCAACTAGGTCCTAGATGAAAAAGGGTAGCAATATATGTCTAATATGGCCACCACAGCAGCCATCTTGAAAATCTTGTTTTCATTACGTGACTTCTTATGACATCTAGTTGTTGCTAAATGAAAATGGTACCAGTCTGATGTTTAATATGGTCACTATGGCATCACTCTTAAAAATGGTTATTATACTCCCCTAAATGGAAAGTTTTATTTACTTTGCAGTTTTCACCAGAAGATTTCTGTTTTATTTTTAACAAAACTGGTGCTGATAATCTAATTGGGCAACCATCAAAGTTCTCTTAAAGATCTTGTTATTACATGTACTTCCCATTCTGAATGGATGGTCATATCCAACTGGGGGTTTCACTGAAAATCTTCTTATGATGCCAAAATGGCAATGGTGCCAACCTGATGTCTAATGTAGTTGCCACAGCAGCCATCTTTAAAACTTTTATTATTATTACTCCTCATAAAAAGGTCATATTGACATGGGGTTTTTACGAGGAGACTGCTTACAGTATCTTGTTGGTCTTAATCAGTGAAAATAATACCACTTGCTAATTGATATGGCTGCCACTGCATGCTGCCATCTTGAGAATCTTGTTATTACTACTCTGGAACATCTGAAACTCCTAAAAGATTTGTAGAGGTGAGCTGTGTATCTTTGACCTCTGTTGATTTATTTGCTTTAAATTTCATGCTTAAGTGTCCATCATGTACAGCCTTTGCAAGCAATTACGATTCCTTCTCAGTAAACAAACTTGTACGCATAAACACTCTGCACACAGCTATGGATTACAAAAAGCCAGAATATGTAAACAACATTCTGTTTTGTATTGGTGATTATTCTGTTATTTGGTATTGATTTTTCTGTTATTTAGTATTGGTGATTATTCTGTTATCAAATAAAATCTTTTTAAACTGAATCTACACTGTTACTTGGACATCATCCCACTGCCATTGGTGTAAGTATATGGGATGGTGTGTTGTCTGTAATTTAGTACAGGTAGGTTTGTTGGAGCACGGATTCTTATTGCAGCTTCTCATACATAACTAAAAGGATGGTTATAATAGTTGATGTACCTGTTGATACAGAAATCTGGTTATGAACATTTTAATTATGTTTGTCTAAGTCACTCATTTCAGCTGTACTGGTCACAGACCAGTAGATCTTTTATGGCCTATTCATTATCAGCTTATCAATACTTCTCCTAAACTTCTTGGAGGATTTCCATGAAACCATACATGAACATTCATTCCAAGACACGGTTGGTATTAAATGAAAATGGTGCTGCTTGGACATAATAGTGACTTCTTTGGCCATTTTGAACATCTTGTTATCACTCAAGAATGGATGGTCACATGAGTGAAAGTTCTCCCTCATGAAATTCCATCTTCAGAATGTCCCCACAGATCGATCTTCCAAATCTTGTAAATCTGTTGATTTGGGGAGGGGGTAGTAGGTTAAAGTGTTTGGAAAGCATTTAGCAGGGATAATAAAATTTAGTGCTTATGTATACTAAAGTTTAAATTATGATTTACTCTTGAGTAACAAAATGGAAGTTTTCATGTGGTATTCAATTCGGTCATGGCTCCTCGGATGTGTTCTGCTAAATCTTGAATTCAATCAGTGGCCATCTTGAACATTTTTTGATGCTACCTCAACTTAACAGATGGTCAGATTGACTTAAGGTTTTTACTCAGAGACTTATAATGATGTCTAGTTGTTCCCACATGTAAATAGTAAAAAGCTGACATTAAATATGGTCACCATGGTTACCACCTGGAAATTTTCCTAATGTTGCTACTCAGTGGATGGTCATACAGACATGTTTTTTACTATAAGACTTCATATGATGTCCTGTTGGTCCTGAATGAAAAAAGTGCCCCACAGACATCCATTATGGCTGCTATGGCATCCATCTTCAAAATCTTGTTACCACAAGCATGCATGAAGGGTTGGGTCATGCTGACATGGACTTTCACTACAAGACTATATACCAAAAATTTTAATATTGTCACCATGGTTACCACCTGGAAAATTTTAATAATGCTACTCGTCATATGGACAAGTTTTTTCACTACAAGACTTAATATGATATCTTGTTGGTTTAAATGAAAATGGTGCCATCAGACATCTTATATGGTCACCATGGCAGCTGTCTTCAGAATCTTGATATCATTACCTTTCTTTAAGGTTGAGGCATATTGACATGGGGTTTTCGTGAAAACACCTTTACTGTATGTACCTGGCCCTAAAAGTAAATGTTAATATGACCTCCTAGAACCTAATTGTCCTGTAATCACTACTTTCCCTTAATGGATGGCCATACTGACATTAAAAAATAAAAAGGAAATGCTTTATTTCTTTCAATATATAGTTGCTATAGTATTAGAATAATTTGGACCTCTCCTTCAAAATGGCTTCCTTGGTGACCGTCCTGAAAAGTTTTATATGCTGCTTATCCTGATTAAATGGTCAGTTTCAGTAAACACTGGCATATGGTTCTAAATGAAAATAATGTTGATATGACCTCAAAAATGGCACATCTTAAAATCTTGTTATTGCTTTGGTTACATGAATGATGGCACTTGACATCAGTTATGGTTAAAACACTCTTATCTCTGATTGGCTCTGAATAAGCATGGACAAGATTTGATCACCAGTATCTGCACTTTGTCAAGTAGTTTTGAAACCTAGACCTAATTTGGACTTTAGGGTTAAATCAATGCTCATTCTTTGCAATGTTATACTTTATTGAACACAAAAGAAAAAAGTGACAAGTGAATTTTAACCAGACTTTGTATTTAGTTGCATTCTGATGAATAGTTTCAGCACTCTGATATTGATTTTAAAGAGAAAGGTCATGGCTCAGAATTTGACTGATATTGATTTTAAAGAGAAAGGTCATGGCTCAGTATTTTGATTCTGATATTGATTTTAAAGAGAAAGGTCATGGCTCAGTATTTTGATTCTGATATTGATTTTAAAGAGAAAGGTCATGGCTCAGTATTTTGATTCTGATATTGATTTTAAAGAGAAAGGTCATGGCTCAGTATTTTGATTCTGATATTGATTTTTAAGAGAAAGGTCATGGCTCAGTATTTTGATTCTGATATTGATTTTAAAGAGAAAGGTCATGGCTCAGTATTTGACTGATATTGATTTTAAAGAGAAAGGTCATGGCTCAGTATTTTGATTCTGATATTGATTTTAAAGAGAAAGGTCATGGCTCAGTATTTGACTGATATTGATTTTAAAGAGAAAGGTCTTGGCTCAGTATTTGACTGATATTGATTTTAAAGAGAAAGGTCATGGCTCAGTATTTGACTGATATTGATTTTAAAGAAAAGGTCTTGGCTCAGTATTTGACTGATATTGATTTTAAAGAGAAAGGTCATGGCTCAGTATTTGACTGATATTGATTTTAAAGAGAAAGGTCATGGCTCAGTATTTTGATTCTGATATTGATTTTAAAGAGAAAGGTCATGGCTCAGTATTTGACTGATATTGATTTTAAAGAGATAGGTCATGGCTCAGTATTTTGATTCTGATATTGATTTTAAAGAGAAAGGTCATGGCTCAGTGTTTGACTGATATTGATTTTAAAGAAAAAGGTCATGGCTCAGTATTTTGATTCTGATATTGATTTTCAAGAGAAAGGTCATGGCTCAGTATTTTGATTCTGATATTGATTTTAAAGAGAAAGGTCATGGCTCAGTATTTTGATTCTGATATTGATTTTAAAGAGAAAGGTCATGGCTCAGTATTTTGATTCTGATATTGATTTTAAAGAGAAAGGTCATGGCTCAGTATTTTGATTCTGATATTGATTTTAAAGAGAAAGGTCATGTCTCAGTATTTGACTGATATTGATTTTAAAGAGAAAGGTCATGGCTCAGTATTTTGACTGTGATATTGATTTTAAAGAGAAAGGTCATGGCTCAGTATTTGACTGATATTGATTTTAAAGAGAAAGGTCATGGCTCAGTATTTTGACTCTGATATTGATTTTAAAGAGAAAGGTCATGGCTCAGTATTTGACTGATATTGATTTTAAAGAGAAAGGTCATGGCTCAGTATTTGACTGATATTGATTTTAAAGAGAAAGGTCATGGCTCAGTATTTTGACTCTGATATTGATTTTAAAGAGAAAGGTCATGGCTCAGTATTTTGATTCTGATATTGATTTTAAAGAGAAAGGTCATGGCTCAGTATTTGACTGATATTGATTTTAAAGAGAAAGGTCATGGCTCAGTATTTGACTGATATTGATTTTAAAGAGAAAGGTCATGGCTCAGTATTTGACTGATATTGATTTTAAAGAGAAAGGTCATGGCTCAGTATTTTGACTCTGATATTGATTTTAAAGAGAAAGGTCATGGCTCAGTATTTGACTGATATTGATTTTAAAGAGAAAGGTCATGGCTCAGTATTTTGACTCTGATATTGATTTTAAAGAGAAAGGTCATGGCTCAGTATTTGACTGATATTGATTTTAAAGAGAAAGGTCTTGGCTCAGTATTTGACTGATATTGATTTTAAAGAGAAAGGTCTTGGCTCAGTATTTTGACTCTGTTATTGATTTTAAAGAGAAAGGTCATGGCTCAGTATTTGACTGATATTGATGTTAAAAAGAAAGGTCTTGGCTCAGTATTTTGATGCTGATATTGATTTTAAAGAGAAAGGTCATGGCTCAGTATTTTGATTCTGATATTGATTTTAAAGAGAAAGGTCATAGCTCAGTATTTGACTGATATTGATGTTAAAGAGAAAGGTCATGGCTCAGTATTTTGATGCTGATATTGATTTTAAAGAGAAAGGTCTTGGCTTAGTATTTTGACTATACTATCTTGTGACTATGATAGCAGGAACAAAATTGATCAAACTCAGTTTGTGGGTATATCTGATCATTATCTTGAATGATGTCACTTCAGTAGCTTTGAAAAAAAATGGTTCTTTAGATTAATTCAAACTTAGCATGCGGGTGAATCTTGACATTGTTCAAGATAAGTTCAGTCGGTTTCTATGTTTGATATCAGGTTCAAGGTAAAGACAAAGAATTTTGTACATGTAAACATGTTTATAGAAAAAGAAGATATTTGGTATGTTGAAGTTTCTCAAGAATAGTGTCAATGGTCAAGTCATTAGAATGTCAATCCTTTCAAGGACTTTGGTTAAATAGGGTCAAATTATTGGTGTGTCAGTCCCTTCAAGAGACTTTGATATAATTGGGTCAAGTCATTAGTGTCAGTATCTTCAAGAGACTTTTATATAATTGGGTCAAGTCATTACTGTCAGTATCTTCAAGGGACTTTGATATAATTAGGTCAAGTCATTAGTGTCAGTATCTTCAAGAGACTGATATAATTGGGTCAAGTCATTAGTGTCAGTCCCTTCAAGAGACTGATATAATTGGGTCAAGTCATTAGTGTCAGTATCTTCAAGAGACTTTTATATAATTGGGTCAAGTCATTAGTGTGTCTGTCCCTAGTTGTGTCAAGTGTCATATCTTTGTTTTTATCAGTTCACTTTTACAGATCTCTCTCATTGTTTTTCCACAACATAATAGTTTCCCTCTTTTCAAATGTCTTTGTTAGCATTCTCATTATTTTGTGTTTTACAGGAGAGGAGGTAAAACAACTTTGTCTTCAGATTGCAGTCTCCCAGAGTACTTCAGCCCCAACTGCTGCAATGTTCCTGTCGTCATGGATAACGCCACCTCTCTTCAATACTCTGCAGGTAGGGGGAAATCTGCTAAAGTACATGCAGCTTGGGGTCTCAGAGAATGTATCAGGCAGTGTTGTGATGTTTTGAGACTTTACCAAGAATGTTTCAGGCATTTTTATGAGGTTTTTGAGACTTTAGCAAGAATATATTAAGCAGTGTTGTGACAATTTAAAAGTGTATTTTTGTTGTTCCAGAAGGAATCTCTGCTTATGACCTAGAAAAAAAGTGACATACATCACTCCCTTGATTAACTTGCAAACCTGCTTATAATGCAGAATCATGCTTGGATCCCATTTTTTTAAAACAGAAAATGCCACAAATCTGATCCCTATTTGTTGAACTTGAAGAAAATTATGGTCAAAATTAGTAATGGAAACATTGATATATCACTCGTTTTATCATCAAAAACAGAAGATAGGACCTGGAAATTTTAATCAACACTATGAAATATCAACTTTAAAAAGAAATTATAAAATTTACTTTTTATTTCCAAACAGCATTAGTACACCATAATTAACAATATTCAAGGAAATTTCAATCAGTGAAAATGTCACTTATTCCCAGTTGAGGCAGTACTTTAATAAATAAATACCAATTAACTAATTTTTTTTATAAATTGAAATTTGTGTTCTTTTAGTTCAGTGTAAGCAATGACTTTTACTATTGTTCAAACTTTAAAAATTTTTTCTCAACATTGACACAGGCCATTGTTATTGTGTCGATAGTTGTCATATGCTCCAGAGTGACAGCTGTTGTTATAGTGTTTGCAGTTTGTACTAAGGACCAAATGCTCCCCATTGCCACTTTGCTTTACGTCGTAAAACTCCAGTATTCAGAGTACTGAAATTTAGTTTTGCAGGGCTTTACTCATTTCACAGATGTCTCATAATTCCGGAAATCAAAACTGTGTTCCAACATTTTGCCTCAAAAGAATGAATCACAATCTGACAGTAATACTGCTTCAAATTTTATCATTCCAACTTCCAAAAGAAAGTGAAACCCTGATGTAAGACACACATCATTGTAACATGAGTTAAGATATAATACAATCATGGCATAAGTGAATAATATTGCAATAGAAATTTTCACAAATTTCTTAAAGAACTACTTAATTTTTAATGCTAAAATAAATAAGAGCTTGATTGACTAATTTAGCAAGGGCCTTTTTGCTCTTGAAGAAAAGGAACTTGTCTTATTGCCACATCTTTCTTTATGTGAATAATGTTAAACATATTTATTTGTTTGTTCCTTTCAATGATGTTAATAGTCAATCACTGCACTTTTTGATCTTGACTTGTTTTTAAAGATGTCAGGTCTTTAAATAGTTGATAATAAATAATCTAATTATTACAGAGGTCGTAGGTTCGATCCCCGGCCGAGTCGTACCAAAGACTTACAAAAATGGTACTAACAGCTTCCTCGCTTGGCGCTCAGCATTAAAAGGTTTGTGTTAGGACTGGTCAGCTTGGTATCAGGATAATGTGACTGGGTGGGACATCATGCTACATGTCTGCAGCATGATGCCCCAGTGCTAGACATCACTATAAACTGCAGCACTGCAGACATCATAGCAATATGACTCAAAAATTGTTAAAGCTATGTTAAAAATCATAATCACACACACACACACATAACAATAAAGCCATTAAATATTGTTGTTTGTTCATTAACCAGTACTCATGTTGTTGTATAAGAAATCAGCATACATTATTCAGATTTGTATAAAATCTAACAAACAAAATTCTAGCATTTTAAAATGGATCAAGAATCATTCACACATATGGCTTAACAGTGTTGTCAATAGATCAGTAGACGCTATCATCGTTTGCAACAAATAAGACTGTTCATTAACATGTTTTTATGCTATAGTAGATAGGATCCACTTACAGTATTCCTATTTTAACTGAAACTAACAAAGAAAATTAAAAATTATTCAGACAATGCTTGATGACTCAGACACATCATGAGCTATGCAGTAGTAACTTGCAAATAAATGCTTCTCTGTGTATATTTATCATGGAATATTTATGGATTGACTTTTATAGATGCAGTGAGATGCAGATGGTAAGTCTATGTATTAATACTTTATTATTCACACTATACATGTATGTATCAACACATGGTTCTTTGCTGAAAATCAAACATTAAATATGCAATCTGTTTTTTTCTTCTTCACTATTTCTTGTTTAATATGTATTGATTTAAAATGGCATCTTTGTCTAAAATAATTTTTTTGTAGGGTATAATTTTATATATTAAAATAAAAATGATGTGATTCCTGTGTCTGTTATGTTGCAGGAAGAGTCGCAGATTTTTTTATATGGCTCCATGGCAACTATCATTAGGGCTGTGGCCCCTGATCCCCTGCAGACATTTATTAATCGAGGGTGTAAGGGGCCTTTTCAAGACATACCCAGCCATTACAGAAGCTGTTTGAGTGTCCTGACAGGCCTAAACAAAGCTTTGGAGGTCCCAGATCCACCTGAGGCTGTGACACACATTTTGTATCAAGCCACAGCAGAGCTGTACACTGCATTACAGGATGTAACAAATGTATGTAATTGGTTTTTTAATGCTTTTTTTGTTCACTTGGCCATTAGAGTAATTAATCCTAATTGTATGGCCCTGTTCCCATGATGCATTGCATATATCAACAATTATATTTTGAACTTCTCCAAAACCACTGGAACAGTTTCAGCTGAATTGGCAAAAAGCATCTGGACATAGAAGACTTTTAAAGAACTTATCAAATAATACTGGTCTGCCAATAAGTATGGCTGCAATTACTAAAAATAGAAATATCCTGTGTAACATTACTCTTCTCCAACACCATGTATAGAATTTGATCAGAGTTAAAAGAAAGCTTTCTGGCTGGAACACTTTTCAGAGTTGTAAAAATGCTACTGATCTGCCATCAGATACTTAGCCACTATCACTGAAAATAGAAAATATTACTAAAAATAGAAAATATTACTGAAAATAGAAACGTCATTGTTACTAAAAGTAGAAAAACCTTTCAACAAATTTTTCTATTTTTAAAAAACTTAACAACCACTGAACATAATTAATTTGACAGAATACATCCTGGCATAGTGGTCATTTAAGTTTGAAAATTGAACTGAACAAAAGAATAACCTTGAACAACTCCAAAAACCACTGAACAGATTTGATCATATTTCACAGATGGTACCCTGGTTCAGATTGCCAAAATTATGCAAGTCTTACATGCCGTTAGGAAAAAAAGAAAGAGAAAAAACATTTAAATGAAGTTTCAATAGAATTTGATAAAACTTAATATAAAGCATCAAGTTACAATGATTTTTCAGATCTGCCTCACTGTTGTGCTATTAGGTTATACATTCATAAATGAAATGAACACATAGCAAAGTAAACAAACCATTTTGGTGGCTTCTCTTATGCTAGGTTATTAGATTACACATGAGCATTTATTAAGGTATGAAATTTTGATAAGCTTTCTTTTTGCACTAATTTTTTGCTTTTGTATGTTCATGCTGCAGCCCCCAGAATTATGTTTCCTCAAGTTTCAATTAGCCCTCTATAATGCCATGGTTCAATATCACAAGAAATTATACATTATTTTATTGAGAACTTGTGCATGGGGTAACCATGGGAACTTGTGCAATTTTTGTTTCACTTCAGGCAGGTATGAATGCAATTTTGTTCTTAACTTGTTTGACATTTGTCATTTTATTTACTGCAGGGAGTACAGTATCATTGATTTCATATGATCATCAAAAAGTATATTGACCAAAGTACAACAGAATTAAGGACATGAAAGCATCTGTAAATTCAAATAATTAAATAATGTTCAAAAGTTATTATATTCATTGTTGTAGTATTAATACAGTTTGTGATATCATATCTTAATTAGAATTTGGCAATGGCTATCATTTACCGAATATTCACATTTTTCAGTGTCAAAAAGTAAATAAATTGCTCCTGGAAGAGATAAGTGTAAAAAAAATAGTGTAGTGCCTCTCAGCTCTCTCTCTCTCTCTCTCTCTCTCTCTCTCTCTCTCTCTCTCTCTCTCTCTCTCTCTCTCTCTCTCTCTCTCTCTCTCTCTCCCTCCCTCCCTCCCTCCCTCATGGTTCTACTATGACTTTAAACCACTTCAGAGCAGGCTGGCAGGAGTAAAATCTCTCCAGGGTGGTAATAAGATGCAGCTCTGTAATGTGCAGAGATGTTCTCAGTGAGACATGGTGGCAACTTCATCTGGAAGCTCAGAGAAATGGTGGAAGTTTCTTTTTTCTTCAGAATCCTCTCCACTCTCTGTTCATACCCACAAAGCATGGGGTTTTGAAACTCACATGAGAACTATTGTATGTAGTGAAAACTTGAGAAGAACTAAATTTGTACTGTGATGTAAGCACTGCCACCTTTTTCTGGTGTACATTATATAGAAAAAGACTGCAACAATGGCCTAGTGGTTAGAGCATCTGCCTTGGATGTGGGAGGTCACAGGTTCGAACCCTAGCCAAGTCATACCGAAGACTTATAAAAATGGCACTAACAGCTGCCTTGCTTTTAGAGCATTTAGAGGTTAGTGTTAGAACTGGTCAGCCTGGTGTCAGAATAATATGACTGGGTGGGACATCATGATTGTACGTGTTTGAGGCTTTTTGACTCAGTGCTGAACATCAATATAAACTCTCATGCTGCAGACATGGTAGTGATATGACTGTAACATTTTTAAAGCTTCAATAAAAATCCAAAAAGACACACAAACACACTTATATAGAAATATTTAATTCAAGAAGTATAATGGAATCCATAGCCATATCTGCGTTATATTGGGGACCATGTTTTGCTGAGGTGTTTTATGCTGAATAACCAATGAATATCAATAAATTTAAGTACCAGCACAGTGTCCACCCTGGATTCAAAGGTGAGGGTCAAAGTACTTTGTACCCCACCCAGAACTGGGCAAAGAGATGGAAAAAATAGGAGGAAGAAAAAGTAGCGAAGAAGAAAAATTGGAATGTTCAGCAGTCACATTAATTAGAATTTGTACTAAATCTTTTTGAGCCAAATAATATGGAAAAAAAATCTCTTTGAAATGTGTGCATATATTAATATTTAGGTTCATTCAGCAAATTTGTGCTTTGACTTTATTTTGGCAGAAGATGGTAACCGAAAAAAAAAATAGAAAAATGGTTAACTGATATTGAGGTATAATCCATATCTTCCAACTTTTATGAAATATGAAAAAAACTTGTTTAACCTTACTTGCAATCAGTCTACAAATCCGACAAAATACCATATATACTCATAAGTCAAGTCCTACTGCAAACAACAGACCCTAATCTGCCACAACATCATGTGCCTGCAGATCAGGGTTTATGCTGTTTGTTCCATGGATTACTCCTAACAAACTGCACAGACTCAGATCCACCAGTTCATCTTATGACAGCAGATCTGGGTCTGTGAAGTTTGCAGTTTGACTTAACTTATAAGAGACTATACACAGTAATAATTTGATTATGATTGCAATAAAAATGCATCAGATTTTTACTCACTTCATTAGGCTTCATGCTGGAATTGTCACAATGACACTCATTGATTGAAACCTAATGGCAGACAGAGCTAATAATTAATATGACACCGAAGCTTTTCAAACTGTGCTTAAACTGTTTTCATTTCTGTTTCAACAAACTAAAGAGATGCGCTGATATTGTACTTAGAATATGAAAGCAATGTGAACATATTTACTGTTGCATTTAGATTTTTTAAAAATTCAGAAAATGGGGCAACTATTTTGCCTGTATAACTCCTAAGCATAGACCCTGCCATTAAAAATGTACACTTGTAAAAGTCATGAAAAATGATGCCCATTAAAATTTAAGTTGTTAATAAAACTTAAAATTGAACTATTGTAACACAGATATCACAAATGCTCACACAATCAAATAGTCTTTTTTAAACAATACTTAGTGCAATTCTTTGATTGATTAATATGAGAGAAAGACATTTTTATGTCATAATTGTTTTTTGACAGGAGCAGCTGTTGGCAGCTATGTCCAGTTGCCTTGGAAACATGCCTGATGACTACATTGATAACATCACCATCGCTGACTTTATGGAGCCAACTCATCTTACAAGAGGAATCTTCACACGCTGTTATCTGGTTGCCAAGGGGAAGCAACCTATTGCTCTCCTGAATAGAATTTTGGATGCCATCTTCAATAGTGACAAATGGTAACACTTCATATAAAAAAATTGTGATTAACATAAATCACAAAATTCATGTGCAGATAGCTTGGACTATTACAGATATTGCAGAAATTCACATTTTAAATAACACCTTGTTTTTTCAGTATACATTGTAGTGAATGAACAAATGGTAACACTTATTTTAATTACAGATATGCAGTGTGACCCTGCTATAACAGGGTAGTTGGGAGCCATAGAACCCAACCTTGATAGGAACCGAAATGTGTTATAAGCAACCATGTATGTTACCAACAAATTTGCAGATTTATGGAAGTGGGGTAATAAAAGCTGGTGCAAAAACGTGTGCATCATTGGCAGTTACCATTTTAAATCAATGTATATAAAATAAGAAAAACACCTGCAGTGATAATAGATTGCATATATATTACTTTATTCAGAGAATCATGCATTAGTGCATACACCTGTATAGTTTATATATACATATCTAATCTATAGCATGAATAGGGTATCAACACCGAGTACTCACCTGTGAATCTCATCATATACATTGAATCCACAAAACAAATATTTCCATTGAAAATATTCACACACATATTTAAAATATTCAGTAATTTTGCCACAGATAGTTATGCAGCTGAATTCAATGGGAAAATATAAATAGCAAATATTATGTAATGAATGATGAAACAGTACAATCATCCAAAGGTTAAATAACCGTGTCTGTATAAATTTCATACTGCTAAATTTTCTCATCCATGATTTGTAATACTTTATTATTGTTTGAAAAACTCTAATTTCCAGCTGCTTTCTGACTACATCAGTAAACAAAGGGGTTATATTTGTAGGGAATGGATGACATTATTTATTGGCCAACTGATTGCATTAAACAACACCACCAAACCATGTGCATATGTTGGCAGCTTGCATTTGTTTTTTGTTTTATAAATCCTTGACCCATAATTTGGACAAGTTTATCCCACAATTGACTTTGATGATAAGCAATGTACTTAAATTAATTGATTTATAAATGCAGGTGAGAATCTTTTATCAGCTGCCACATTGTTCATTGCATAGTTGTAAGTGCAGTTTATAAAACAGATGTTGGATAATGTTTAAGCAATGATTGCATAAGGAATGCACTGTAGACAAACACAAAATAGACTTGATGGCTTCATTGCTCATGGACCAGTAATAATAACATTAACACTTATGAGCTGTCATCTTTCAACAATAAACGAATATCAAATTTCTTTAAAGGTTCTGCAATGGGTTCAGATTTTCATATTTCCAATGTTGTTTTGGCACAAAATTAAGAAATTTGTTAAATTTACAAATTTTAGGAGCCACACCAGAATCGTTTTATATTAGAATCCATACGTGATTTCCTCCTCAAAATGGTAAACTTTCTACACATTAATTTTTGCACTTTTAAGAACAAATGTTTTATGTGTACAAGAATAATACTTGTACAGTAGTCCCTCTCTTGAATGGCCCCTCTCACCAGCAGCCACCCGCTCCTTATGGCCAGAATCCAAAGGCACCGACAAATTTGTGTTCAGAATTACCCCTCATGAAAGGCCACCCAGCTAATGCGACCAGTGGCCAGCATATTTGTGCAAAAATATAAAATTTAGCCTCACAAGCGGACACATTTTATTTTGTAATATGTATCCAGAACCAATTTTATTCATAATGTGTGTTAAGTAATCAGATTTTTTGTTTCCCCGATGTCAGGTTTCATTTTTGAAAGAAGTGTTGACTAAAGTACATGTGCCACAGAGGTTAATATTATATCATTTACACCTCATGAGAAACCACATTTATTGCATAAAGCTGAGAAAGACTAAATTTTAATCCATACAAAAAGGTAAGTACAGGTAATGCGATTATCGATTATCGACTCTTTCTTGGGCCTTTCAGGGAATGCAGTAAAATTTTATATTATGCACACATTTATATCTTATAAATTTAAATGTTTGAAAATGTGAGTTACTTCCTGATTTATAATTCAAAAATTTGTTCAAGTTAAGTACATGTAATTCCATATTTTATTGAAATGGGACTTAGCATTACTGAAATTAGCCTTGAACACTTCCTTGTTTTTGACACCATTAGTCATCCATACAAAACAATACCCTTCATAGATGGAATATTAATTGGCATCAGAAGGTCGATGCTCCTGTTCTATGCAAAGATTTAGTTTTATAATTAAATGTTGCCCAAGATATCACATATGTCAATTCTCCTGGCATGAGAAAAGAAAATCTCACAATTTTGGTGGTGGTTTCATGCTTACCTCCCGATTTTAAATAACCTCCCAAATTTTGCTGAGAACACACGATTATTAAATTTTTCTTCAGTAAATAGAAGGTTAAATTTAAACATTATTCAAGTCAATTTATGAACGTTTCTAGCCTTACAGCATTACTAACATCAGAAAATAAAAACATCAACAAACCACAACAGTAAAATTGTCGGCAATTAGTTTCCATCTCTGTGATGCTGTAGCATCTCCATTCTCACCAAAGAAACTTAAGGAATGAATCCCTGGCATTACTGTTTCATATATAAAACATTAATTACCATCAATAAATTAAAAAAAAAGGAATGGAGAAACATATAGCACAACTTATGTACCTTAAAATAATTATTCTGAAAAAATATATATTGAAAAAAGATGTTAAATGTCTTTCGAGTTGAGAATAAAAAGTGGGATGTAAAACGTGGGAAAATGAGTTTCGACATGCAGGGTACATATAGCTAGAGACTGTGTATTTAGGTACCTCAGCTTACAACAAAATAGGGCATTGTTTATTTGCCACTTAATTCATGGTGCTTTCATAACATGATCCTTAGAACATGATTTCTTTGAGCCAGTCCTTTTCACAAGATAATTGCAAGGATAAGGATTAACTGTTAATTAGTCCCATAGAATTTCTTGCTTGTTTACTTAAAACTAATATTGGGCTATTATGCAGTTTGGCCATAGCTGACCAGAATATGAAAAGAGTGCATGTCCTGAAAGAAATGGGGTTTTCAATTAGACACTTAAATTTAGCTATACATTTATGTAGCTAGTTTTGAATGAAAATGGCATTCATCAGACCTCCAACATGGCAACATAGTGGCCATCTTAGAATTCATGTATAATTAATAGTCATACATGAAATGTGGTGTTGAAATAAGATTTTCATTACAAACAATTCCTGTAGTATTTAATTGATGATGAATAAAGTGATGCAGATCTTAATACCAACATATCTGAAAAGTCTTTGGGTCTTCAGTTGTAGTGGCTTTTGACCATGCAAATACGATAAAAAATAACTACTTTTATGTCAAACCCAGTTTGTGGATACGAGATAAATACAATAATGATGCTATTTAAATAAGAGTTGCTTATCCTTAATCAGCAACCTCACTTTTTGGGCCAGAATATAATTTTGTTTTAATTCTCATTGCATCTCCAAATTCAGCTTCTTCTTAAAAGTCACCTCCAATATGCAATGAACCAAAATGTATCCATCTGTCTCTCTTAATGGTAAAAGTTACACATTACTGGTACTGTGGTCTTTTGGGGCTATGTACATGGCTTTCATTTTTTTCTTTAAATTTCAGTGACAAAGACTATGTACTTTGGCTGCTGACACATTGTTTCCATGGAGTCGCCAAATTGCAGAATGAATTCACCAATGTGATGAAGAGGTTACAGTGGTTACTTGAACTTCTTGGCCATACACGTAACATAGCAACAGGAGTGTTTGCCCTTTCTGATTCTGTCAAAAACAGAATTGAGGTATTTCTTTACAATCCTTTCATCTTGTCAGAGATATGAATTACCCAGTGCTTATTGTTGAAAACAAATATTTGAAATCGATGTATTGCATTTATTGCATTTGTATTTGCATTATATTGGGAATGTCATGGTTAACTGTGATATGATTTATTCATTATTGACAATATTAACCCATTGCTTCCCATATAAAAATCTATCCCTTTTACCTGTGCCTCCAATATGAAGGTTTATGATGTCATACTCTTGCTCCCCATAAAAAAAACCCACATGAACTGTACGGCAACGTCATCTTTAACACAAATTATATTCTCACATTGCTGGAATACCCACAATATAACATAATCATTTCCATGCATGTTAGCATTTGTAATAAGTGCTGGATGACTTAAGTTATTATTTATCATCACTTTGTGATAAAAGCTACTTCCGATGCACAATTTGGTCATTTTGGTATGAGCTTCTTTAAGGGCATTAGCAGACTGTAGGTCAAATGCAGGACAACATATTTACCAATGCTTTTGTGAAGGTCTTGTGATTAAACCTCCTTTGACACCAAATACAAAAGTAAATTTGGCATATGTTTTTGTTTTATAGAGCAGATGGGTGTGAGGTGGGAGGGGTTTAATGCATTTGGTGATAGACATGAACAAGCAAATCCAGTAAATTTGTGTAACCAGTCTACAGGCTTTAAATCGGATGATGACCCTTTAACCCTTTGCTTTCCATATACAAATTTAACCCTATAACCTGTGCCTCCCATATGATCTTCACGACGTCATACTCTTGCTCCCCATTTACAAAATACCACATGAACTGTAATGCAACGTCATCTTTAACACAAATTATATTCTCACATTGCTGGAATACCCTCAATATAACATAATCATTTCCACCGCATGTTAGCATTTGTTATAAGTGCCGGATGACCGTAAGTTATTATTTGACATCACTCTGTGATAAAAACTACTTTTGATGCCCAAGTTGATTTGTTTTAAACGCAGCAACCTGTGCTTCGATTCTTCAAACATCACTGTAAATACCAATATGTATTTAATCAGCAGACTTGGTGATATTAGTTTTGAAAATATTTTGCCAAAACTTTTCACTGCTGTGTTTGCATTATATTCTTCGTAATATCATTTTGAAGTCATAAGCAAACCTGACAATAGGCAGAAACGTAATAATGGTGGTCATCGCAGTATCTAGGCAGTACCTGTTCATTAAACAGGCTATATTTGTAATTCATCTGGTACATACATTGAGGAATACATAAAATTCTTAAGAAACATGATATAAATATTCGGTAATTGAATATTCGGCTATTTAAAAAAAAGTCCAAAATATATTAGAGATTGTGATATTAGATATATCTGTGGTTTTAAGGTAACGGTTGTTTTCTTTTATCACTCATTTAGTGATAATTACATAACATAGCCAAGCAAGTCATATTGAACAAATAAAACAATATTATCAGTCAATACTAATTATTACAATCTATAATTATCAATATATTTCTTTAAACACAATTATAACGTGTGTGGTCATATTTAAAAAAAATCTGTTTCTAAAAAAAGATAAACCCACATGGCATGCGTGGTGCCATTTTATTTCTGGCCGTAATGTGATTCAATTCAGTTGGAAATATGACTCTATTTCATACAAAGAATGGACTTTAATGATTCATTTCATCATCGATGAAAAACTCTGGTACTGTTTTCTTGGCAGCCATGAAAAAAGGCATAAAAGTTCTGAGAATATTATATATTGTAGCTTGAAATTATTATTACTTAACGTGGTCCTAATATTCTAGATTTTTCAATCGCAATTCAATCGTTTTCACCAAAATATTTTTTTTACCAAGTTATTCCTTCATTTGGCTTGTTTATCATACATGGCCTTATTTTACGTTATTATAAATATTTCATTGTGAGATCTTGTTATTTGTCTTTAGTGATTTGGTTAAGGATATGTAAATCTATTATCCTTATATATTTATCAAATCACTTTTTTCAGACTTTCTTGTTCAGGAACAAAACAAACATGATATAATTTTTTTTATATCTATAATTGTATTGTACATCACAACTACTCCTCTACAGTGAACATGCTTTAATGAAACAGGCTCTGACATTCTATGCAGCATAGATGGACGTTGCAAATGACACAGCCAAATATGGTTTCTTTATGTCTCTTTTCTCCATGCTTGGTACAGTATTTGCAGGTGGATTTTTTCCTTTTAAGCGTCTTTAGTCCGTGTGTCTCAATATTGTCCTGTATCACTGGGGCTACAGACTTTCGATGCATGGTAATCTTCCTGCACTTGAAACTTACTATGAGTTTCTTTGCCAAATTAATTAAAAATTCTAACTGTCTGAATCGTTTTCTTCTTTTGTGACTCTCAGGATGACTCTCAACCAGTGTTTCAGATGTTATTGAATATACATATATTTATAATATAATATAATGAATATTTATATATAATATATTAAATATTTATATATTTATAAATATATTTATAATATAATATATAATGAATTGAATACACATATATTTATAATGAAATGAAATATACATATATTTATAATGAAATGAAATATACATATATTTATAATGAAATGAAATATACATATATTTATAATGAAATGAAATATACATATATTTATAATGAAATGATTATACATATATTTATAATGAAATGAAATATATATCGCCACCATTTCTTTGATGATTGTCCAACTGGATATTTGGCTCTGAGTTGGTCACATAAGTCAACCCCTGGATGACTGGCCTTGGACAGTTGACCTGTCATACTGTCCCATCTTTCTGTTTCCAATTAGCAATATTAATTATGGTTGGATCTGCTACTGTGGATTGGACTATGACTGGTTTCTTGTCCTTCCACAGTGTGGCTGTCAGGCTTCCATCTTGTCTGATTACATGATCTTGTTCAATATATGGTGAATATTTAAATTCCTTTATGGTTTTTTTCTCATTGTGCCACAAGCATATATACCATGTCTCAATAAACTTCGTAAAAGTCGAATGAATGTAAAAAAGTTGTCAAAATATACATGATAAAATTTTCCTCGAAAAGGCAAAGTAAGCTCCTGCACAACTCAATATCCAAGACCATTCACGCTCTCATTCACTTCATTTCTTCATATGTATCTTCCTTTCCCTGGTAAAATTCAAACAGGTGACAGAAACTAGACAAATTATCACAGCACATCCATACTTTCATGTCCCACTTGATTGGCTTTGAATGAAGGTACTGCTTGGCCTTGTGTCACATATTGAAATGAATGGAAGTAATTAACAACAAAAACATTAATTTTGTTTTTTATTTCATTTGGCCGGTAATTATGGCAAAATTCCTGTTTTAAAAACGTTATATCAACATTATACATTACAATGTTTGGCAGAATACTTACCATAATTTGCAGCGCATTATTAGAATGTAATTTTCCATAATAAGAACATAATGACATTATTAATTTTTACTATTAATGTAAACTTCAGCAATCATATTTGAAAAAAATTCCAATTATAAGTAACTGAAATGTGTTGGAAAGGCCATAATATTTACATGAAATTGAGATATTACAATCGGCTAAGGACAACATTTTGGATTTGGCCGTGGAAAACCCCCATACATATAATTGGTCAGTTAAATTTAGATTTTTATGTTCTCTTGTTAGGAAATATGTCATTAAAATCGAATGCTAATAAAGATGATTTATTATTTTTGACCATTGTTTGGTTGCCTTCCGGCGAATCAACATTTAACTGGAAGATGTAACATATAATAATAGTAGATGCTGTGTAAAGCGTAGAATCATGTATATGGGTGGCAAAGGTAAAAGCGTAGTTAAGTGTAGATGGGGGGTGAAGGTAAAGGCATAGAAAAGCAGAAAAGCATAGCTGGGGTGTAAAGGGTTAATATCTCTAGTATATATAGCCACAACAATCTAAGGTAATAATACAGTGTACCAGTTACTACAATCTAAGGTAATAATACAGTGTACCAGTTGCTACAATCTAAGGTAATAATACAGTGTACCAGTTGCTACAATTTAAGGTAATAATACAGTGTACCAGTTGCAACAATCTAAGGTAATAATACGGTGTACCAGTTGCATCAATCTAAGGTAATAATACAGTGTACCAGTTACTACAATCTAAGGTAATAATACAGTGTACCAGTTGCTACAATCTAAGGTAATAATACAGTGTACCATTTGCTACAATCTAAGGTAATAATAGTAAACCAGTTACTACAATCTAAGGTAATAATACAGTATACCAGTTGCCACAATCTAAGGTAATAATACAGTGTACCAGTTGCTACAATCTAAGGTAATAATACAGTGTACCAGTTGCAACAATCTAAGGTAATTATACAGTGTACCAGTTACTACAATCTAAGGTAATAATACAGTGTACAAATTGCTACAATCTAAGGTAATAATACAGTGTACCATTTGCTACAATCTAAGGTAATAATAGTGTACCAGTTACTACAATCTAAGGTAATAATACAGTGTACCAGTTGCTACAATCTAAGGTAATAATACAGTGTACCAGTTACTACAATCTAAGGTAATAATACAGTGTACCAGTTACTACAATCTAAGGTAATAATACAGTGTACCAGTTACTACAATCTAAGGTAATAACAGAGTGTTTGAACAAATTTATCCTAGATTAAGATTAAATTTGAATTGAAACAAAAAAACCTGCAAGTTTTTATTAAAATCTTTGATTCCCAATCTGATGACTGCCAGTGTCTAAAGTTTTTATCTGTGACAGCTTTTTGCAAAATGTTCTCTCAAATTGAGATATTTTTAAACATTACCCAGTACATGTAATGTACTTTTTATGTTTCTAGGGGGGGGGGGAATATTGGCAGGATGGTTGGGTATGAGGCAGATGTAGTATAGAGAATGAAAAAAAACTCAGTGTTTGTACAACTGTCCTTAGACAAAGCATGCCATACTATGATGCTTGTCTGTCCATCAGTTTGTCTAACCTTCCATCCATCCATCCATCCATCCATTTTTGGTCTCTGCACAATAACTTTAGTTCTTGGACATATACTCAGACCAAACTTTATAGATAGTTTGCACATAGGGTAGGAATAAAACCTATTGACTTGCTGTGAGAACTCGTGGTCACTTTTACTTCTTGATGGACAGTGCTACACAGTAACCTAATTTCAAGACCTTATTTGTTATAAAACTTTGTAGGTAGCTTGCACTTTGGTAACAGAGAAACCTATTGATTTCTGGTTATAAGGTCAAATATCGCAGTGACTTATTGAAGTAAAAATTGCTGCACAGTATCTTTAGTCCTAAATTTTGTGCCATTACCAAACTTTGTATTTGAGATAAGAGATACACCTATAGATTTATAGATTTAAAGGTTAGAGACCAAGGTCATGGTGATTTTATACCAATAAAAATGGCAGACTATATACCTTCAGGAGTGTTTTGGGATTGCTTGTATCAGTGGAAAGAAAGAAACTTTGATTTTCAGATAAAAAGGTCAGAGGTCACTATGATATGAAACAGATAAGTTAACATTCTACATCTGTGAAAATTCAGAATAACAGTTAACAATTTCTGAAAATTATGAAACTTACCTGTTTTCAAACGAATTCAAGACATTGCTTTTAATTCCTTCATAGCCAGTGAAAAAGTCATTGTTGGCAACCAAGCTGTAAGAATGACACTTAAAAAATAAGTTTTAATGAATTAGACATGAAATGTGTAGTAAGACTGTTTCCATGGCATGAGCCAACTTAGACTACTACTACTTCATTCTGACTGGCAGTTGATTTGCTCATCGTTAGAGATGAAACATGAAAGTTTCTCTTTAATATTTTTAATCTTCTGTAACTGAAATACCAATGTACTTTGTTGTTGTAAATTTATAATGCATCATTTTCAAATAATTGTGTTAGAATTATGACCTGCATAAAGTTGACATGGTATTAAATCACCCTAATACATATGCCGACTTTGCGTAGCATTGCAACAAAGAACATGTTAATATAGATACTATAGCACAGTGATATTGTAATAGGTTATACTATAAACATTGATCACAAAGAAATTAAAGTATTTAAAATGACTAATGCTATGCCTGTGGTCAGTATGGTCATAAATAGATCAAAAAAAGAAAACAGATTGTAACAGTTGCTAGAAAGAATTACAAAAGCGTTGTACTGAAGTAGCATGGTGTTGATGTGTCAATTTTAGATTTATATATGCTAGATTGAAGCAAAAAGTGAACCAAACAACAGGTCCATTTGTTTGTGAAAGTTATTGACAGTAACTCTTCAGAAAGGTAAATAGTTCTACTTTGAAATGGTACATGGGAGACAACACCCCATTACATGGAAATTCTCATGTCCTGACATATATTCTACTTAATATTTGATGCTGTCATTTCTCCATCATAAAAAATTAAACCAAAAGTTTGATATAGCTTTTTGTATGAACTTCAAATCTCTATATCCTATTAAAGGGATGATTTACTTTTCAACATTACACTTCTCTCTCTCTCTCTCTCTCTCTCTCTCTCTCTCTCTCTCTCTCTCTCTCTCTCTCTCTCTCTCTCTCTCTCTCTCTCTCTCTCTCTCTCTCTCTCTCTCTCTAACTTGCTTGTTTGTTTGTTTGACTGTTTTGTCCAATTTCCTAATGTTTAGAATGATTTATGATCATTTGTTTCCTTGTACAATATTATTTGAATTTCTCCAGGAGACTTCTAAAGATGTCTAGTTAATAATAAATGAAAATGGTTCATATAAAAAATCCATTATAACCTCCAAGGAATCCATCTTGAAAATGTTGTTACTGCTACACCATGGAAATTAGCATGGAGTTTTCACCAGGACACCTTTTATGGTGTCTGATTACTCCTGACTGAAATGACGCTGATCTGACATCCAGTATGGCCCCCATGGTGGCCATCTTGAAATCATCTCATCTCTTCTCTCTAGAATTGCGGTCATATCAAGATAGGGATTTCACCAAAAGACATTTTAATGATATCTACTTTGTCCAAAATCAAAATGATGCACTGCAGACATTTTCAGTTAGCATTTCTCATGAATGGATGGACATTTTGGCATGGACTATTCTCATGAATGGATGGACATTTTGGCATGGACTATTCTCATGAATGGATGGACATTTTGGCATGGACTATTCACATGAATGGATGGACATTTTGGCATGGACAATTCACATGAATGGATGGACATTTTTGCATGGACTATTCACATGAATGGATGGACATTTTGGCATGGACTATTCACATGAATGGATGGACATTTTGGCATGGACTATTCACATGAATGGATGGACATTTTGGCATGGACTATTCACATGAATGGATGGACATTTTGGCATGGACTATTCACATGAATGGATGGACATTTTGGGTTGGACTATTCACATAATTGGATGGTCATTTTGGCATGGACTATTCTCATGAATGAATGGACATTTTGGGTTGGACTATTCACATAATTGGATGGACATTTTGGCATGGACTATTCTCATGAATGGATGGACATTTTGGCATGGACTATTCACATGAATGGATGGACATTTTGGCATGGTCTATTCACATGAATGGATGGACATTTTGGCATGGACTATTCACATGAATGGATGGACATTTTGGCATGGACTATTCACATGAATGGATGGACATTTTGGGTTGGACTATTCACATAATTGGATGGTCATTTTGGCATGGACTATTCTCATGAATGAATGGACATTTTGGGTTGGACTATTCACATAATTGGATGGACATTTTGGCATGGACTATTCTCATGAATGGATGGACATTTTGGCATGGACTATTCACATGAATGGATGGACATTTTGGCATGGACTATTCACATGAATGGATGGACATTTTGGCATGGACTATTCACATGAATGGATGGACATTTTGGCATGGACTATTCTCATGAATGGATGGACATTTTGGCATGGACTATTCTCATGAATGGATGGACATTTTGGCTGGACTATTCTCATAAATGGATGGACATTTTGGCATGGAGTATTCATCAGTCATTAGTATCAATTTTTTCCTAAATGAAAATTGTGCCTATGTTACATTGAATATCGCTACCCAAGAAGTTAAGTTCAAAATCTTATTGATATTATCAGTACTCAGCAAATAAAAAGAAGAAATGATTTTATCTTGAATAAAGCATCAAGCCCTTGTAGGGACTCTTGTTTATATTACAGTAAATAACAAAGAAAAATAGTTTTTAAAGCTATTTATATATGCAACATGTAACTCCTATTAGAAAATTTTGAATATGGTAAATCATAGATAACTCAGATACTCATTATCAAGGTTATTTGCTTATAGGGTCATTGAAAATTGTTATTTATTACATTGTACATTAATCTATAAATTAAACTAACTTGCCAATCAAATGCCATCACAGAGTAAAATAAGTCAGAAACAAAGACAATGTAATATGTACTCATACCATTATAATTATAATACGGTATTTCAGATAACTAAATTATGCTTGTAAAATAAACATAAATGTAACTAAGAAAGGGAGTGATACACCTGATTGTTGTGAGTATTGTTATGATGATGTGTTATTTGTAATACTCTAATACCAAGCTAATCAAGAAAGACTCCTAAGGGTCTCATCAAGACATTCCAAGACTGTATTTAGCTGTTGATCAGCAATCATTGGTGGCTTAACAGGAAATACAAAAGCTAATCATCTACTGGTACAGATTACAAACCTATGTATTTAATTAAAACAGCTTAAAAATTTTTTTGTTATTTTGTTTTTTACTTCCTTTATATATGTCAGATGTATTCACAGTGTTAATGTTTATTTAATTACATACATTTACTATCCTACTTTATTGAGTTACTTTCACAGTTAAACTTTATGACCAAAATTCAGTCATCCAGATGACCAATTATCCATATAAAATCTCTGTCACCTAATGGGTCCAGATGACCAATTATATGGATAAAATCCATGTCCACTAATGGGTCCAGACAACCAATTATCTGGGTAAAATCCATGTCCCTTAATGGGGCCAGATGACCAATTATCTGGATAAAATCCATGTCCACTAATGGG
The DNA here is from genome assembly GCA_016746295.1 of Potamilus streckersoni. Taxonomy (NCBI): domain Eukaryota; kingdom Metazoa; phylum Mollusca; class Bivalvia; order Unionida; family Unionidae; genus Potamilus; species Potamilus streckersoni. Next base: position 432,829 of record JAEAOA010001682.1, on the reverse strand, counting down.
TCCAGATGACCAATTATCAGGGAAAATCCATGTCCCCTTAATGGGTCCAGATGACCAATAATCTGGATAAAATCCATGTCCCTTAATGGGTCCAGATGACCAATTATCTGGATAAAATCCATATCCCTTAATGGGTCCAGATTACCAATAATCTGGGTAAAATCAATGTCCTCTAATGGGTCCAGATGACCAATTACATGTATCTGGGTAAAATCCATGTCCCTTAATGGGTCCAGATGACCAATTATCTTTGTAAAATCCATGTCCCTTAATGGGTCCAGATGACCAATTATCTGGATAAAATCCATGTCCCTTAATGGGTCCAGATGACCAATTATCTAGGTGAATTCCATATCCCTTAATGGGTCCAGATGACCAATTATCTGGATAAAATCCATGTCCCTTAATGGGTCCAGATGACCAATTATCTTTGTAAAATCCATGTCCCTTAATGGGTCCAGATGACCAATTATCTGGATAAAATCCATTTCCCTTAATGGGTCCAGATGACCAATTATCTGGATAAAATCTATGTCCACTAATGGGTCCAGATGACCAATGATCTGGGTAAAATCCATGTCCCTTAATGGGTCCAGATGACCAATTATCTGGGTAAAATCCATGTCCCTTAATGGGTCCAGATGACTAATTATCTGCATAAAATCCATGTCCCTTAATGGGTCCAGATGACCAATTATCTGGGTAAAATCCATATCCCTTATTGGGGCCAGACAACCAATTATCTGGGTAAAATCCATGTCCCTTAATGGGTCCAGATGACCAATTATCTGGATAAAATCCATGTCCCATAATGGGTCCAGATGACCAATTATCTGGGTAAAATCCATGTCCCTTAATGGGTCCAGATGACCAATTATCTGGGTAAATTCCATGTCCCCTAATGAGTCCAGATGACCAATTATCTAGATACAGAAAAGTCTGCTTCCTCCTTTGGATACAAATAGTTGCTGTTACTATATAATTTTTTTTCTAACCACATATCTTGTTCCTTAGAATAGTTTCTACATTTCTTTTTCATCCCAAAGAATTGCTCTCCATTTTTCAGGTGGTGAAATTTGCAGTCAGTGGGGTTGCAGCAGCATTGTGTCTTTGGGTTTCACAACAACCACAAGCTGTCTTGGGCTTAACCTCTGACCTCATGACCCTCCCACAATGGTCACAACAGGATTGGAAACTGGATGGAGAAAGCAGGCTGTGGACAGAACCAATAAAGCTACTTCCATCATTTGTAGAGAATATACAAAAAGAACCTTGGAACCAAGTTTGTCCAATGGCAATTATAGATAATGCTTCTTCTCAGTTTATAAATATGTCTTCTTTTCATTACTTTGTAATCAATTAATAAGAGGCCCAGAATTTTTTTTTCAGCTTAAAACATCATTTTTGAATTAGCTCATAACATTTAGTGATGTTTTCATCTTATACTTTTTACTTATTTTGTTTAATTCAGTGAAGCATGTACCCAATAAAAATGGTGTACAAACTGTATGATCCTCATAGCAGAGCATGCACAAGTTTGCATGTTGTTGTTTTTTTTGTTCATGCTTCACTGAATTTAAAACAAACAATTCAGTTATGTCCAATATGACAAGAATTTTCTTTTTATCTTTTTTATTCTATGCTTAAATCCATTCATATTATCCATAATTCGTATCAGCCAATAATGAAATTACAATCAGTTGCATGGCAATCTGGCACAAATTGACTAAGTGTAAGTGAAATAATACTTAAATTGGAGAGTAATGTTTATTTACCCAAAAATGAATTTTTGGTGAAGGATATCATTGAACTGCACATTTATTTCCAATTATTTAATTTAATTTAGAATTTTGGAAATAGTGCCAACCACTGTCAAATATTTGCCACTAAAAAAAAAAATATTTTTTTTCCAGCTGTTTGTAGCAAAATTCAGCATAGTAATCACTTTGGCGTTTGTGTGTGTATCTGTCTGGCTTGGTGTCTGTGTGTGTGTGTGTCTGTCTGGCATCATAGCTTAATCTAAATGTTCAGTTTTTTTCTTGCCTTCATCAAAGTTTTGGGGCAGGCATAAGATGTATATTATAGCAAGCATATTGTTTGGATATGTAGTTCATGAAAATCTTACACACTTAGCATGAAAAATGACCTAGAGAGAGAGAGAGAGAGAGAGAGAGAGAGAGAGAGAGAGAGAGAGAGAGAGAGAGAGAGAGAGAGAGAGAGAGAGAGAGAGAGTGTGTGTGTGTGACTACTATGCATGGACCTAATCAATGCATGAAGAGCCAGTTGATGATTATTGACAAGCAAAAGAATGTATAGTGCTTCCTAATAACTACCAATAAATATTTGTGTGATCAGCAGCATTTATAAAATTGTGTGTTTTAGTGTATTCTAGAATGTGAGCATTTGTGGGTAAGATTGGGAAAAAGAGAAGGATGGAATGGAAAGCAGCAAAATCCAAAATCGAAGTTAGACTAACTTATTGAAAGAAACAGCTGGCCTAGGGTTTGACTTACCTATTTCAATGTATCCATTTTTTTTTTCTTTTCTACTTTATCAAGTTGAGGCAGCATTGAATTTATTCAGAAAATTTTCTGTCACAATAATTCCCAGCTTATTGTTTTTGTCTAAACAGTCTATGACATGTTTGATGTTTAAAGGAGTGGAAAGTGCTAAAATGTAAATGTTAATAACCAAGTTAGTATATTAACTATCACACTTCTCTCTTTACCACATTTTGAATCATAAAACTTGGTGAAGTAATGCATCTTTATACATGCTACACCTTTTTTTGATAAAAGAAGTCTCTAACCTGAATCATAAAACATTTAAATTGGATGCATCTCTGACAGTAACACACCCTAACAACCAAGCAATGTCACTATCTCCTAAAACTCCTGCTTTACTAAGCATAGATTTAGTATATGTGTTTAAACCTTCCAGTTTTAATATATCTAGTTTATTTTTTGCTTCTCAACTTTATCAGGATAAAAAAGCATCTCTTATTAAACTTCCCCATTTTAATGTACCCAGTTTATTTTGCTTTTCTACTTTATCACAATAAAAATGTATTTGTGTTTAAGCCTCCTTATTTTAATGTACCCATTTTATTTTTTGCCTCTCTACTTTATCAGAATTTATCAAGAGAGAGAGAGAGAGAGAGAGAGAGAGAGAGAGAGAGAGAGAGAGAGAGAGAGAGAGAGAGAATTCCAATTCTTCTTTATATTGCACTGGTCAGAAAAAGCTGAATACCAATTAGAAAAATCTATGTGGAGACAGCATGCTTTCTGAAGGAGTTAAATGCACTCTGTCACAGTATTTCTTTACCCTGTCACAGTATTTCTTTGCATCCAGTCACAGTATGTATGCATGTGGTTCAGTATCAGCAATACAGTGCCAATTAAAAGTTCAAATGTAAAGATGAAAATTGAACACACATGGCCTGATCAGACCTTACTGCTACTTTTCATCTTTGCCTTACCTGTCCAAAGGCTAAGTGAGTTTATTGTATGGCTAATTTCAGCCAAACTTTGCAGAAAAGGCCATTTTAAGTTTGTACAATTTATGTCAATCCTAGATCAAATATGGCCACCATGACTAAAAATATGAAAACATTTGAACAGCTTTTTCTTCCAAAAGAGCCTGAAAGAATTTTAAATGATATATGAATGATGCTGATCCATGATCAGACATTCCATAGTTGCTTGAAATTAAAAACCAATGTCTTTCAATAATTGATAGAAATAGAAAAATCCCTCCATTGCTATTTTCAGCTCTTTTCCAATACTGCCAGATCAGTTTCAACCAAAGTTGGCACTGAGCATACTGTCATAAAAGTCTTTATACAGATGGCCAATATTACTAACAAGAATCATTAAATTACTTCACAAAAAACTGCTGAACAGAATTTGATCAATTAAGATTTAAGATTTAATCCTGGTTTGAAAACTTTTAAGAAACCTATTTTCCTTCAAATATGGCCACAATTATTTAAAATAGAAAAATCTTTAAACAACATCAAATTGAGTTTGATAAAACTTGACAGAAAGCACCATTATAAGAAGACTTCTCAAAGTTTGTACAAATGATGGCAATTGCCATAAATTCAGCCAAAATAAAACACCTTTAAATTGCATCATTTTGGAAACTGCAAAATAGAATTTGACTAAATGCAATAAATAGCTTCCTTGCATAGAAGACTTTATAATTTATATACATTATTTCAAGCTGCCATAAAATATGGCTGATGCTTATGCAAAAATTCTTTTGCTATTCAGCTTTAAATGATCTGTTCACAATCGGCAACTCAAAAGAATTTTCTTAATATTTGATGAAAGGCTTCCTGGCATCCTTCATTTGTAATATTTTACAACTGATGCCAATCCACCATAAGATATGGTGACACTTACTAAATATAGATAAACATTTATGCAACTTCTTTTGAAAAACTGCTCAATAAAATTTGTTTATACATTACAAAAAGTATTGAGGCCTAAAGGGCTTTCAGAAAATACCGTCAAATTGGCCACCGATACTAACATTAGAAAAACAAATTTTAAACTACAGTCACTCAGACATAGCTCATCAGAATTGGACCAAATTTGACAGAAAGCATTCTAGTATTTAGAGCTTTCAAGTTTATATAAATAAATGTTGATACGCCATAAGATATGGCCACATTTAATAAAAATGGATTATCCTTTAAATAAGTTATCAAAAATCAATTAACAAAATTTGACAGTATTCTGGCATGACGGCTTTAGAAGCTTGTACAAATGATGTCAATCTGCAATTAGTTATGGATTCTATTACTTGCAACAGGAAAACCTTTGATAATTTATAAATAACTGCTGAACAGAATTTGAACAGATTGACAGAAAGTGTCCTAGCTTGTACACCTTATACATTTATAGAAATGATGCAATTTTACCATCAAGTATAGCTGCCATTACTGAAAATGGAAAAATGATTGATTTTATGTAAAAAAATAAACTGTGAAACAACTTCCAAGTACAGGCATTTTGAAATTGGACAAATAATGGGTATTTGTTAAAGATATCAAACCTACAAATACAATAAAAGCCAAAAAACATGAAATTTGGTTTGTGTACTTTACATAAATGTACAGATGACCAGTTAGATTTATTTGCCAATTACAGAACTTTCTCATTTGTAATTCTTTTTTTTTTGTTTTTGAATAGGCAAAGACCGCTTGAGCAAGTAAAAGAAATTTGATAGGTTCAATTGTATTTTTTTGTAAATCATTTGGTTAGGTATTCATTCATATTCTGTGTACATCACTTGATTAGATTTTCAGAAGCATATGTATTTGGTGTAGAAAACTTGGTTAGAGTTTCAGGCAAAGATTTTTTTTTCAATTTCTTACACTTTGACTTTTTTGACAAAACCTTGTTAGAATGATTAAATAAAACCACTTCAGATATGCAAAGTGAAATTTTATATATATATATATATATATATATATATATATATATATATATATATATATATATATATATATATATATATATATATATATATATGTGTGAGTGTGTGTGTGATTATATTTACATGCCATGAATACAACTTTAGTAAATGTTTAGAATAGTTACACTTTTTATTTTATTTTTTTTAGCTTAGACTGTTTGGTCTGCAATCAGGGCATATGTGTTTTACAAACACTGATCTTATCTTACTGCTAAAATGCAGTCAAGATTTTGGTAACTTTTGCTATTCTTTTTTTTTCAGTTTGTAGAATGGCTGTTAACCTTATCAGATTTACCAAACGATGTCATACCCATGTTGTACAAGAATTGTCTGCAAGGTGATATTTTCAATAAAAGTTTTTTAAATCTGTAGTTACAGTTATGAGCATAACAGCTGCTGACTTTACATATTTGTTTTTCAACTGTTTTCACCCTATGTATCACTAGATCCTTGCAAGTTCTGCATCCAAGATTATCTGATCCAGAGTTCTCGTTTATCTATTGTTAATAGTGGCCTGGTCACATATAAACACCATAAGTATCAAGATAATTATTTGAATTCTTTTCATTGCCTGTAAATTCATTTTATTTTTGAAGGGTGATATTTTACTGACTTTTAAAAAAATTAAATTTTTGTCAGTAATTAAACATGTAAATATGGCTTTGATGGAGAAGCGAGTCAGACACAGATAATTTTTCCTATATGTGACTGGTACTTCAAATTAATGATAAAATCATTATTAAATAACTATAAAATCATGAAAGCCTATCATTTTAATCACAGAAGTTTATCATTATAAAATCATGAAATCCTATCATCTCAATTACAGGAGTCTATCATTATAAAATCATGAAAGCCTATCACTTTAATCACAGGAGTCTATCATTATAAAATCATGAAAGTCTATCACTTTAATCGCAGGAGTCTATCATTATAAAATAATGAAAGTCTATCACTTTAATCACAGGAGTCTATCATTATAAAATCATGAAAGTCTATCACTTTAATCACAGGAGTCATTATAAAATCATGAAAGCCTATCATTTTAATCACAGGAGTCTATCATAAAATCATGAAGGACTATCACTTTAATCACAGGAGTCTGTCATTATAAAATCATGAAAGCTTATCATCTCAATTACAGGAGTCTATCATTATAAAATCATGAAAGCCTATCACTTTAATCACAGGAGTCTATCATTATAAAATCATGAAAGTCTATCACTTTAATCACAGGAGTCTATCATTATAAAATCATGAAAGCCTATCATTTTAATCACAGGAGTCTATCATTATAAAATCGTGAAAGCCTATCATTTTAATCACAGGAGTCTATCATTATAAAATCATGAAAGTCTATCACTCTAATCACAGGAGTCTATCATTATAAAATCATGAAAGTCTATCATTTTAATCACAGGAGTCTATCATTATAAAATCATGAAAGTCTATCACTTTAATCACAGGAGTCATTATAAAATCATGAAAGCCTATCATTTTAATCACAGGAGTCTATCATAAAATCATGAAGGACTATCACTTTAATCACAGGAGTCTGTCATTATAAAATCATGAAAGCTTATCATCTCAATTACAGGAGTCTATCATTATAAAATCATGAAAGCCTATCACTTTAATCACAGGAGTCTATCATTATAAAATCATGAAAGTCTATCACTTTAATCACAGGAGTCTATCATTATAAAATCATGAAAGCCTATCATTTTAATCACAGGAGTCTATCATTATAAAATCGTGAAAGTCTATCACTTTAATCACAGGAGTCTATCATTATAAAATCATGAAAGTCTATCACTCTAATCACAGGAGTCTATCATTATAAAATCATGAAAGTCTATCATTTTAATCACAGGAGTCTATCATTATAAAATCATGAAAGTCTATCACTTTGAGAGGAGATGGATATTAGTCTTGGCATTGAGATACAGAAAGTTAATTTGAAAATTTTTAAATATTTATAAGTATGTCATTATTTTTGTCCCGTTTTTAGCAAAACTATGTTTCTTTGTAGTTGGATCTAGTTATGTGTACAAGCTGGTGTTGTTCCAATTATTGATTATAATTGATCATCAGTTGGTTCAGCAAACTAATAAGATAATTGATTGCAAAACTCATAATCAATTGTGTGTAAAGGAAGACTATTTTTTTTCATCATCATCATTATCATCAACCCCTTAACCCAAGGGGTCAATGGGGCACCATAATTGACTTTACAACAAATTTTCTCAACATTTCACTGTTCTCTACTGACCTTTGCGAATCTCTAAATCCCATGCCTGTCCACTCCTTAATGTTGTCTTCCCACCTCTTTTTCAGTCTGCCTCCTTTCTGCACCCTTGCACTGTGCTTTGCAAGATTGTTTTGGCGAGTCCTGATCTTGAGACATGACTGTACCACATCAGTTTGTACTTTTTTGCAGTGGTCAAGAGGTCTTCATAGGATCTGATGGCACGCTGGATCCTGTTGTGGACTTCTTTGTTGGTTACATGGTCAATGTATGAGATGCCCAAAATCTTGTAGTAGCATTTCATTGAAAGGTTTGAATCCTTCTTTGTAGATCTGATTTGATTGTACATGTCTCACAGGCATACAGAAAAACAGATATGACAATTGAGTGTATCAGCTTTAATTTGGAACCAAAAGCAATATTGGTATCTTTCTATACTGGTCTCAGCCTTCTTATTGCTGCTGTTGTCTGGGCAATCCTGCAAAGTTGTTCTGGTTTGGAGCCCTCACCTGTGATAATTGATCTCAAATACTTGAAGTTTGTGACTCTTTCCAGCTTCTGTCCACTGACCTTTATTTCTGCACTGATGCCATTGGTGTTGTTATTCATCAGTTTGTTTTCTTCGACACTAATCTCCATACAATATGCTGTGGAGGTTGTGTCGAGGCATTCAACCAAATCAGCCAGTTCTTTTTCATCTCCTGCTAAACTATCAATATCATCTGCGAAGTGATGGTTGGTGATTTTTCTTCCTCTGATACTGACAGTGTCCTTTTGGTAATGCGAGGCATCCTCCATGAGCCTTTCCAGGAAAATGTTGAAGAGTGTAGGTGACAGTATACATCAATGTCTGACTCCAACTGTTGTTTGAAACAAATCTCCTCTGTTGCTATTGAAGAGGACAGCACTGGTGTCTTTATAATGGAGGTGCTCAAAAACCTGCACGAGGTTTGAGCTAATGTTGGCCAATGTCAAAGGTCTTTTTGAAATCTATAAAGACATGGTATAGATTCTTTGTATAGATTCTGCTGATGTTGAAGATATTTCTCACAAACGAGTCTGAAATTGAAGGTTTGTTCTTTTGTGCTTCTTTCTGCTCAGAAGCCTGCTGCTCTTCAGCATTAATTTTCTCTGCTTGAGTCTTTAGTCTGTTGAGAACTTTCTTCAGCATGACTTAGCTTGAGTAACTGATCAAACTGATGGTTCAGTAGTTTTAGCATAGTTATAGGTTTTCTTTCTTGGGAGCATGATGACTAAGGATTGAGTCTGTATGGTGGGCCATTCTCCTGTCTGCCATATCTTGTTGCAGATTGTAGTTAGGACTCTGACTATCTCTTCAGAGTCCTCATACTTGAATGAACTCTGCTGGTATGATGTCATGGTATGTTGTCAATGTTGTCAATACTTCTTTTTAGTTATAGACAAATTACCAAAGTTGGAAAAAGTCATGTGTAAATTGTAAGCTGATAGGGCTTCCAATCAGCTAAAGCTGATCTGAATTATTTATTCTCTTCACAACTTATAAATATAAAACAATACTATATTCCGTAGGTGCAGACTTTCATAATTAGGAACATATAGTCATGACTTCATGATTAAGCTGTTAAATTATGGAGTTACTAACTTTAAACACATTTTGATGTTTTGTTTCAGTTAAAATGTAAAATCCTTTGTTTTATTTGTAAATAATGACAAACAAGAAAACCTTGTCCTTCTATACTTTAAATTATAGACACATCAGTGACATATGAATGAAAGGATATGGGGGGATTGTATTTCATTTACATAAGACAGAAAAGCCATAAAAGTTGCTTTCATTTAACAAAGTTGTTGAACAAAAATAAAACAAAATAATAAAAAATGTAATATTTTTATAACGTTGAAGTATACCTGTCATTAAAAGATATTAATTCAATATATATATTAGCGTTCAAACTCCTAAGCAAAGATATTGCTTTATAAGAAAGAAAAATGAAAATTTGGTCTTAGTAGCCAGTTATTATCGATTTTCAGTTGGTTATGTGAAACCAATTATCAATTATGAAATTCTGATCAATTCCCATCACTAGTACAAGTAAATTTTTTTTAATGCAAATGTAGGCATTATACATGCTTTGCTTAGATTAAATATTTGTTGATCCACAAGACAAGAATTTAGACCTATGCAACCATGCCAACCATTATGCATTTGGTGTAATATTTGCATTATTTTCATCAAATTACATGTTGCACTTACCTTTATATGGATTAGACAGGAAATAAAAAAAATAAAAAAGGAGCAGTAAGATTTTTTTTATTTTTATTTTAATTCCACTTAAATTTGAGAATATTCTTAAAATGATGACTAAATTGCAAAAGAATATCATAAGAATACTTATTTGCTATTTATAGCAACTGTATATTACACAAATTCCAAGAAAACAAACAGGTTTCTTCAGATATGAACTTTGCCTCACATATTCATCATATTGATCAAGTTAGTGGACCAGTCTGTACTTTTAAAGAAAATGGTGCCAGCTGTTAAGCAAAAGGCATTACAGTGTGAGTTGTGGATTTTATATGATTAAATTTGGAGTAGATAGATCTTTTAAAACTTCAAAACATGTGAGGTCAGACAAATCCACACAAAACTTTAGAAGAAGAATATAAGAGTGATGTAATAGAGCACTCACAGCGCATGATCATTGCTCATTGCAGAATTTCAGCTGACAATCATTCTGGTAAAGTTACACATGTAGACTCGTTAAATTGAGTGCTGAATATATGTAATTTTTTAGTATATTTTGTGTTTGTATTCTGTTGTTAATCCAAATGGATTTTGCCCTTAATAACCTATTTATCAAGTCCAAAAATTGGGTTTTCATGCTGTTTTGATTGGGTTGCTGACATAAACAGATATGTTCTGAAATTTCAGCATTGATGGATTTATGGTAGTAGGTTGCAATGCTAACACCACAAAAAAATCTGGCTCTCCTCCCCTAAAAGTTAAGAACTGCTGTTCTTGATAAAACATTGTGCATGATTTCCCAATATCTAAGTTTATTGTGTGTGTGTGTGTGTGTGTGTGTGTGTGTGTGTGTGTGTGTGTGTGTGTGTGTGTGTGTGTGTTTTAATATATTTTTATGATTTTGATAATGCTAAAAGTACTTCATCCTTTTTTATTTATTTTTTTATTTCAGAATGTCTTCTGGTTTTAAGACATTCCATTGAGTTTAAGAAAACCACAGTTTGGACTCGCACAGTCAGCATTGTGTAATGTGTGTATGGCCCTATTCCTATTGACTTGGTGATCTTCATAAAAGACTGTCTTCTTAGACCAAATAATAAGGTGCCATCTGACCTTCATCATAAGAAGAATTTTTACAACATTCACATTTATCATATGATATGGCAATTCAGATATATAAGAAAATATTTGATAAAATTTGGTGTGTTGGAGTTTGTCAAGAATATCCAAGATGGTGCAACACCCCACATTTGTAAAGAATATCCGAGATGGTGCAACACCCAACATTTATAAAGAATAAACAAGATGGTGCAACACCCCACATTTATAAAGAATATCCAAGATGGTGCAACACCCCACATTTATAAAGAATATCCAAGATGGTGCAACACCCCACATTTATAAAGAATATCCAAGATGGTGCAACACCCCACATTTATAAAGAATATCCAAGATGGTGCAACACCCCACATTTATAAAGAATATCCAAGATGGTGCAACACCCCACATTTATAAAGAATATCCAAGATGGTGCAACACCCCACATTTATAAAAAAATAAGACAGAAGAAGTAATCTTATCATGGATATCAGGATTAAACCAAATTAACCCTTAGTTTGAAGATTTGTTAGAATAATTGTTTTTAGAATTGGTACCTAATTGCTTTATTAGCTCACTTCTAAACATTGAGAATTATTATGGAATCATCAACAATAAAGCCATGAAGTCATCTTTGTGTTTGCTTTCAATGCATCAGGAGTTTGATCATTAGCTAATTTGTATCCTCTATCACCTGGCATGCAAGACCAAACAGTGTGGGGATCTACAATGTTTCTCACTCAGATTTATAAATCAATAGATTTACCTACCTTTATAAGATAAACCAATAGACCTCTAGTACCTACTAAAACATACATATTCATGTACCCTGTACATATTCATGTACCCTATACATATTGATGTACCCTGTACATATCATGTACCCTATACATATTCATGTACCTTGTACATATCATGTACCCTATACATATTCATGTACATTGTACATATCATGTACCCTATACATATTCATGTACCCTGTACATATCATTTACCCTATACATATTCATGTACCTTGTACATATCATGTACCCTATACATATTCATGTACATTGTACATATCATGTACCCTATACATATTCATGTACCCTGTACATATTCATGTACCCTATACATATTCATGTACCCTATAACATATTCATGTACCCTGTACATATTCATGTACCCTGTACATATCATGTGTACCCTATACATATTCATGTACCCTATAACATATTCATGTACCCTATACATGTGCATGTACCCTGTACATATTCATGTACCCTATACATATTCATGTACCCTATACATATTCATGTACCTTGTACATATCATGTACCCTATACATATTCATGTACCCTGTACATATTCATGTACCCTATACATATTCATGTACCCTATAACATATTCATATACCCTGTACATATTCATGTACCCTGTACATATCATGTACCCTATACATATTCATGTACCCTATAACATATTCATATACCCTGTACATATTCATGTACCCTGTACATATCATGTACCCTATACATATTCATGTACCCTATAACATATTCATGTACCCTGTACATATTCATGTACCCTATACATGTGCATGTACCCTGTACATATCATGTACCCTGTACATATTCATGTACCCTATACATATTCATGTACCCTATAACATATTCATGTACCCTGTACATATTCATGTACCCTATACATGTGCATGTACCCTGTACATATCATGTACCCTGTACATATTCATGTACCCTATACATAATCATGTACCCTGTACATATTCATGTACCCTATACATATTCATGTACCCTGGAGTGCCATTGTTGAATTAATATCAGTTTCAGTTCAGATCTCATATAAACAATGGCCACTCGTCACGATAATGCTGTAGTTAGAAATACATATACTGTTATTAAAAACAATAATAATAATTATTTAAAGGGGGTAGCTCAGTTAAAATACAGGTGTATCTAGTCCCCCTTGAGGTCCTCTGCTACTTTCTAACAGTCTAAATGCATGAATCTTACTAGTAAAATGTATAGGATACGTAAAGTCACAACATTACAAAGAGACGAAATGATCAGTCAATAAAACTTAACATCACATTGGACATATCAATTATATTGAAACAAAAAACGGCATGCACAAAGACAACAGTTGGAACAGAAACAGGAGATCTGACAAGTTATAATGACATGTATAAATGCATTTTAAAATCAAGTTTCAAGTATTTGAGGTATTTTTCTGTAAATCTTTCAGCAGAAGTGGTAGATCTGATTCAGATCTTTGTTCAAGAATACGTCTATATCAAAATTGTTGTCTTGGGTTTTATTAATTTCAAGTGACCATGTCAAGGTCAACTGTAAAGCCTATGGTCCTTGAATTCATGAGATAGTTCTCTCATATGTTCTGGCATATTACAATTTATTCATTTTTACTCCCATTCAAAATTCAATTTTATTTGATGCCATCTCAGTTCATGGAAATAAATCTTAGTAGGGTATCCAAAATTAGGCAAGCTACTGTCTTTTGTATCTTGTTTATTGTTTCTAACCAACTTTTGGGGCTGATTCCCCATATTTTCAAACAACAGTCAATATGTGACAAAATGTAGGCATTGAGTATGTTTTTGAATGGTTGTCTTAATTTTTCTTAGCAGAATTACTTTGTTAGAAATCTACAGATGTAGTCAATTATGTTTGTCCCACTTTAGGTTGTTTTAAATTAACACTCCTAAATGTTTTTCTTCCTTAATATTTTCAATGAGTTGACCATTTATTTACAGATTGAACAGTTTTTATGTTGTGTATGTGTTTTATGGCCTATAATGGTATGACATGATGTTCTAGATGATGCTGATTAATAGTTAAAATAAAGTTTTTTAAGAAGATTCCAAATTAAAATGGAAACAAAAACAAATTGCAAGTAATGCTAAAATGAAAAGGGGTAAGTATTATGTTTAAAACACAACCATAGTCAGAACTGGTATACTTGTTGATAATTAATTTTACTCTGGCTACTGGAGATTCTTACAAGCTTGGTATTGTTAATGTAATTGTTGATTATAAAATGTTGTAAATAACGCTGAACCTGTGCAATCCCCTCAAGATCACTGTTAAGATTAGTGAGAGACTTGTGCTTTATGTTTAAGCACTGTACAACTAGACAATGGTCTAAAATGAAAAGGGTTGTTATAGCAATAAGGGCTTACCTGGACTTGGTTGGAGTTAGGGATTACCTTACAAAGAAATAAATATTAGGTTAGATGTCAATGTTTTTTTTGTAAGAGTTACGGGACTTGTCAGAAGAATGCTCATACCTCTTTCTAATCATATTTTTTCTTGGATAATTGGGGTGGGGCTTTCTTTTTATGTCTCGTATCATGACGACAGCTCGTGGCAGACTTTATATAATGGAAGTTTTCTCTCTCGAGTGCTGTGGAATAAAAATTTCTGTATTGTCTTGATTTGATGGTCATGGATGGCTCGTTTGGGAAATATATGGCAACGTTCCAAAAAAGGGCAAAATTGTTGTGTTTATTTAGCAACAAATTATTAACCTTTTTATTACAGTCAAGAATCCGATAGTAGTGTTGCATCGTATTGTCGTGTATATGGGTCTTTTTGTAGATTTTGCAATCTCAATATCTCCAGTCCTGCAGGTAGAACAGGTATTTAGTGATTGGGATGCAACAATAGCAATTTTCATGTCTGTTTTGCTGTGTGAATTCTCGATTAACTTGTTCGAATGGTTGTCGCATGCGATCTATACAATCTTGTATTGCAGCGTGTTTTGTTTTGCAAATGTGCAAGAATATTTTTCGCTTCTGCTCTTCGGTCCGTATATTTTGTTCAATCTTGATCAACATGGTTTCGCTATTGGGCTATTTTCTCTCACGAACTGTTTTCTGGCAATAGAATATGTGTTTTGTCTAGCATTCTCTGTCGGTCTCTTGTCGAAACAAGGAAAACGTTTTGTGTGGTTGTTGTCTTCTCGATTGGAAATGGTAAAAGACTTTGATTCCATTCCTTTCTATTCCAACGCCATCAAACAAATGTTGTATCCATGTGACTAATAGGTATCATGTTGCCGATATATGGTCTGTGTTCTAGATCGTCTTCGGAATACCTTCCATGTGATCTTTTGCTTTGAGAATATCACAGTAATGCTCTTCTAGCTATCCGTAACAACCATGAAAGTAAACCACTTGAACTGTCCTTTGGTTATATTTCTTTTGTTGCGTGGCAATTATTTTTTTACCCAATGATGTCTACACTCGCGTTTCAAGCTGACATCCATAATTTTGTCATGGGTATAGGAGATTGTGACCTATATCAATACCCAGATTGACATTGATATAGAAGATCGTGACCTATATCAATACCCAGATTGACATTGGTATAGAAGATCGTGACCTATATCAATACCCAGATTGACATGGGTATAGAAGATCGTGACCTATATCAATACCCAGATTGACATGGTATAGAAGATCGTGACCTATATCAATAACCAGATTGACATTGGTATAGAAGATCGTGACCTATATCAATACCCAGATTGACATGGGTATAGAAGATCGTGACCTATATCAATACCCAGATTGACATGGGTATAGAAGATCGTGACCTATATCAATACCCAGATTGACATGGTATAGGAGATCGTGACCTATATCAATACCCAGATTGACATTGGTATAGAAGATCGTGACCTATATCAATACCCAGATTGACATTGGTATAGAAGATCGTGACCTATATCAATACCCAGATTGACATGGGTATAGGAGATCGTGACCTATATCAATACCCAGATCGTGACCTATATCAATGCCCAGATTCCAAAAATCCCTGTTACCACATTCCTCATCTTAGAACCTTATGTTTAGTTTTAAAAAAGTAGATGTAGATGAACGTTTTCAGTTTTATTTATATAAATGCACACATTCTTACATTACAACATTATACACACATGTATGATACAAATATCCATAACACACACACACACACACACACACACACACATATATATATATATATATATATATATATATATATATATATATATATATATATATATATATATATATATATATACATACATACATACATACATACATACCATACATACATACATACATACATACATACATACATACATTCAAGCTTATTGCGTACGTACATACATACAAGTTTTATTGAATTTGCTCTTATTAAAGGAATTATTTGCGTGTGGTGTAACCTTTTTAATCTTAAGAAAAATGCCTAGCTTGAAAAATTTATCGCTTTTACAACTATTCCAGTTGTTTTTGAAGATTGCACGTGCTTACCATATAACAAAACATAGTTTTGATCTAACGGATCCAACTGCAAAACTTCACAGACCCAGATCTAGCATCGTATAATCTGCCATCAGATCTGGGTCTGTGCAGCTTGCTGAGGATAATTAGCTGGTTCAAAACAACATGAATTTCAATCTGCTGTCGTATTATTGAATGGCAAATCATGTTAATTTTTTTCTTTTACTTTTTGCAGTTGGACTTATAAGCACGTATATGTGTTTAATCCATGCCCACACGTATATGTGTTTAATCTATGCCCACACGTATATGTGTTTAATCTATGCCCACACGTATATGTGTTTAATCCATGCCCACACATAATTTAGTACTGAAATAACCATTCCCTAGAATTATCCTACCTAAGTATTGTCGCAGTGACCTCAAAAAAGGCATCGTCTTTCAGTAAAATGAAGTGCACATAATGCGATAAATCTGTATAATTTGTGTTATAAATAATCCCTGTAGGATTGCAAAAGAAATAATTTGAGCGTTCTAAAAAATGGCGGGTCAGTTTTCATGATGTATTAGAGCTCAAAGAAATATTTTTCTTCTGCTTACTGAAGGTGAAAATTCAATATAGTAGTTGTGACAAAATCAAGTAGTACTAGAATATATATATATATATATATATATATATATATATATATATATATATATATATATATAAAGATGAAATATAGTCGTTTCAATGTTTATATCGTCAGTAAATGTTCTTAAAACTTTCTTCAACTGGTGACAACCAATAATGTACCGCAAAACTCTTTCTCTCCCACGATCTGTCTGTCTGTCTTATAAAGTCGTATAAGCCCAGTTCTGCTACCGTGGCAGGACATTTTGCCAAAGTTGTCTAAGTATTAAAAAGCGATTGTTTAGTCTTTAGAATATGAGCTTATGGTGAGGTTGTCTGTGTGTGTTTCGGCGACAGTGCACATATAAGAGCAAATATAGTAGTTTCAATGTTTATAGAACTCAGTAATTTCATTTTTTTATCCATAGGCATGTATATTTTTGTGATATTAAATTTATTTATGACTGCAGCAAAATAAATAAAATTTATAAAATGTTTAGAATTAGAAACAGTTAAACATCCGTCCAAGTTTTACTTGAATTGATATTTATATATGAGGACTGAAGACACAAATCAATGTTATCAGGTATATAGGCGGTATATAGGATGTGAAAGGTCATGGGTTCGAAACCCGGCCGAGTTATACCAAAGACTTATAAAAATGGTACAAACAACCGCTTCGCATGGCGCTCAACATTAAGCAGTTAATGATAGGATTGGTCAGGCTTATGTCAGGATAATGTGATTGGGTGGGACATGATACTACGTGTCTGCATCATGATGTCCCAGCATTAGACTGCGTAACAGAATGTTATTTTTTTTTCTTTTCAATAGATGATGGTTAGTTTTCCTTTCATAGAGGTGTTGATTGATTTTAATGGTTATAATATGATAATTGGTATTCTGGTTGTGTTGGTTTAGCTTTTTCAAGACCGCAACACAAGTAGGTTATTTAATACTTAGACAACTTTGGCAAAATGTCCTGCCACGGTAGCCGAACGACTTTATAAGACACAGACAGATCGTGGGAGAGAAAGAATTTTGCGGTACATTTATTGGTTGTCACCAGTTGAAGAAAGTTGTAAGAACATTTTTCTGACGATATGCTGTAGAAAGATTTCAAAAGTGTTGCTTATGGAACAAACCTAATAGAGATTAAATTGTAGTATTCGTTGCTTTACTTTACGGATGTCATTATTTTTATTCGTATTATTATCAGTAGTAGTAGTAGTATTGCTGTTGGTGGTGTTGTTTGTTCACTTGAGTGTTCATTTACACGAATCACTGATCCTTTAACTTCTATTCAATTTTCGTCCCAAGACTTCAACGGTTAAAGACTTTCTATCCTTCCTGTTGAAAGTTATCTCTCCAGTAACTGGAATAAACTATCAGACTTGTGTTATTCTTACATATAACTATAACTATAAAAACAAGCCAGTTATTAATTTCTTTTCAAACCTATTATAACTGATTTTTCCTGATTGTGGCTAAAGGTTTAGGAAAACAAACAAACCTTCTTATTTAATTATGCAAGGAAATAACAAACATTGCTCAAGAAAAAGTTTGAAACGTTTATACAAATTTATTATCATTTGAGGTGAAATTCTATATGTTTGATAAGGGTTGTTACCGCCCCTGAAAATAGGCTTCCTTCAGTGAATTGAACACACATCGTTTGCGGAATCGTCCACAATTAATATTTCTGGTTTCAATACCCAAGAATGTAGTCGCAGTCTATTTATAGAGACTTTTTTTCCTGTCTCCATTTGGTGGTGTTACAAGAGTTAGATTTAAGCATTCTTTGTTTAGATTTTAGAATATGAGCATATGGTGTGGTTGTCTGTGTGTGTTTCGGCGACAGTGCACATTGAGTAATAAGGTATTGGTGATTATCCGAAAGTTAAATCTGTGTTCCTTTGCACGTGGGTTTGTTGACAGTCAAGCCTTTTGTCAAAAAATAAAGATTTTTAAAAAAATGCCGGTGAACTTTTGAAAAGAACTTTACCGTGAAGTCGTCTCTGAAGGTATTTTAGATTAACATATGATTTATGTTTATTATCACACAGTGAAAAGTTTAGTACTGAGAAACAAATGTAGAGAATGTACAGTAAAATTTATTGTGTTCTATGGCCATCCGCGAATTTACAATATATATTTCCAGTGAGCATTACCCCCTTAAGAATGCATCACTTAAGTGCTTAATCTAACATAAAAGTGTAATCGCGTGTTTGTGTTTCGCGACTGTATTTATATTATGATCATTAAAACTTTGCATATTTTAACAAAACGATTTTTTTCCGTAGACAACAATGCAAAAATTGGTAAATAGGACTTACAGTCGGTGAGTATAATCCAAAATTGGATCCAAAGAATGAAAACACAAAATCCTATCACTAAATAGTTCTATGAGAATCTAGGTTCGAGTCCCAACGACGTACAAACATGGGAGGCGATGATGTTAGATGTATTCCAATGTATGAATATCAACAACTCCTCACTTGAATGACAGCATTTGGTTCCGAATAATTCCAGAATAAACTTCCATGAATATCTTTCATATTTTTTTTATAAAAAGTTAACTTGTCGAGTTTTATGGGAATAAATTATTAAATCAAAAATCAGACGAAGAATAAACAATCCTGGCAACAAATTAAAAAATAATACACTTGTTCCTTCAAGGTGTTAGAATGACTCTATATAGAAAATATTAGGAATGCATTTTTAAACCCCCAAACGTCATTTCAAGTCTCGCGTATTTGGTCTCTTACTACACTAGTTTCCACATGTTTTCCAGTATAAACCCACTTAAAAACCAATCATAAGAAAGGCTATTTACACACAATGATCATGCAAAGAAAGTATGCCCCTGATACTGACCAATCATTTTAATTTCCTGTTGACACTGTTACCATGGCAGGACGGATTAAATAATAAACTGCAATTAAACAAAAGGAAATTAAAAGATTTTCTTTTTATTAATATTAAGAATAATCTGTTCGTGATGACCTTTATTTTCAACAGATACTCTTACTTCGTTACAAGAACTAAATTTAACTTTAACTTCGTTGCATGTATAACGTCAACATCTCATTGCAAAAGTTGTAGCTTGATTCAGCCTAACCATTTCAATGCTCATTGTGTCCTTTTCTTGCTTACACACACACACATTCTCTCTCTCTCTCTCTCTCTCTCTCTCTCTCTCTCTCTCTCTCTCTCTCTCTCTCTCTCTCTCTCTCTCTCTCTCTCTCTCTCTCTCTCTCTCTCTCTCTCTCTCTCTCTCTCTCTCTCTCTCTCTCTCTCTCTCTCTCTCTCTCTCTCTCTCTCTCTCTCTCTCTCTCTCTCTCTCTCTCTCTCTCCTTCTCTCTCTCTCTCTCTCTCTCTCTCTCTCTCTCTCTCTCTCTCTCTCTCTCTCTCTCTCTCTCTCTCTCTCTCTCTCTCTCTCTCTATTATGATTGCATTTCTGGATTTCGTAAATTACGATCAACCGTAAACTACTCATCACTCTGTGCAGGTATTGCTAAATTCTGTCGTTTATCAGACATTTCAAGTTTATCTGCCGTTTATCAGACCTTTCAGAATTAAGTCATGATATGAAATTTATTTGAAATAGGAAAAAAGTAATTAGTTCATATAAAAATCATTTTTTAATCAAAGTATTATTATTACAAAACTGTAAGTCACAATTTCCGCATACACAGCTATATTTCACGGTGTGTCCCGTAAAGGTTCATTCACAGCTTTAGGTGACATTACTAGACAGATTTGCTAGCCGAAGAGCGTTGCATCATGGGTAAATAAGAGGAATTAATAAGTCAAGGGACGTAACCGTTATCGAACATGACTATACAGCTTATTCAATTTCTTTTCTCCAGCAGAAAATTGTGTCGTTCTGGAAATATCTACATGCATGGAAAGGTTCCAGATGGATAATGCTAACAATACATATTCAGTACAGAACAGAAGAGCTTATTCAAGTAAATATACTGTCAGACAACTTTATTTAAGACAATCATTTTAATAAGACATGGCGGCTTTCATAATGTACCTTCATCGAGTGTCTGAAGACAAACAAAAAATAATATTTAATTAAAACTGCGTTCATTTTTGTGTCATAAAATCACAAGATAAGATATTCTTCGAATTCATTGTTACTTAAAAATGTAATTATGACAAAGACAATAGTTCTCGATGTTCAGTTGATTTTGACAAATGTTTATTTCTAGATAACACAATTTGCATTTCACAAGTTAATTTCACTTTTCCTCCATTCCCATCATCGGAAGAACCGAAAGCACAAATTTCAACAAATGTCAGCAGGTTCTAAAATTACAAATATCTTGAATATATCGCTGCGGATTTTCGAAACAGTTTATTTCAACAGGATTGCATAACCTATGTAGTTATGTTCGCTACTCTAGATGGGATGTTCCCACGCAAAGGTTTCTGAACGTATAGATGAAGCTCTCTGCAGATAGCTGCAAATCTAAACAGGCTCGGCCATCGCTGATCCTCATGTTCAAGATCGCCACACAAGCTTTTATATGAACGAAGGGTACTCTCATGCAGATTCTAAAACCTTGGGCTGTAAATGACAAAATAAAATGCAAGACAGAAAGAATTTTCAAGATTTGTTTGTAATGGAACTCACTTGCACCATGGTCTTTTCAAATAGATTACGTGCAATGTCGTTCTTTGGTTCCCTGTCTCAGAAACTTTGCCCTGGAGCATAGACTTTATTACAGAGAACCAGTTTAGAATTATACTTACGTCAGCAACAAATTTAATGGGAAAAATCAGTTGAAAAAAAATAAATAAAGTTTAGGAGTCAAAAAGGAAAAAGAAAACGAATACTTGTATTACACTGAGACGAGTAATTATCCTGTCCTAATGTGTTGCATTAGCACGTTAAAGAATCCTTCGTTTTGGGAACGACTGTTAATATTGGGTCCTTGGAGATAGAGCCAGCATCAACAGGTGTTCGACAGTTTTACTCAGTAACATGCAGTTGTTAAACACCTTGCACGTGTGTGTGTGCACGCGTGCGACCATGTGTATGTATGTGTGTGAATCTTCCTGCACTATTCCGGATTAAAAAAAAGTATTTACCAAGATTCGAACATTGCTGAATAAGAATGGCATGGTCCTTTAACCTATCAATGGATTATTTATTATGCCCAATAAACTCGCACAATAGGTTTAGGTGCGCATGCTTTTTGCTGGTGTTTGGTCAGGAGGGAAGATACTATAAATAAAACTATCGTACTGGTATGGAAGGGTGGTAAGACATAATAAATAGGAGGTAAAATGGTAAAAAGGAGACCATCGTGATGGTCTGGACCGGTGATAAGATGCTATAAATAAGCCATCGTTTACGTAATATAAGCCAGAGAAAAAAAAAAGAAGCATCTAAATTTTCATTTTTTTTTGGTACAAGTTAATCTACTCTACGTCGATGTTATTATACCTTTTTCCAATGACCTAGGCTATACTATTTATTTTATATTGTGTTTAATAATAAAAGGACAGGTCACTCGTATCCATCTATAAATAGCGTGTTTAATCACGAGTTCAATACTGTGTGTGAATTCCCTCTGCTTTTCCATTCAACTTAATTGTCATGCAAAGAGAAGTAAGAAGAATCAGTTTTACCTGGGATGGATTTGCAGTAGATAGGTATGGAATTGTACAAAACACAGACTTGAAATATCCTTCTTGGTTCCACATATGTTACCCTGAGGCATACTGTGTCGTAAACAAATAGAAAAAAAATGGATTGAAGCAAACGATAATTATTGAAAACAACACAAAAGGCGTGTGCATAGATATTTTTTTTAAATGTCAGCGTAAATGCAATTCGTATTTGTGTACTTGACCTTTATGCTTTTCATGGAACCAAATGGATAAGATCCAAAAACAATAAACTCCTTAGCAGTTGTTTTCTCCAAAGATTGTCGAACTTTCACGCAGAGGTTTAGGAGAAAACGGACAGACGGATGGAGACGTTTTGAGCAATGACATACAAAAGGAGGGTATTACAATTTCCCCGATGTCTATTTTAGCATCGTCATGTGATACATGTCTCAACTGCTTCAAGAAGTCTCTCAATTCGCCTTGCAAAATACTGGAATGTAACATAATATAGTGTACCGAAAAAGTGATGCACTGTGGAATTTTCCGTTTTAGCTTGTGCAGAAATTTAGAATTACCCATTACTAACCGACATTTACTTTCATAATTTCTCTCTTATTCTTAAAGTTTTCCTCTCAAACTGAAAAGAACCCATTATTTTTTTCTAATTTCTTCAACTTTTAAATTTTACCTTGTTAAAAGATGTAACCCGTTTCATTTAGCGCCAACATTGTCTGCCTAGGTTTGTATTTAGAATAATTCTTGCGTAAATAAATTGCTCCAAAAATCTTGTACTCGTGTATCGTGCAATTATTCTTGCTCTGTTGGTTATGCATTTTTTAAAAGATAAATCCCATCCACCCCAAAAACAATAAAATAATTGTTCCATTACTTACTGAAAGTATAACATATTACGCAAGTATTGTTCCTACAGCTTAAATTGAACAGTTTCTTGAAGTTATGCTGAAAACGAAGCAGATCGTCAATGGTTTCTATCTTTAGCGCCACTTCCATGAGGTCTAAAGCAATAGTGATGTCGTCTGCAGCATTCTTGGAAGACATTTCATCGCTTACGTCCGCAGTTGCATCGCTGTCTTCCAAAGACAATAGTTGTTCAGCTGCATTTAGAGAGTTCAAATATTTGTTTAAGTTTAGTTTTTTTAATCAATCATTCGAAAATAATTTGACACTAAACTAATATATATATATATATATATATATATATATATATATATATATATATATATATATATATATATATATATATATATATATATATATATATATATATATGACATTTTATGTCAGCTGATAATTATTTTTAACCATCGGTGACAACGCGCACAGGAAAAACAAAAAGGTAACATTTAATAAGCGGTGTTCTTGCACAATTACAAATATCATTTTTTGTGTATGTGTTTGATAGCTATATAATAATGGCTGATATCATTAGGAGCACATCGTATATTTAAAATGGCAGTGTAATTTATGTATGATTACCATATCATAGGCAACCGATTGGGGAATTACACATTTTATTTGTTTCAGTCTTGTGAATTTTACTTTCAGAAGTTCAGCAGTATTGTTTTCTCTCGAGGACGAATTTATCGTCTACCGTATAATTTATATCCTGCATAAAAAACAAAAGGAAATTCAATCCTTTGTATGTATGTATGTATGTATGTATGTATGTATGTATGTATGTATGTATGTATGTATGTATGTATGTGTGTATGTGTGTGTGTATGTATGTATGTATGTATGTATGTATGTATGTATGTATGTATGTATGTATGTATGTATGTATGTATGTATGTATGTATGTGTGTGTGTGTGTGTATGTATGTATGTATGTATGTATGTATGTATGTATGTATGTATGTACGTGTGTATGTATGTATGTATGTATGTATGTATGTATGTATGTATGTATGTATGTATGTATGTATGTATGTATGTATGTATGTATGTACTGATTACCTCCCATAGTGTTGCTATATTGCTCTAAATCATTTGGAAATCTAGCTGATACTTGTACGTATACCAGGAAGCAGACGATTGCAAAAGAAATGAAACCTTTCATGGTTGGTTATCTGCAGACATAAATGAAAAGCAATATTATTATCAGTAGTAGTAGTCTATGCTGAAATGATTAAATGACGATCAAACGTGTCAGTTGTTAGTGTTAGACCAGAAGGGTGAGGGTTTCCATATTTCCGGAATCAAGTCTGGCCACACGTTGTGGTGTTTGTCTGTGCAAGTCACTTGAGCTCAGATTGTCTTTGCATGATGTAACTTCGTGTTTTTATGTACCGTTCACATCATCATTATCATTGTCACAGTTATCACCCTTTTGCGCATCTTGACTCCAAAAGTCCTGTGCCCATATACTAGAGAATTCAGTTAAAACCTTCTTTGATTTATTATTGCAAACTATGCAAAAATACAGTGATAGACTGTTGTTACTATTATTCAAAGGGAAGAATGGCATCACTGTATGTGTGTATGTATGTATGTATGTATGTATGTATGTATGTATGTATGTATGTATGTATGTATGTATGTATGTATGTATGTATGTATGTATGTATGTATGTATGTATGTATGTATGTATGTATGTATGAATGTATGTATGAATGTATGCATGTATGCCTGTATGTATGTATGTATGTATGTATGTATGTATGTATGTATGTATGTATGTATGTATGTATGTATGTATGTATGTATGTATGTATGTATGTATGTATGTATGAATGTATGTATGTATGTATGTATGTATGTATGTATGTATGTATGTATGTATGTATGTATGTATGTATGTATGTATGTATGAATGTATGCATGCATGCATGCATGTATGTATGTATGTATGTATGTATGTATGTATGTATGTATGTATGTATGTATGTATGTATGTATGAATGTATGCATGTATGCATGTATGGTATGTATGTCTGTATGTACGTATGTATGTATGTATGTATGTATGTATGTATGTATGTATGTATGTATGTATGTATGTATGTATGTATGTATGTATGTATGTATGAATGTATGTATGAATGTATGCATGTATGCATGTATGGTATGTATGTCTGTATGTACGTATGTATGTATATATGTATGTATGTATGTATGTATGTATGTATGTATGTATGTATGTATGTATGTATGTATGTATGTATGTATGTATGTATGTATGTATGTATGTAAAGCTAATGACAACTAAAGGTAATATTGAAAAAATATTTCTAACTGCACAAAAAATAAGGAAGATAAACACTTTCAAATAAACGTAAACGTTAAGTAAAAGATAAAATTTAAACGTATAGATCTTTAAATTCTGAAAATGTTTATAAAATAGCAGATAGAGTTAACACATGTAAAATCCTTAAAACACGATAAAATTTTTGTATAAACCGCATTTCCTAAAAAAAGTTTTTCTCATGTGGTGTGTCCTCGTAAAGCTTCGTTAAGACGTTCATGTCCAGTATTTCTGTCTCACAGGACGGACTCGACATGAATGAGATCTAGTCAGTATTTCTGTCTCACAGGACGGACTCGACATGAATGAGGTCTAGTTCATGTCAAGTATTTCTGTGTCACAGGACGGACTCGATATGAATGATATCTAGTTCATGTCAATTATTTCTGTCTCACAGGACGGACTCGACATGAATGAGATCTAGTTCATGTCGAGTATTTCTGTCTCACAGGACGGACTCGACATGAATGAGATCTAGTTCATGTCGAGTATTTCTGTCTCACAGGACGGACTCGACATGAATGAGATCTAGTTCATGTCAAGTATTTCTGTCTCACAGGACGGACTCGACATGAATGAGATCTAGTCAGAGGACACTGGAATGGTATCCATTCCGACTGAGGTTAACTGTTAAGGAGATATGCATGAGTTGAGTGCGTCCGATAAGTGATTGGCACAATACCGTGTGATCTCTTCAATGTGTTCGATATGAAGGATGCCACTATCCAGACGTAAGTTTGACGTTTTTGAACTCTTGCCGAATTTTTAGACCACATTTTGCCAAATATGACGACTATGTTGATGTATGCAATATCTGCAGTCAATATATAGAAGAAGCATCCGTTCGGAGACGGGTGAACGCAGGACAGCATATCATCACTAATATCTTTACTATTGTTAGATAAATAAGGAACCAATTACACGGAGCTCACACACTGATGTGTTTGTTTTTTCAAGTAAATATGTATATGGTTTATTCACAGGCAAACACAGAAGCACAGTCAAGCAGACGGATAGGAGCAGAAGACAAATGTACCGAGAGACAATGAGACGGACACTTTATTCTACATATACGCAAGCAGATAAGAGGGAGATATAGTGAATAAGATGAAAAAAATAAAGATAAAAAAAATCCATAACAACAGACGAACAGACCGTAACAAGCAAAGCGACAGACTATTAGAATCCACTAAATGCATCAATGGTGAATGTAGAATTCCACCCGCTAGACAGAACTTTGAGTAAAACATGACAAGGGATAACGGCTATTTGTTTTAATATAAAGAAAATCACATTCCTGAACGAAGACTGGTTTTCAAACTAATATAGCTTATTGTGAATACCGATGCAACTTTAAAACAGCAAAACACTGGTGGAACATTTTGTTCAGCTTAATTATGAGCGTATGAAGTTAGGTTAACACCGAAACAGTGGCAAGGCGAACGAGGCCACTGCTATGAGCCCAGCGCTTCTCTGGAATGCAATTTTTTAAAATTTTTTTTTTGCTTTGGAACCCCATGCTCATAGCTTGTTGCCTTGGGCCCCGAATGCTGCCTTGGGCCCCGTACATTCTAGGGCCGGGCCTGATTGAAGACATCAATTGGTGAATAAGTAAATTGATCAAGTTAATTTTTATATCTTAAAGAAAGGTTAACAATTAACAATATAGTCCTCGATTCATCATTGATAGTGTTGATTTTACTAACGTATATTATTAAAATAATAATAATAATAATAATAATAATAATAATAATAATAATAATAATAATAATAATAATAATAATAATAATAATACAAGTAGGCCTACCTTTAAAAAAAAACAATTTGAACAGAGTCGTATTCAATTCGAAAATGAAAAACATAACGTGTCCCTGCAGGTTTGTCGATCAGTGCAAAAAGTCCTGTTTGCAGGACACTGACTTTAACCTAAGTCTGCGTGTTTTACAATGTAAATGTGTTATAATTAATGTTGATAGTGACTGACGTAGAAGAATGATCAAGTGATGATGAAAAGAAGCTAATTTCCTTTGATCTCACTCTGATTGTGTTAAAATATAATACGAGGATGGGCAAATTTCACACTTTTAGGAGAGAGATATTTCGCATAGTCATTCTACAATGCAACAACCTAAAACTTAAGAATTTGAGAAATAGAGAAATACTCACCAAAACGATGCCAAAGATATGCCACCAGTGACAGTACTGATTCTGGTGTGAAGTAGTCATTTATATCCAGTTTAAATCCGGGACATTGAAGTGTGCCATTCAAGCAATTAAAAACTTCTTCAAGAATACTTAGGACTTCGATTGCCTACACTTTCATTACCATTGGTTAGATTTCCATTGGGAAGGTAAGTATATGTATAACCAATGTTTCTACACGATATACTTTCAAAAATTTCAGAGTATTTCCAATTCGAGATTCCTGCAGACGTTTGGTACAGTCAGATTATAGGTATTCAAACACATTAAACGTCGCGTTAAATAACAGTAAAAAATTAAAGACAAATGCACTGTCGAATGATTAATGGATAAATTAGAACCCTAATATCCTGTTAGTGATGCATCCTGTTCGTTAATGTTGCCACAGCATTGAGTTTAGACCTTTCTTAATGTTAAAGTTAATAAATATTTATTCCTTTCGTCTCAGTAACTTTCATCTTTCCATGTTGTAAATATTTAAATACCACATGATCAAAATCTCACATTTATAAAACGTTGTGTTATATGTTACAGGGATTTACAGATTTTATAAAAGTCAGCAAACTGGAAGATTGAACTTGCCCTTGGAAATTTGATCCCTCGGAAATAGTATCCTAACATGAGTGAAACAATAAGATAAAATATGGTATAATTTAAGGAAATTGTGTTTTATTGAAACTGCGCATTCTTTGTATATCTGTTGGCACCTTGCAGCCACATGTAAATAGTTCATTTCATCTTAAATGTAAATAATACATGTAGATAAATACCTATATTATGAATGGTGAGAATGCAGATATACAATTTGAAGACCAAAAGCAGACAGATGTAGCTGTATATAGACAGATAAGGATATAGGTAGAAAAGATATAAAAATAGCTACATTTTTTAGAAAGAAAGTAGGAGAGAGAGAGAGAGAGAGAGAGAGAGAGAGAGAGAGAGAGAGAGAGAGAGAGAGAGAGAGAGAGAGAGAGAGAGAGAGAGAGAGAGAGAGAGAGAGAGAGAGAGAGATAATTAATTTAGGGTAAAAATGGAGACCATTAAGCATTCGAAACTAAACATGACCACTTGTTGGTAATTAGCTCGTACAGAGTTGCTGTATTTTACCCAGACCTCCGACGTTCAATAATATTTTTGTATACTGCATCTCTTACTTTTGTGGATCTGCCTGTGGCTATTACCTTGCAATGTTGAGCTTGCCCAAACCGGATTTGAGTGTGTCCGGGCAAGTGTATTTGCAAAGCCATATATATATATATATATATATATATATATATATATATATATATATATATATATATATATATATATATATATATATATATATATATATGTGTGTGTGTGTGTGTGTGTATATGTGTATATATATATATATATATATATATATATATATATGTATATATATATATATATATATGTATATATATATATATATATATATATATGTATGTATATGTGTATGTGTATATGTTTGTGTGTGTATATGTATATATATCTGCAATTAATATTTTGTCGGATTAGAGATTTTTTCAGTAAGGAGATAAATGTTGTTTACTTAAGACGAAGATGTATTATGTGAAAATTGTTATTTAGTCCGTCTTACCCGATAAGAGGGTCAACAGGAAGTTAAACTGATTGGTCAGTATCAGGGGCATACTTTCTTTGCGTGATCACTGTGTGTAAACAACCTAATTTTATGATTGGTTCTTTAGTCGAGATAAATTGGTTTACGTGCTCGAGTTCGTGTAGTAAGACACCACATGACCAATTTCGTGAGACTTGAAATGCGGTTTTGGGTTTGAAATACGCAATCCTAATATTTTTGATAGAGTCATTCAACATCTTGAGGGGACAAGGTGTATCATTTTTTAATTTGATTCCAGGATTGTTTGCTCTTCGTCTGATTTTTGGATTTAATAATTTATTCTCCTGGAACCTCAACAAATTGACTTTTTTTAATAAAACTTCTGAAAAATATCCAAGTAAATTTATTCTGGAATTATTCGGAAACAAACACTGTGATTCAAGTTATTAATTATTGTTATTCATACATTGGACCACATCTAACGTCATCGCCTTCCATATTTGTACGTCGTCGGGACTTGAACCTGGATTCTTTCAGGACTATTTAGTGATAGCACTTGGATTTTCATTCTTATGATAAAAGTTTGGATTATATTCATAAACTGTAGGTCCTATTTACCAATTATTACATTGCTATCTAGGGAAATAAATTGTTCTCTTGTCACGTAACTATATATATATATATATATATATATATATATATATATATATATATATATATATATATATATCCTTTGAAAAGCACTAAATTGTAAATCGTAGACGTGGCTTATATATTTTTCAATATTTGTATTATATTACAAATTAAAAAGGCAGCTACTTATAAAATTGTTTTCTGATGTAAGTGTTCAAACTTTTCTAGAAAAGTTCGTGAGAAATTTAAATTCCAAGTGATAAAACAGCAGGATAAAAGTTAATGATAATTGTTAGAGCTGAAGTTTCTTATAGGTAGTACGATATTTGTGTATACAGATGTATCTTTACAAATTGCAGCAAATTGGCTACAGGTCGTCTGATGGGTCAAAACATGAAGAAAACATTGACAACTTCACTGCAAGCAATATGCACTGCATGCCAGAAGTCAACTTGACCGTTTCCTATCTCTTTTCCCGACATTCTTGTTTGACACACACCAAAAATACACCGAATATTTCTTGAAGGTAGCATCTTTTCCGTACGGACTCCTTCTCGTAACGCAATTTGAAGTAGCACACCTCCTGAGTTGAAATTCAGTCTTAGTTCAAACTGTGGATTACTTATCTCTGAAACTATTGGAGAAATACTGTGTTACAAACGTATATATGGACATGCATTACTGTACTAACATGTCCGGTTAGTACTTGTTCTATGATCAGCAAAATAATGAAATTTAAGCCTCATCATTGGAATATCCAGAAAATGTAAGGTAAATCCAGCAATCCATAGGTTCTGTCTCGTGACTACTGTGTTACGTAGGTTCATGTTTTCTGTATGCATTATAATATCATCGACTGATATACGTCATGACATTATATATGACCGAAGCATATGAATGAATTTAAAGTAATTTAATAACACTGTTATATTATTTATTTTTCATCGTGTGGTAAAAATATTACATTTTGTGCTCGTTTAAAGTTCAATTTAAAAAAAAAATCATGAATTATTTTTAAATATTTGGCTTGCCAAGGCTCGTAGAAGTTGAAATTATTCGACTCGTTTCATAAATTTTATTTGAATCAAGCACTAAAGTAAGGTAATATTTATTGTGAGAGACAGTTTTATTAATCTACGTCGTTATATTGGTACTTGCATTATTCAGTGTAACTGCTTACCCTGACTTGTAATGTTTATTAAGAAGATCTGATCTCAATTGAAATCCTACAAATATATTTAAACATTTATTGGACAATTATTTCCAACAAATTTAGGTAATAAAATAATATACTTTAGGTCCCTTTTTTTCCTAAACAAGGTGAATATTGTTTAAAATGTCCATCCTTGTTTTTTTTTAATTTTTCTAAAAAATGGAAGAACATATTAAAAATGACATTGATGTGAGAAACGTGACTGTCATTGTATAAAATCATCTGTGGTTAATCATGCCAATACAAAGACCATAAAATACTTACACTGGTAAAAAAAAAAAACAAA
The DNA here is from genome assembly GCA_016746295.1 of Potamilus streckersoni. NCBI lineage: Eukaryota > Metazoa > Mollusca > Bivalvia > Unionida > Unionidae > Potamilus > Potamilus streckersoni. The sequence continues at coordinate 401,059 of JAEAOA010001682.1, read as the reverse complement.
CAAAAATTAAATATTATTAGGGTACAGGAAAATATGCTTAAACAAAATGAAGACAACGACGTTGAACACCGTTTTGATCTCTCTCTCTCTCTCTCTCTCTCTCTCTCTCTCTCTCTCTCTCTCTCTCTCTCTCTCTCTCTCTCTCTCTCTCTCTCTCTCTCTCTCTGTTTGCCAGCATAGTATTTAACGTAATTTATTGAATATTTGAATATTTGTTGTCTGTACAGCTATACAGTTCCTCTGCATGGAATGGATCTTAACAAAAAAGTGAAATCGACTATGTGCAAAGCTTAATTTTATTTTAGACGTTACACAATCAGATCAGGACAGGAAATATGGTAAATTGATATACACAGGTTATGTAATTAAGATGTGGATTTGTCATAACGTGGACTGTTTTGACATTGCGCAGAGCATTTGTAAATGTGTTTTTGCCATCATTCTCTTGAATACCCAGCGATGATTTTAATTTCTACAAACTCTATTAAAGCAAAACACTTTCTTATCAGAATGAGCATCATCGAAAACAAATCGCCCTTCGTTTGTCAAACATACGTAGTTAGGTTGGCTGTCAAAGACTGGAGATTCCCATGCATATATCTCTGAAGGTTTTGGACATTCCAGCCGCAGATACTTTCACGTCCATGCAGGCTCTACCATCGCTAATGTTTACATTCTTGATTTCTAGGCAGACATTAACAGTGAAAAATTTGATTTTTATCTTCTTGCAGTACTTGAAATCCCTAGCTGTAAATACAAAAAAAAAATAGTTTAACAAGAAAACTTAAGTAGATATAATAATAGATAAAAGGATGGATTGATAGAGACAGAAAAGAAAAAAAAAAGAAATTAAAAAGGTTTCTAAAGGTGCCGAGTTCGTCAATATTAAGCTTCAAAAGAAATGAGTAGAAAACAAAAAAAAAATAGTCATAATAATGTATGCCTAACACAATGCACAGTAAACAATCTAATATATATATATATATATATATATATATATATATATATATATATATATATATATATATATAGAGAGAGAGAGAGAGAGAGAGAGAGAGAGAGAGAGAGAGAGAGAGAGAGAGAGAGAGAGAGAGAGAGAGAGAACCTCACTTACTTACAAGTGTATAAAGTCCTACCTACAGACACTGAGCTAGCGACCAATAATTATTACGTATGTTACTGCTTTACATTGGCCCAACGACCGATTCGTAACATAAGGTAATGCGTTAAGGACTGTAATTGTTCTCTAATAGGAAAAGTAACCTGTCTGTTTTATAAATGTATCGTATAAAATCGTGTACCAATAAACATTACACAAGTGTAAATATTCACCCGGAAAAGTCTTGCAGAAGACATTGTTGCCCTTGTACGTTGCACAAAATTGAAACTCGTTAGTTCCTGCCAAAAAGGTTACCTGGACACAGACTGCAAAGTAAAAAAAATAAATAAAGATCAATGTAAATGGTAGGTTTATCAAAGAAAAACTTTATGCAAAACTCGAGAGCATTTCTGAAAAAAAAAATAGTTAATTGAATGATGTAAAGATGTATTATACTAAATATGTGCAAGAAAGCGGTGTCTGTCACTAACACAAACAAATTACTTAAAGTGAATCAAACTGAACTTATAGTCTCAGTGACTTATATTGTAAAAGGTGTATAAGGAAGTTAGTGGCCTTCTAATCACTATGAAAAGTACACACTCATGCACAAGCAGTAACAGAATAGTCACCTATCTCCGTCGTCGAAAAGCGCGTGGCCAATTACAGTCTGTATGCTTTTGTTAGCACGAGTCGGACAAATATTTGCATATAATGGCACAGAGCAATTTTAGCTCCTGCTCTGTAACATCAAATTATGTGCGTCCATCTGTATATGAATGTATATATTAATATAATAATAATAATAATAATAATAATAATAATAATAATAATAATAATAATAATAATAATAATAGCGAAAACTTTATATAGAGCCTAATCGTTAGAAGCTCTAAGCGTTTTAAAACATTTGACAACACTTAACAAGAATAAAAATACATATATAATGATATTACAAAATTAAAAAAAAACACCAAAAAGAAAATAGAAACTGAAAAACATGCGGTAATCAGTTAATGACCACATTAAACAATGAATGTATTTATAATTCAAGTCCTCGAAGTTCAATATTTTGTATAAATCACTCATATTCGATATATTTTGGATTTAATTATAAAATGTTCATGTTGCCGTGAAAGAAATTAAACGTGAGGTAACAAGCTGTTACAGAGCAATTACAAATCACACTATTCGAGAAAAAATATTAAATTAATTGTGATAAATTCATTTATGAGCGAATAATCATTAATATATATTCATTCAACCATCACTTACAAGTGACCGCTCCGGTCGCTTACGTGGTTAGAGCTTCCGCCTCGGATGCGGAAGTCGCGGGTTTGAACCCCGGCTGAGTCATACAAAAAATGGTACAACCATTTTGACGCTCTGCATTAAGCGATTAGAGTTAGTAATGGTTTCCCTGTTGTCAGGATAATGTGACTGGGGGAAAATATTCTACACGTTTGTAGTGCTAGACATCATTATAAACTGCCACACTGCAGACTTTGTAGTGACATGAGTGAAAAATTGCTAAAGCTATGTTAAAATCCAAATCACACACACACGCACGTACACACTCAAGTAGTCGAATATAAAATATAGGAAACAGACACTGTCTACAGTATGCAAATATTTGCCGAAATACGAGTGACCACAGTCAACACTACGGGGAAGTCATAGCGGTTATACGTCTTTTCGAGTCCTGAAGTGAATATTTGTATACGACGGAAAGAGTACGGTAGTTACATATGAATGTTCAATAACTATATAGTATGGACATTTAGCAGAGACAGAATTCCAGTAAAAGCAGCTTTTATATATAAAAATGACATGTACTCAAGAAGCGGGTGAACTTTTGAACGTTTGAGTACAACTGACGTCACAAAATCAAATAAAAAAACAAAACAGCCGAAATATTGGACTAATTATGTAAGGACGGCAATAAAAATTCTCCACAAAATTAAAATTCTCACTTACCCACATTGGCAGAGCCCTAGAGTCCATTCCACTCGGTCACCCAGGACCCCTCTGGGTTTAAAGGACCGATTTTGCCGAAACATTAATTTTATAATATTAGAGGGAGTAGGCTCGAAAGGATGGGAAGGTTTAGTTCCGCACAGACTGGTGGAATGTACGCTTTTAACTGTTAAAGCAACACTCCGAATATGTTTGAGATTTTGTGTGACTATTAATTTGTGTCGCCTTTATGAATGTGATTTTTGTTGTCTTTTTTATTATCGCATGATTTACCTTTCTTTAGACACCATTCACAGGTGTCGCCGCTGCATCCCATCACATCCTTATAGTTCTGAAGGAAATACAGCACGTCGTCAATGGTTTCCATTTTCTGTATCTCTTTCAATTCGCCAAAAGTCGCAGAATTACCAGCTGCACCATCGTTGTTCACTTCAGTGCCAACATCCCTATCTTCCAAAGTCGATAGCACTTCAGCTGAAATAATGAGTACGATACTTTATTTACTATATTTGCAACATCATCGGTATCCGCAGTGTAACATTTGCATCAAAAATAAATTTAGCGAATATAAAGTTCTTCTCCAATACGTCATTTCGTGACATGGAGAATATTTCAAATCCCTGTTACATTTCGCATATTGAAATCTATATTTTCTAATTAATGTGGGGAACAATACGGCACTCTACATTATTGATTTCCTAGATTTTTTTTTAAAAGCTCATATGATCTCTGAATATTATTGCAAACAAAATTTGCGTCGGAATTTTTGTCTATATACAGCTTCGGGTGATGTGGTATTGTCACATCAATTATGTTTCAAGTTTGACCTTTATAAAATTTTTCTCTTGGCTTACAAAGGCGTTTCTAAGATAATCTTTATAATGTTGGTGTAAACATTACTGAAAATTTTATGCTTTGCCCCAAATATTTGATAGTATACAAAGGCATCATTACCTTTCTGGAAGTCTTCGAGTTCATTAAATTCCCTTTGAATTGGTGAAATATAGGAGGCCTGAACGCCGACCAGAAAGATGGCGACCGCAAGTACAATGATCACAGTCATAGCCGGTTATCTGCAATAACAATAATAATAATAATAATAATAATAATAATAATAATAATAATAATAATAATAATAATAATAATAAGAAGAAGAAGAAGAAGAAGAAGAAGAAGAAGAAGAAGAAGAAGAAGAAGAAGAAGCTGATGATGATGATGAATACGCATTCAGAGTAATTACGAAGAAGGCAAACAGACAGGTGAAAGGACGTTCAGTACGACTGAATTGGTAAACAAACCCATGCAAAATAAGAGAGAGGGTTCTAACCTATGCGATGTCGAAGATATGCCACCAGGAAGGGAATGGTGTCTTTAAATGGCCTGGCTGAGTGTTTTATACCCTGGTTGGATCCGGGTAACTAGGATATTTGCTCAAAACACTTATCAACCGCTTAGGAATAAGTTTTTCCTTGTAAAAGCTTTTATGATAACTGATAAGATGTTATCCGGAATCAGGAGAAACAGCATCAATACTGTTTATACACCGTACACATAAACAGTAGTTTCTTTGTTTTCCGATTTGTTTTTCACTGGCTTTCTATTGCTGTAGGAATAAAACGATGGTAAATGAGGAGGAAAATAATATATAAGGTAAGAGTGAATCCTCCATGACGACAATCTCTTTTTATCAAAACCATGACGTGCATTGTCCAGTCACTTTCACCCAGTATTTAATACTGTTGTGAAGGGGCTTAGAACACAAAGATTAAAATTCTTAACTTTAACTATGATTTTTTTTGTGCATGATAGACTATCAGCAATTTGAGTTTTGAGTAGTGACTTTGGTTAGGTTGAGAGTAAAATGTTTTTTTTCTATGGAAACACACACACACACACACACACACACACACGCGCGCGCACCTAATACATCTTGCTTGATTAGTAATTTTAATAACAGGATGAATATGTTTAACCCATTAGCAATGCATGCTGAAGCTGTTTCAAAAGATGCAGTTAAAAGGACTGGTGGCGCTGATATAGCCTGTCCACTTGTGAATAAAAGTTATTATCATTAACTTTTGACATGAAGACAAATTTTTGCTCTCGTAAAAAGTGACCAATATTAATGCAAGAGAACATAAACCACCAACTTTATGTCCGTTTTACTCTGAGGTTTTATTAGTATGCGTACGTTTTAAAATCTTTGTTCTTTCAGCAAATAGAATTTGTCCCTAAAATGATCCTCTTTCATCATTATCATGTTTTACAGCAAACACATATCTATGAAGGGAGTAAAGATCACTTGGACCTACATGTTTAAAACAAAATACACTTTTCTATTACGATTTAGTTCTTCCAAATATCTTTCTGTTGAACTTTTTTTTCTAAATCTAATTATTTTTTCTTGTTTTAATTCTCCAATCTATCAACTGATTTGTTGTTACCTTATTAGATATGCATGTAATGTCATTGATCATTTTATTCTAAATCATCAATTTCCTTTTGATTTTCCATGATTGAAAGATATTAGATACGTTTTTTTTTCTCAAATAAAAAAGACACTCCAAAAACTCTTGTTCATTTTCATTGTTCCAATTTTTAAAAGAGATATTATCTATAGATTTCTTTCAGCCAGAAAGATTATCAGAAGACAAAACAACTGTTATAATCAACATAACCAACATTATTTGAATCATGACCAGCGTTTCTAAAAATGTATAATTATATTACAAGCACAAAGTTGTGATTACCATTTTGACATATAATATGCACAATAAAAATGTGCCACGTTTTCATAAGTTTGATATGTTTTGCTAATTATCATCCCAGAAGACGATAAATCCTGTTTGCGCATTAATATATTATATCTGTGAAAATGAGAAACAAAATGACACATTTCTCTTAAAAGTTAAATGTATTGGCCCGCACATAACGAATGTAATATGAATTATGTGGCGATTGTCATTGTTGGGGTAGAATGCTACCGATGTTTTTTTTTTGTTTTTTTTGTTTTAAAAAATAACCTATAACAGAAGTCCCACCCAGGCTATGTTTTGTTGGAAGGTAAATTTAGTGAAAGATAGCTGTAAAGCTTCGAGCCCACAGTTTGCAATGCCAACGGTTAGATGGTTAAATATGCATAAAGGATGAAATACAATTAATGACAATTTAATAACAATTCAATAATCAAATATTCAAATTCATAATTACAATCCTTCTGCTCAACCCTTCAATAAGCCTATTGCATCACTTGATTACATGTACATGATTCTTTTCTCAACTATTTGAACACTTATGATCTTATTCATGATAATCAGTCTGGCTTTCGACAGAATTACTCCAGTAAGATTACTCTTGTAGCTTTGATTGACAAAAAGCTGAAAGCATTAGATCAATGAGAAATGTTAGGCACTATTATTGTTGATTTTCTTAAAGCTTTTGATCTCGAAGACCGCGAAATTTTGCATGAGAAACTAAACTTCTATCAGTGCAGTAAAAACTCTCTAAACAGGTTTGCTTCTTACTTAACCGATAGTGTGCAGAAGTATCTTTAAATGACAAACTTTCTGAAAATAAAGGTATTAAATGTGGAGTGCCACAGGGCTCTATCCCTGGACCTCTTTTATTCAATATATTTATCAACCGCTTTCCTCTTAAGATTTTGACTTCAATTTCTTCCGCTGACCTCTATGCGGATGATACTACACTGTCTTAGATGGGTAAAACCAAAACGGTACTTGAAAATAACTTACAAGATGCTCTTAATAGACTTCAAGTATGGTGCAAGGTAAACAGGGTGGTCATAAAGACAAGAAAAAAAAAAATCCATACTAGTTACAACATAACAAAAACGGGCAGGGCAAGATAGGGACAAACTACAGGTTCTATTTGACTATGGGAGCCTTAACATGACCTCTCAGTTTCAAATTATTGGTGTAATCGTAGATAACAATCTTACTTTGTCTATTCACGTTAAACCAGTCTCAAAAAGGTTATTCTTATCTTTGGCAACTGAGGAAAATTAAAACATACACTCCTCTTCAGTTTAGGGTCATCTATTATAAAAGTTATATTCAGCTATATCTGGACTATTGTAATGCAATTTGGGGTAATACCTCTAATTTAAACATAACAATAATTTTAAGACTCCAATCGAGGGCTTGCCATTTAATTCTAGATCAATGTATAAACAATTTACAGGATGCAATAATATAAAGGTTTTAACAATACATGAAAGAATATTTCTTAGAATGGCCAATTGATGTATAAAGTATCCAGAAAAGCCATCCCTGTCTTATCTAAGAAATATCTTTCACCAAAGAGATGCTGATGGTACTCCAAATTTAAGGTCAATAAGAAGAAAACAATACATTATACCAACTTTACAGAATGAATTATTTAAAACGTTTTCAATATCCTGGTCCACTGGTATGGAACAACATTCCCAGTGACATAAGGTAGGCTCTTAGCATTTCTTCTCTTCATAATCAGTGTCTCAAATGGATGAAATCTTTATAAAATAGGAACAGTTCCTGTACAATAAATACCGCCTGCTTTTCTGTAATTTTGCATCATTTTCACAGCAGAATGTTATAATTTGCATATGCTTATGTTCTCACAGATGCATGTGCATGTGTTCCAGGCTTAATACTTTGACTTTTAAAATCATATCATTATTTAGTGTCAAGCCAGAGTTGTTGTTGTTGTTGTGGTGGTGCTTAACGCCATTTTTCAGCACACCATAGGCTATACATGGCGGCCAGTATTAATGGTGGAGGAAGAAACCGGGAAATCACCGGAAAGAACCACCGACCCACAATAAGCTACTGGCAAGCTTTCTCACATATCCACATTCGCCGAATCTTAGACTCGAACACACGCAGACAGCGGTGAGATGGCAGTCATCTGTAACGGACAGCGCTTTAGACCACTCGGCCACTCGGGGCCCCCTGTATATATTGAACATAACAGATATAAGTTAGATTAGTTCCGTAACTAATTGAGTTACCTTCTTTAAATAGTCTTTATTATTATTATTATTATTATTATTATTATTATTATTATTATTATTATTATTATTATTATTATTATTATTATTATTATTATATGTAGTAGTAGTAGTAGGATGACGAGGAGGAGGAGTAGCAGTAGTAGCAATAGTAGCAGCAGTGTGAGTTTGATTTCCGTCTGTCCTTGTAATTCTACTCATCTGGTGTATCATTCCTCTCTACTGTTTCTCCCAATTCCTTCTCTTCTTCCTCCCCGACTTTGCTCCAAATTTCTCCCCTCCCCTCTTCCTCTTTCTCGACTTTCTCTAGACTCCTTCTCCTCCTCCTCCGCTTTCTCTACCACGACTAGGCTTCTGTCTCATTCAACTGTCTCTACTACAGCTTCAACTCCATATCCAGCTTTTGAAGACTCGGGATCCAATGGGACCCGAAGTTCTGTTTTCCCTAAAAAGCATCCATTTCGAAGCTTGGTCTTGTCTTAGAATCTACCTCTAAGTTTTGCTGCCATATTACGAGTGTATTCTTTTCGGAGCAAACCCTGTTGATCCTCATTCCTTTCAGGCGAAAACTAAATTTTCTCCTACGAGTACTGAAAGTTGTCAGTCAGGTCTAAATTGTAATCACACCCTCAATCTTAATTTTGATTCGATATCGATGTGAACGAATACAATCAAATTTAGCATACAATGCCCCTCTCGCTGTCTAAAAACATGGGGATGGAATAGAATACGTTCTTTGGACTAATCCTTAACACATAGGTTATATAAATGCAAGCCGTTGCCAAATGCTGCAATGCATTGTCTTTTCTAATGCAAGATTCCGCTGCTTGGCTGGTCATGTAACCTTGCGTAAACGTTTAACACTAACATGCGACAATTTTTAGACATCAAACACATGGCAGAGCTAATATTCCCAAGACAGGAACATAGCTTATACATGACCTTATAGCTTTATTATGTCTCCTATTTGAATTGTAAATATATCAATTATAAAATCACGCAGCAGAAACATTGTAAAAACACAAATATTTATCTGGGACGATCTTGCAGAAGACATTGCTTTGTACCTAGCACACAATTGAAAGTCGTTTTTTTTTTTCTGCCATAAAGGTTGCCTGAACGTAGACTGCAACGTAAGTAAAATTTTTAGTAAGGATCAAAGACCATGATATATCGATGAAATCTTTATGAAAGTTCTACATGTAATTTGTCAAAATGCCTCAAGGTGAATCAAACTGCAGTTCTAAGAGTCACTCTGTGCCCTATCAGAGACTGCAGGTTATATTTTCAAAGGTGTACCTTGTAAGCACTATGAAAGTATGCACTCACGCACAAACAGGAACGGAATAGTCACGTATCTCTCTTGCCGAAAAGCGCGTGGCCAATTACCGTGTGTATGATTTTTGTTAGTATGAGTCTGACAAATATTTTTTTTTAGAATTGATAATAATCAACCACTGTAATATTAAATTGTGTGCGTCCATTGGTATGAAATATTATATTCATTTAATTAATCAATCAATTACCGAATTAAATAATGAATGAATATAGAATAGGAGCTTGTGAAGTATGTTATAACATACTCAAACTCGACACATTTTGGATTTAATTATGAAGTGTTCATGTTGGCGTGAAATACATTAAAAATGAGCGAAAAAGCTGTTACATGGTAATTACAAGTCAGACTTTTGAAAAAAATTTTAAATTAGTTATAAAAAGCTATATTCCTTCAACCTTCAAATAATAGTACATATAAAAGCATATAAAGCATACAATGTTTGCATTATGCAAATGTTTACGAAACGCGAGTAAACACTTGAAATCCAGATGGAAAAATGAAATGGGTTAAGTCTTTTCCGAGTCGTGACGCGAATATTTACATTTTTTATTGACCAATGTCTAGGATGTAAGAACATAACGTAAATACCAAATTATATCACAAGCAGATTTTAAATACGAAATCAGCAACTAAACTTTTGGATGTTTGAGCACAAATGACGTCACAAAAACAAAGACTTAAAAAGAACCGAAATTTTACCAATTATTCAAGAACATGAATAACAATGCTTTATAAAATTCACATGAGAAATAGCAAATATATCTTACAAAATTAAGGTAATCGATCCTAGATTTACACTAAAAAAAACATTTTTTGATAATTTCCGCTTGATAACTATGCATGACAATTTCAAGACTCACTTTTTATCAGAAAGAAAATGAAAGACTTCTGGAGAGAACAAAAATATTTTGCTGTTGAGTGTTCGATGTTCAGACTACCAATTTTGCTGAAACATTAATTATAATATAGGATAGTAAACTCGGAAGGGTTATGAAATGCAAAATGCCACCGGGTCCTTCCTTTGAATAAATTATTATGTTAACTCACATATTCACATTTCAATATTCCATACACGCTTTGTTCTGTAATAATTGTGCTATAAAAATAACAATTATATACACATCCCTAATTGTTTACTTCTCAATATAGTAAACTATCATCATCAACAGCAATCATATCCATTCCCTACTCTACGACTCATACAAGACACATCCAAAAATACCTAATAATGTGTGTATAAGTCCGACTATGACTAGCCCTGCATAATTCATAATCTATATTTTAATATACTAACAAAGCAAGTACAATGGCTAACACAAGTCACTAAAAACTTCAGCCATGCATTACGATGCAACATAGTAGCAAACTACACCATCCACTTCGATTCCAGTCTAAAAATCTACACAGGTTAATCTTGCATGTTTGCATAATTCGCTATACGATACGTTACAATATGCTGAAAATTTATCTACATATGGAAGATTATATTCCTAATATATTAAATTTGCATAACAATGTTTCAATCTTACAACACCTAGTTATGAAAGAAAGACAAATTCGGTCTAAAATATGATAAGATTCCTTTATTCGAAAATCCAAACCACGAATTTCACTAGAATTGCTTTCCGCCGAGCGCACAATGTCGGCTACTTGAAGTACAGTATGTATGTATGTATGTATGTATGTATGTATGTATGTATGTATGTATGTATGTATGTATGTATGTATGTATGTATGTATGTATGTATGTATGTATGTATGTATGTATGTATGTATGTATGTATGTATGTATGTATGTATGTATGTATGTATGTATGTATGTATGTATGTATGTATGTATGTATGTATGTATGTATGCATGCAAGCGTGTTTAAAAATGTATGTACAATCAGAAGTATGCATAACTGTTATTGAAGTCACAGTCCCGTTCTGTGCACACCGTCCAACATCGGCCGGTCAATCCATAAGCGATGCCTACTAATATTATTTTTGTACATGATAAGATTTATATACAAGAGTGCTTCACATGTACAAAGGCAGTTTTGTCTGTTATCTAATTGGGTAAAGCAGGATATCGATGATGATGATGATGTTTCATTGATTACAACATTGGTTGGGATGGGTGTTATTGGATCAAAGATTATATAATAGTTGATTCTTATTCAGTATGAATCTGCGGCTTACTGTCATAGTAATTTACATACGGACTGAAATATCGTCCTCTCATAAAAACGTACACACGGACTAAAATATTGTCCTCTCATTATAATGTACACCCGGACTGATATATTGTACTGTCTCAATAACGTACACTCAGACTGAAATATTGTCCTCTCATTATAATGTACACCCGGACTGATATATTGTACTGTCACAATAACGTACACTCAGACTGAAATATTGTCCTCTCAAAATAACGTACATTCGGACTGAAATATTATACTGTCAATAACTTACATTCAGACTGAAATATTGTCCTCTCGTAATAACGTACACTCGAACTGAAATATTGTACTGTCACAATAATGTACACTCGGACTGAAATATTGTCCTCCAATAATAGCGTACACTCGGACTGAAATATTGTACTGTAATAATAATGTACATTCGGATTGAAATATTATTCTGTCATAGTAATGTATACTCGGCATAAATATTGCACAACTTAAAACTTAGGTATATGAGGTTACTGGTTTACATCAGAAACGCACAAACAGCACACGGTTTGATTGGACAAAAGTTATAATTATATTCTCTTTTTTTTTCTCTTCAAAATTTCAAATTTTTTAGTCCACCTTTCTTAGGTGGACTCTTATTGAAAGGATTTTAATATTCATTATGAATAGCAAAATAGGTGAACAATGAAAAGTTTTTCTCAATTGTGATTTTCAAATACTGAATATAAACTTTTTTGTTTCCATCCTAAATATGTTACATATTCAATAAATTCACAACATTGTTACCAATTACGTGTTGTATCATGTTATTACATGCTATCAGAATGTGACAGAAGATTTAAATAGAAAAAGGTCTTTTTTCTGCTGTTCTTAGTACATTCTAGTCAACAGGTCTAATAAAAGTACACAGTAAGAAACATGTACGTTTCCGTAAAGGATGTTAAATTTATCTTTTGATTGTATTGCTACCTCCATGACACGGATGTTATTGGATTACTATCTATTGTCACGCCGTGCAAGCATCCGTTGTTAAGTTGACTTTAGAGTAAAGGGGACATAAATGTAATTTGATCTCTTAAATTAGTATGGTATTCTTTAATGTGTACATAACTGCGATTGTCATAAACACACAGAGATATAGTTAAAGACGATGCTCTTTTCTTGAGGTATAAATATTTTATTGTCTCAGACACATACATAGATGTAAGTGTCGGGGCTCTGCGATCATCGTTTAGTAACATTTAATTAAATAGAGAAGAGAACAATCGGTCGATGGAGACGCGTGTGTGTGTATGTGTGTGTGTGTGTGTGTGTGTGTGTGTGTGTGTAAGAAAGTGAGAGAATATATTGTATGATTCAAATTGAATTGCATTTATCTTTCTTTTTCAAACAAGAAATACACAGAGAGAGAGAGAGAGAGAGAGAGAGAGAGAGAGAGAGAGAGAGAGAGAGAGAGAGAGAGAGAGAGAGAGAGAGAGAGCCTTATAATTATTTTTCGTACAATGCCGTTGCAACTTTATATGAAGCATTGATCGTAATATTCTTCAGAAACATCCCATCAATTTCTTCAGAAAATTTTTTCCTTTTAAAAGTTCAAAAACGTAATTTTCAAAAGCGTAGATAAAATATCCAGATGATAGTTATAAAAATTGCACTTCTAAATACAGTTCTTTGCAGGTATTCAGATAAAATTGAATAGCTCATTTTCCTGTTACCTATTGTATTCTCAAAGCAATACTATTCCATTCTTTATAGGAGTAAAAAAAAATAATAATCAATAATTCAAATTTTTAAGAATTTACTGCTTATTCTACTTTTTGATTGGATGTAAACAGTCACGTGATACTGATATGGATTTTTTTTAACAATAAATTCTGCGAACTACTTTTGGTTCTCTGTTTCTAGATCATTTGATATGAAGTTTTATCTATATCAACACCCTCCAAAAATCAACCTGAATTTGTCTAAAGTACACTATCCTTGGCAGCTATTAAAATAGAGAAAATGAATTTTGCCAGACTAGACAATACCAGCTTCTGAAAGTGCAATGAATGAAATACCATATATATCAAATGTAAACCCCATCCCCCCAAAAAAACAACAAAGAAGAAAAACGTTATCTACTCTTTTTTACAATTTACATCTGAAGTTCGGGAAATGGTAATGAGCAAGTGGAGCTAGCACATTTTCGGAAGATGCACATCTGGAGTAAGGCCAAGCTGGATACTCTCTAACCCATATCACACCCATCAATCAGACACCAAAATAAAGGGCTAAAAGTTCTTTGAACATTACATAAGATATACAAAGTCTTTTTTAAATAGCCAGAACAACTAGTGAGGAAACACGGGGAAATTCTTTTTCTTTAAAATTCTAACCCCTATGCGAAATACGAAACTGTAGAGCGTCACCTAAACGGACCGGATCATATGTCAACCAAGGGACTTGATTCAAAACTGACACAATTTTGCTTTTGAAAGATCGAAATGCGTAGAAAGTAACAACAAAGTCGCTATAACAGCAAGTGCCAAACGTAATCATAATTTTCGAAAAAAAAAGTTCCTGGTTTAACCGCAACAACCATTTTTATATATTAAAATAATGATCATAACATTGTATCACTGGCATGACCCGATATGAAATTCTAACTTCCATGTACATAAAAGTGAATGTTAATAAAATATGTTGATCTGATGTAAGAAGGGAAATAGATTGGAATTATAAGGATTAAATGAATTGGTTGGGTATTTATCGATGTGTAAATTTGACCAAATCACTCGTAAAGTTCACATCAAATCCTTCGGAATTTATTTACTTTGTGAGTGATTAATTAAAATTTACACATCGATAAATACCAAACTATGATCATTTAATCCTATAATAACACAATGTCTACACAAATTCTTTAAATATTCTCTAAAACGATTATACGTGAATCCAGAAAACAGCCATAAAGCCAACACTTCTTAATTTATATCATACCAATTTTTTTTTTTTTAAAAGACCGCCCCTGCCTCGGATGCAATAGGTTGCGGGTTATTAAGAAAATGGCACTGAAAGTTTCCTCGTTAGGCACTCAGCATTGAGAGTTTAGTGTTAGGACTGGTCAGCCTGGTGTCAGGATAATGTGACTGGGTGGGAATACCTAAACTGACCTGTGCCTTTGAAAAGGAGTGTTTAATGATTCAGAGTTGAAAATGATAGATGCACTTGCATTCGTAGAAGCATTAAGAGTTGCCCTTACTTATTTGCAACATCTGTAAAATAGAAACATATTTTTGAGATCTTGACGAAACATTACTAAATTTCACCAGTTTTAAGAAGACTATCAAAAACAAAATTTGACACATTATATATTTAGAGACATGATTGATTGGATAGAACAATTGTAAACTGAGTTGACTCGTATGTTCATTGTTCTCGTAGTCCCATGTACCACAATTATAATATTAAGAAATGGGGGCAAATCTGTTTTGTATAAAATTGGTTTGATAATGAAATTAGTCGAATTAACGATAAATAGCTAAAGATACCAAGGATTAAATAATAACAAGAACAATAATTAAAGATAAGACAATAGTCTCTTTTAGACTAACATTTTTTTTTATAAATGGAGGGGTTGTCAATTTATTTTTAAGAAATTGGTGAAAAATTATTAAACTTTTATCTCAACATTGAAGTTAAACAACGAATTGTGGTGAAGTAGAAGTTGATGTTTGTTTAAAAAAAGGTTTGCTAAAACATGGAGACTAGCAAAATGTCCACAAAAAAGTGATTACACATAAAGATTCTACACCAATACATTTGTATTTAAGTGTGTGTGTGTATATATATATATATATATATATATATATATATATATATATATATATATATATATATATATATATATATATATATATATATATATATATATGTATGTATGTGTGTGTGTGTGTGTGTGTGTGTGTGTGTGTGTGTGTGTGTGTGTGTGTGTGTGTGTGTGATTTGGATATGCAAAGTAGCTTTAACAATTTTTAGTCATATCCCTGCGATGTATGTAGTGGGGTAGTTTATAGTGATTTAGCATGATGTCCCACCCAGTCACATTATCCTGACACCAGGCCGACCAGTCCTAACACTTACCTCTTAATGCTGCATAGTGTGGCAACTGTTAGTACCATTTTTTATAAGTCTTTGGTTTAACTCGGCCGGTGTACGACCTCCCGCATTCATGGCACACGCTCTAACTACGAGGCCATCAAAGCGGTCTTAACTGACGTCTTATCTTTGGAGTAAAAACTTGAATGTAGAAGAATTCTACTCCAAATGAAATGCAACAACCGATTGATGTAAACTAAATTTTAATGTGGGATGCAAAATGAAGTGATCGAAACTAGTACTCCGGTTAGAGCAAGCAAGGAAGTAAAATATTTTGAAGACACGATTCATTATATTTGGTTACGTTATGGCAAATACATTTGGAATACCTCAATTTAAAACCGGTGAAACAGTTATCATTTTTAATTACAATACAATCTTGGAAAGGACTACATTTCTAACTGTACAGAGGACAGATTTAGATGAAAGCATGCACTTTTGGCTTATCCAGTTTCTAACTGTACAGAGGACAGATTTAGATGAAAGCAAGTACTTTTGGCTTATCCAGTTTCTAACTGTACAGAGGACAGATTTAGATGAAAGCACGTACTTTTGGCTTATCCAGTTTCTAACTGTACAGAGGACAGATTTCGATGAAAGCAAGTACTTTTGGCTTATCCAGTTTCTAACTGTACAGAGGACAGATTTAGATGAAAGCATGTACTTTTGGCTTATCCAGTTTCTAACTGTACAGAGGACAGATTTAGATGAAAGCGAGTACTTTTGGCTTATCCAGTTTTCACAAATGTTGGCATATACAACTGCAGGATGCAGCCAACGTTAAGATCTAAATTTATCTTTACAAGACAAAGCAAGATACAAATACTAAGTTGAACTGATTACTATTTAACAAGTTTGAAAGGTACGAAGTATGGAATTGAGCAATATAAGGAATATTATTAGGAACCATTTTAAACTTTTAATCGGGACTAAAAACATGAAAACTAATTTTTGATAGATAATGAATTTCCAGATTATGACAGCTGTAGAAAAATAGCCCTTCAAAGCATGAATTAATTCAAACATACACGCCGTTAGAATTCATATTGATCACAAAACTAAATTTAAAAAATACACCCAAAAATACCACAAGTAAACAACAAATTGATTCATACATACACGCCATTAGAATTCATATTGATCACAAAACCAAAAAAAAATACACCCAAAAATAGCACCAGTAAACAACAAATTGATGCACACAGAATACGTAAAAATGACGACCACCAGTAAGAAACAAACTGATACATATAGTGTATACATATAGTGGGCGTAAATAAGACGATCATCAGTAAGCAACTAATTGATACATATAGTGTGTGTAATAAGACGACTACAAGGTAAATCATTTCCTGCCAGGGTAAATAGCGACCTTACCGAAGACAAGAAAATCGTTTCCATAACAAAGGTGATGTTGATCCCAACAACATTTCTCAAATGTAAAACACAAATACAAGGGAAAGGACTCAATCTGAAAAAATGAATTTTTGTTCAAGATGAAAGATAACTGAAAATGAATAAATGGTGATAAGATAATGAAGGCATTTCAAATATTTTTTTTTCTTCCAAATTTCATCGAGAGAAGATAAAGGAATTACACCTTAAATGAATACACTTTTCCAGGACAATTTATTACCATGTTCAATTTTTACACATCTTTTAGATGTTATATTGCAACAAAAAGACATTAATTACTAAATGTTAAATGATATGGAAGAAGCATCTAAACCATGAGCATGAAATAAAACCCAGTACTTCTTTCGCAGAGTTTGCATATCAATTTTGAATATGTAATTTTCTTAGATTGCTAAAAACTTAGAATTAATAATTATTAATAGCTCAAAATAAACTTCAGAAATAAATGATCCAATCAGTTGTAAAATATCAGTAGTAAAATAGACAAAAAGATAGAAGAAATGGAAATAGACGAACATAAACAACGCTGATAGTGCATAATATCAGTTAGATATAAATGGTTTAGTAGTGGAAGTGAAAATATTAAAGAGTGAAATCAACGGAAATAAACGGTAATGTGGATAAACAGAAACAAGGAAAACCCATTTAAAAGGACAGTTTGAGCTCGATAGTTTACGTCAGTTTTAAAAAAATTACAAGATACTTTCTTTTGTCCTGCAACTGAGTCGAACTCTCTGGTTATGTTACCCATAGGTTCTGTCCTTGGCTCGGGTTTTGCACAGTTATGTGAAGACAATCAAAAATCACTACATTGAATCGTATAAATCGTATCGCTGGATACAGCAAGAATAAAAAGAAATCCAAGGGTCAATTTACTCTTGGATTAAATCCGACAATACATGTCTGCGTAGATAGGAATGATATACGAAAGCTGATAAGCTTTATAGAACTATAAATGTAGAGGACAACAACAACAAAAACGTGCGTAAAATATATAAATAGAAATAGTACTATTGTGACAACAGTCCATTCCAACTTTCAGATGCTATGGGATACTCGTACGATTAGATGACTCATGACAATTTCCAAACAGCAGCTCCTGTTTTATTATTGGTGATATAAACAAATCATGTAATGATATCAATGATGGCAGGAACTTTCGTAGTTAAATCCGAAATTGTTGTCTGAACCTTTTTTTTTAATTGTGATCCGGACATTAGCTTCGTTCAATCCGACCAGTCTTTTCGTTTTCAAATCTGACCAATGCAGCAAATAAGAATACCCAACAATATCCAAATAAGAAAATTAGCGGCAAGAGAAAAAACAAACAAACAAAAAAAAAAAAAAACCACAACTCGCACGCCCGTTTCCAAAAGCCAATTAATATCAAGGAAGAATCAATTCATCAGCTTTCTCCAAAAGCAAGGTAATATCAGTCAAGTTGAAACAATCTTGATGAAATGTACAACTTTTTCAACTATTAGATATAGTTACATAAAGTATTGCAGTATCAACGCTTTTTATGTTTGGTTAAGGAATATCTAAATTCAGAAATCAGTACTTTAATGGCGGATGTGTGAAGTGACATGTAAGGGTCAGGGGAAGGATATTGTTGACGGTCTGTCCACAGGAAAAGGTCTATCGATTTATCTTCCTCTCATATTAGTTATTTAGTAATAATAAAATGTAAATGGCAAAGAGCAACCTCAACGATAATAATAAATGTTGTTGTTGTTGTTGGGCGTAACGCCATTTTTCAGCACACGATAGGCTATTCATGGCGGCCAGTATTAATGGTGGAGGAAGAAACCGGAAAATCACAAGAAAGAACCACCGACCCACGAGAAGCCACTGGCAAGCTTTCTCACATATCCACATTCGCCGAATCCTAGACTAGAACCCACGTAGACAGAGGTGAGATTGCAATGATCCGTAACGGACAGCGCTTTAGACCACTCGGCCACTCGGGGCCCCTTATAATAATAAATACTCTTTTCTTCCAATTTGTTTATTTTTCTTTACACAGAAAAACAAACACCTAGACTATGGGAGATACAGAAACACACAAAAGTCTTTAAAATTTTCGTATGGTTGTGGTGGTGGCGATGTGGGTAACACTTCAAGACTGATAGCTGAACATAGCTAAAGGACAGAGAAGTCCCTCAAATAAAACAGAATACATTAAACCATTTGTAAAAGAACTTTGATAAACGTTATAATCACTGTGGAACGTGATCAGTGGATGATAGATCGGTATGTCTAACGGAAAAGTGGAAAGTAATGTAAATAAACTAAGGAATGGAAATTGTTTTTGTTTGTTTTTCATTTTTTTCATTGAAAAAACCCAAATAATTTGTTAACCATCAGAACTTTACATAAAATCTGCACAACATAAAATAGAATTAATTTTCAAAACTGAATATAATGTATGAAATGTGCACATTCGAGATAGTATGCAGTCGTCGTATGGGAACATCGACTTTCATACGTACCTACCGGAAATACTTCTAGCGCAATCTCCGAACGCTAAGGAGTTCGGAAGGAAAGGGCTAAGAGCGGTTAGAATTGAAAAGTTTGGATCCTTTGGGAAACGCATTAGTGGAGAAAGGAAGAGGCGAGGAAAACAGGTAATATTTAAAAATATGGCGCTTGTAATATATTTATCTTCCCGAAGTCAATAGTGTTGTGAAAGTATATGAACGCCTATATTTTTGGATGCAGCAAAAAAAAAAAATACTTAAAAAGAAAAAAAAACAACAACAACAAAATAAACAAATTAAAAACATTGCGTTTTATAATCAATATATTACTAAGTTATAACAATGGAAGTCTTTTTATTTTACCAAAGGTTTTTATAATATTTGTTGCTGCTGCTATTATTATTATTATTATTATTATTATTATTATTATTATTATTATTATTATTATTATTATTATTATTATTATTATTATTATTATTATTATTATTATTATCAACAAACACATATTTTTAATGATTATTTTTTTTTAGCTTTGAAAATATAGATCATTCACATTATTATGTGATTTCATGGTATCTTGCCGTTATAGAGACCTTATTTACGAAAAATAAAGGTTCATACGAGGCTGAAAAACAATGTCGATAGTGTTAAGCCTTACAATTATCTAATTGGATTAAATTATTTCGTTACTTTATCTTCGACAAAGTTTTAAGTATATCTATTTTACGCGCTGGTCACACGATGTTGGTCGTTCACCCTCTCCGCTGCTATAAATTGAAAATCAATGACCAAAGATTTTCTCTTAACCTACACAATACCTTGATCTTGGATCATGTAAGTTTATCTTTATAAATCCAAATGGAACAGCTTGTGCTTTTGAAAAGAAATTTTTTAATTTAATTATGTCCATGTCCCCTGAACACCCAGTATAATAAATATTTTGCAAAGTACAATTATCTACGCCAATAAACACAACTAAAATATTGCAGTTGTCTCTGATCACCTTAGTTATCTGTGTATATCGCTGAGTAACATAAATCACGTCCGTGTTTCTGTGACGACCTAGAGAAAATATCCGAGATGGATTGGATTGTTTGTCCGGCATCACATCATCGTATACTATGAGGTTATTAATAAATCCATCTAGGTCATCTACAGATGGAGATTCATCAATATTGGTAATAAAATCAACAATATCGTTTTTGTCTTCGTCAAATAATTTTGCATTTTGATTAAAATCTTTAAGTACTTTGTAACATCGTTGATAATCTACAGATGGCGCTACTAAATATAATCTATCCCACTTCATCCATCGCATTATTAGATTAAGCAACAACTGCGTCTTACCAGACCCAGATGGGCTTATTATAATCATTCTGATAGAATTTGGTAACGCTGGATGGTGCTTTACTGCTCTTGTTTTCGTGTCGCTGAAAAATCAATTATATCCATATAATAATGGTATGAATTTATATTGCGTTCGATGTAGAGCATCAGCCACTGTTGGATTGACAACGATAACCACAAAGAAAAAAAGACGCGCACTTACAGGCAAGTCTGTAAAATGTGGCACAAAAATATAAATTTATATCCGCGTCGCAAATAGCCCGTGGTGGTGATATAGCCGCATCATTAGCTAAATTGCCAGGAGCTCCATGGGCTAAATACCCCGGCGAGAAACATCTTCATGGATATAATCATTATGGTCCTGGAACTCGTCTCGATATCGGACTCGATAACCAAGACCAACCAAAACCTGGAGAGAATCCGACAAATGCGATTGATCAAGCGTGTCATATTTATGATGTCGCGTATAAAAGTCCATATTGCAGATATAAAGTTGATTCATGCCTTAAATTCAATTTAAAATATCTCTCAAATTAAAAAATCTGCAATGAAAGGTAAAGTAGTGCTCGGGGCTGGTAATTAATCAACTGATTTTTATAATGGAATCTGTTTATTATTCCCCGAGAAGGACATAGGATATTGGAGAGGTAAAGCAGCAATTAGTAAACTTGCTGATTCGACAAAAGTTTCACGTGATATTGCTGCAGCGTGGTTAGCACAACAGGCAATATGGCAAACCTTCTAAGTCCACCTAAAAAATTCAATACGCACATTTCGATTTCAGCATCCCTAATGAAGTTCATCAAGCGGATATATTGTTCTTACCACACGACACTATTAAAATTGGCAGACGTTAACACACATACAAACACGCGTTAACTGTCGTTGACATTGCGAGTAGATGTAAAGAAGAGAAACCATTATCAACAAAAACAGCAACTGAAGACACATCTGCGTTTGAACGAATGTATCTGCGAGTACCCTTGCGATGGCCACAACTATTATTGGCTGATCCTGCAAAGAATTTCTTGGTGCAGTATCATCGTTGATCAACAAGCACAACGTTAAAATCAGACACGGAAATTTATCGTGATCAGGCAATTCTTGAACGATTTAATCGAACACTTGCTGAGCGGTTATTCGGATATCAGTATGAGAAAGAAATATCCGCTGACTTTAAGCCCTTCCACAAAGTTTAGGAGGATAGATCTCGTGAATGGGTTGCAAGGTTACCAAGTATGATAGCTGCATTGAATAAGGAAATTACTCGTGCAACTTCTATGAAAACTTCTAATTTTGTCTCCTCTGATAAATAATCATTACATCGGCTTAGAAATGTGTTTTTCTCCTTTGTATCAGCAATTATAAAATCGTGTTCAGCATCGTTCATAATTAATCTTGTACACGTGCGTTTATGATTGTGTGGTCCCCCTTGTGTAAAATTACCGAGATCTTTTGCAAATTTCTCAACATGCTCGTCCTTGCATTTTAACAGTATCAGGATTAGCATCAAATATATTATGTTCTGGCAACCAAACTTGCTTCTGCACGCGGCATAATATAATTGCTTCATTACGCGTAAAGATACTAAAATTTCAGCATCAATCATGTATTTCAATAGTACTAATAGAGCCCAACAGTTTTCCGAAAATGTCTTCCAAACCACTCATAAACAATCGTATGGAGATCCGGTTATAACTTGAATGACTCTATGCATGCAAAACCGCTTAAGCCAAAACCTGGTAAGGTCCGTTTATTGCAACCCTAATCATTTCGTGTGTAGGATGTCCAAATCTCTTAAAATATTCAGAACATTCTCCCTATAAAGAAAACTTCAAGGATAATACGACTCAATATCAACTGAGATAACGTTGTTGTAATCATATTTAGCATTTTTAAAATAATCCACTGTGTCCGTATTCAATACAAATCCTATGGACATCTTCAAGAAATTCCAATCGTGTCGGTTTCTGGGAGTTTTTCTCCTGAGCAGCATGAGCAGCAACTGATGGAACGTTAAAGCAATTATTTATTAATTGTTCAACACCATTACACCAAAGGAGTTGGTCAAGATTTTTCATTTCTTCATGGAGAGATTATGTACGATAAACATCACCATTTGATTGTACAAACAAATCTGTTAAACCGTTTCCTCGTATCGCGTTTGTGAAGTGTTCTATAAATCGCTCAGCTAAACAATTCATTCTTGAAAATTTCATAGGTTTGAGATCTCCAACGTCAGGTTTATCATTTAACGGATATAGCGCTAACACCACAGCATCCACAGGATAAAGTCGCTCATAATACTGTTTGTCAATGCTAGTCAGTATTCCAAATTTGGAATTTTCACCAAGGATGATATTATTCCCTGAATGTTGGACTAAAACGCGTTTGTCGCGGATAATTCAAACATTGTGGTAGGTCATTGCAATAAATTTTATAAAAATAATATATCTCCGAACATCAAGGCAGTCAATAATCTCTCTTCCTTGTTTGTCATTCATCATATAGATAGAATATCTAATCCAGAATGTTGACCACACATGAACCGCACCATCGTCGCGAAATTACTTCTTGGCTTCACGTTTAGTTATATCCTCATTCGTTAAAGCTAGATCCTGAATCGAAAAACTATATTTATATTTCGGTATGCTGTCAAGATCAAATCTAGCAACGACAGGTTCAATTGTGGATAATTCCTGCAAATTATAATTAAGGCAAATATGTAATTCAATTAAATTATATATATATATATATATATATATATATATATATATATATATATATATATATATATATATATATATATATATATATATATATATATATATATATATATAATTCAAACAAATCGTCATTGCTATTGGTTTAAGATTGATTATACCTCTCATACCTCTCGGTGTAACAAAACTTAAGTAAACGAATTCTGCAGTTATCATATGCACTGCGTTAGACAAAACAGTGTATGCGAAGTGGTTTTAGAGTCAGAGGAAAGACTCACCTATGTGCGCAGTGTGGTGGTAAAAATATAGAAAGTTGAAACGATATTACAATAAAAAAATATAACACCGTAGCTGAATAACCTTAAAAAATGAAGATTATATGGCTACATTTTCAAAATAATGATTTCAACAAATAGTGTAAGTATATAAAGGGAGCAAAATGAGTTTGTATCGCAGCCAATCATCACCATATATGAAGCAACTAGTGATGTCACTATCGGGAACTGCAGACTGAAAAAAGTCGGTATATTTGATAAATTGGTTGTTGTTTTTTTTTTTTAAATTAAAACCCATGGAAATAAAAATTATTTATCACATAGATTCATCTTCGAGTGTTATTTTGGACTAATCAAAGATGTATATATCGTTAATCACATCAGTTACGATAAACTTGATAACTCACAAATTTACGAATTATCACGCAAAGTCAAAATTGTAAGTCTGGAAATACATGTGGTGTACGATATGTAAGGGCTGTTAAATCTGTAAATAGAGAAACTCTTGAAGAAATTATGTTCATTTATTCTGCTAGTAAATACTTTAATAAGCATTATGTTCAGTGAAATGCGCGGTAGATGGCATTACAAAATCTGCTTTTTCATTCAAATTTGGAGAAATCAAATTATGTGCCAGTCTATTCCGTTGGTATTAGATGATCAAGCGAGTCAACTGAGGCTGGCATAATGCTTAGTAAATATTGCAGTTGTCGCGCTTGGAACCCACAAGCAATAGTATATTCGCTCCAATACTAACGGCTGGTTTAATAATGAAAAATAATTAACGATGCATCATATTGATAAAATGAGCTCTCTCTCTCTCTCTCTCTCTGTATATATATATATATATATATATATATATATATATATATATATATATATATATATATATATATATATATATATATATATATATATATATATATATATATATATATATATATATATATATATATATATATATATATATATATATATATATATATATATATATATATCTGTTTTTAAAATTTCACCCTCGACTTCGATATTTTGCTTCAGCCGGTAAGAAAAATTTACTTGTATCTTGAACCTTTTGTTCGATTCGTCCACAATGATTTGGCTGTCATGCGTCATAAGAATAATATTGATAATCGCGCACAGACTCATCTTTGATTTCTGGTTTATCCACGTCAAATGTGGGATCAAACATACGCTTAAACATCTTTATTATATTTATTATCGTCTAACACGAATACCACATCCTGCTATCAGATTTAGCGGTCATATTTTTTCCCCTTTCCGACATTGGTACATCAGCTAATTCCGTTAGTTTTTGATTAGCAGCTTGATTTATTATTTTACTAGCATTTGCTGTCATCACTTCAGTTCTGGCCAATTTCACTGGTTGATGTCTTCGTCGTATTAATCGTGCTAATCTATCCTTGATTGATGAGAATTCTTTGCTAGCAAAATCACCAACAGCGCCTATACCATTTTCACAAACAACATCAATAGCTTTCATTTTTACAAACAACATCAATAGCTTTCATTCCTAGTTGATTTGCAATTGGTATTGCTTTGGGGGCTATCCTTCTAAACAGACCCTGAACATCTCCATAAGTTGTTTTGTATACTGGTAATCGAAAGTTTATTACCCTGACCATGGTAGGTCCACGTTGAGTACTATATATGATCATCTTTTCGGTTATTTCATTAATAAGGGACCGTAACGCACCTGTAAATATCCAGAACGTACCTGTAAATAATCGTTGGCAAATACAAGCTACTTTATTAATGATATCTGATTTTCCTCCAATGAGGATTTCTAGTCGATCAACATCAACAAGGGCATTTGGGGGCAAGTAATAATGCCACTTCCTAGACCACTTTTAATGGCGCAGGGAGCGTCTTGAACTTCTTCTTCTACAACTGGTTTCGATGGTGATCTTTTTTACTTGGTGTTTTTTTTTTTTTTTGTGGCGATTCTGGATAATCACGAAGTGATTGCTCAAATGGTTTGGGGTTTTTTGTTGTTTTTGTTGTTGTCGTTGTTTTAGCAGTTGTTGTTCTGGCGGTAATTGTGTAAACGAAATATAAATATATATTACATGTATTACATTATATTACATGAATATATTGTATATAATTAGGATAATTATTTATAGCCTGATCAAGATTATTCTTTATGCGAAATATCCATTTGTACAAAGTATCACGACTTATAGTTTTATTAGCATATTCATATTTTAAAAACCGTCTTCGATCACTATAATTTTCATAGTAATCTCATCTAATTATCCTAAATCTTTAGCATCTTTAATATTAATAACAGCATCTTCGATAAATTTGTCATTTATATTAACTTTTTCTTCTTGTTCTGATAGACGTTCTCTTAAATCACTTTTTCAGCATCAGCTTGGTCTACATCTTCAGGTATTTGTTGTATTGGTTGATCAGCAGCTATTTCGGCTGGAAGTTCTCTAAAAATCCTTTTCTTCTTAGTTCTGTCTGCTGTTTTCTTCAGTAGCTTCAGCGATTTGTTTTCAAAAGATGGAAGAAGACCCTTGGTGGCCTCAGTATTATGTTTAAAAAACTGTTGCTTTTTTATTCTCTTCAAATACAAGTTGAGATTCCTGACGTGATTGTAGTTGTTGTTTAATAGAATCACGAAGAGGTAAATGTTTTAATTAACTCTATTCGCTCTCGAGCTAATCTAGCTGAATGAGGTTCTCCAATACTCATTATTGATAATATTTATACTGGCTCGTTTAATATATAGCACAATATTGTTTGTTGATCACGTTGTTTAGCACACTCGATTCCAGTAAAGATTAGTTAGGAGTCTCGTTATGATTCAAGGCGAATGAAGCAACATCTAACGTTTTTACTTTTTTTTTTTTGGCCACGGGGCTTTGCCTTTCTGTATAAATACAGAGGCGGCTTACCCAAATCCGCTGCCCGCTACCAGAATCAGAATGACTTTGTCTTCTTTTAGAGCATCCAGTTACCTTCGCATTGCCAATCTCCCCAAAAGAAATGAAGCCGTATCTACACCATTATGCATGACACTTTCCTCTTTAAGAGAGCATGAACTCTCTCTCTCTCTCTCTCTCTCTCTCTCTCTCTCTCTCTCTCTCTCTCTCTCTCTCTCTCTCTCTCTCTGTCTCTCTCTCTCTCTCTCTCTCTCTCTCTCTCTCTCTTTCTCTCTCTTTCTCTCTCTCTCTCTCTCTCTCTCTCTCTCTCTCTCTCTCTCTCTCTCTCTCTCTCTCTCTCTCTCTCTCTCTCTCTCTCTCTCTCTCTCTCTCTCTCTCTCTCTCTCTCTCTCTCTCTCTCTCTCATGGACCTAAAAGAAGTTCATAGAGTTTCCTTCTCATAGCAGGAAATGAGAACAGCCGAATAAAAAATTTATCATAATACATGTGACATTTCGTATTAATTCAAGTTACATGTTAAGCTTAGACGTGAAATTTCGTTTTTAATTGATGTAACATGTCAAGCTTGGTCGTGAAATTTCGTGTTAATTGAAGTTACGTGTTGAGCTTAATTGTTACATTTTGTATTAATTGAAGTTACATGTTAAGCTTGATCGTGAAATTTGGTTTGTAGTTTAATTCACTCGTCATAAATGCACACTATTAATACTCTTCATGTCCTCAAGTGTGAGGATAAATCTACATATTTCATACAGTCCGTAAATTTGATGCATGTAACCTTGAATCTTTGCCCAAAGCTTTGGAGGTCATTACAAGAGGGAGTCTTGACCTTCGGCATAAATTACAAGTTTTCCGAGCAAAATATCCTTTTAGAATATAGCTATGGCAAGGACGCATGCGCTGTAGTCTAATCTATACTCTTTTGGCGTAGTAATGTGTATTAAATTTATATATTTGTATCCCTTTCTCAATCATCCCTGAGCTGCGTCAAGTGCTGAAGTGCGCTCTGTATCATAGCGTGTGTTGCTGACAAAACTGATTGCAAGTTTTCACTTGGAAATATTTCATCATATTGTATTATTTCATATAACATCCATAACCAAACATCTGCAATAATTGTCACAATTATATGAATCATTGATTAAAGATAATTTTCTAAATTCATTTCCATTTTATTTTAAGACGAAAAGATTATTATTGCAATCTGAGAGAAAAGAGGAAATTGCCAGTGACAAGTTTTGTTCGAACGATGACCTTCAAACTTATCCAAAAAGGATCCAAATTGTTAGAACGAGGATTATATCGATGATTAGGTAACGTACATTTAGACGATGGTAAAAATCTAAGACCAAAAACAGCCATCATAAATTTGTTTTTTAAAAAGTATAAAATCTGTTGCGTTGATGTTGACAGCATGGGACAGATAAATATAACGGAACTCTCCTTTCTTCAAACAAAATGTCTGGTAGATGTATAGTTTTCTGGGAATTATAAGACATATTTTGAATAAAAAGAATAATAATTAAAAATACGGTACGTTAATATAATAAATATCATCCAAATGACAGAGGGAGTAGTAGATGAAAGTAAGAATCCGAGCTCAACAACCCCCTCCAGACCTCCAAACAAATACAAAATACCTAGATAACGTAATAGAAAACCTATTGCAATCAATAATTGCGTTAAGAATCCGAGCTCAACAAATACAAAATACCTAGGCAACGTAATAGAAAACCTATTGCAATCAATAATTGCGCTAAGAATCCGAGCTCAACAACCCCTCTAGACCTCCAAACAAATGCAATAGAACACCTGTTGCAAAATACCTAGGTAACAGGTAAAATTTAATTAAGTGATCTTCCAGAATAAGCAAAATGATGTGTCAGACTCAATTTTCCAAATCATTACGATTTAGCAGAGCGTGGCGATTGTGGACTAAATTACGCATTAGAATTCCAGTAAGGTAAGTGGTATTATATAAAATTTTATGTTATATCATACTTCTTTTGATAATCTTTCTCATATTTGCTGATCCTCATGGGTAGAATATCTGTTAACATGTTGTCAATAATACGAAATTCACGTATTAAATCGTCCATACTATATTTTACTCCTCGTAGGTAAGATCTTATTTGATCAAGTAGTTTTTTGTAAGTTATAATTGATGTTAAGCAGCCGTGCTTTTTTATCAAAATTTTAGGTTCAACTTTTTTACAAGCTGCGGTAAGAGAAACACCAACACCGGATATGATTAACAAAAACGGGTTTAATGATATACCACTTGAAATTATGCCAGAACTAGTCATTAACAAGGGTAGATATGATATTACTCGAAGTATTTTGTTATAATATTTGTAACATTTTTTAACGCACCAAAGTTTTTTATGATAATATTTGTAGTATTGTATTAGTGCGTCAACATCCTGTTCTGGAATATCTTTTGAAATATGATTGAAATCAACTATACTTTTTTTCATTATAATATTTGTTCACATAATCTCAGGCTTGATTAAGTAACTAGTTGAGGTGTTTCAGCCACAAATTCCAGACAATACCAATATGACGCAGCAGTTAATTTTTTGTCATCTGCTATTAGCATAAAAGTTTCTTCAACATCTTTGTTTAACACAATAGACACGGTTCCAGAGAAATTATCAGTCGAGTGACGCCATGGAAATAATGTAAATATATTAAACTTTGCACTGCTCAACACGGACAATCTATACACACCAGTGACCTCTGCAGTATGTTTGAGAGTGTTATTTTGCGGCGACCAAGTAGACATTCCAGAAGCAACAGTATAGACAATATTTTTAATCTGCTTGTGAGGAATTTTAATCATACTCGTTTTCTCAACAATACTAGGAATTCCACTAATAATATCGATGAGTTTTGTGTTAATATTATCGAGTGTAATATCAACAGATGGCGGACTTCCAAAAAATTCGTTATTGGTTTTGTTTATGTTTCTGCGAAAATTTAAAAACGTGGTGATGTGATTAGTAAAATCAGTTTTGAACTTGGTGATTTCATTGTTGATATCATCAACATATTTCTTTGTTACAGCATCAAAATCAAACTCTGGTGTTCTAAGATTATTGATGCCATTATTGTTCATGTTGAGAAATGCACGCATTATACCGCCATGCGCCGACACGTACTTTGATTCCTGATCATCAACATATTTCTTAGTAGCAGCGTCATTATCCTCAGTTGGGTTTCCAAGGTATGTGATCTTGTTCTGGTTCATAACAATGTTTCCCGTAAATAAATCACCTGCTTTTCTAACATAATCGTTAACTGACCTACCCGAATCTTCTATCTTACCTTGATTGTTAAAAGTAGCAATATTATTAGCAACTGCAGTAGGATTTCGTACTAGTACATCTGATAGTTGTACATTACTCGTCTTTAATCGTCCTTGTTTGTCCTGGAAAACTACAACTTCATTTGGATCTACACTTGCAACGTTTAACAAATTGTTGATTTCATTTTTGAGCTTATCAAGAGTCGCATACTTGGATAAGTCACCCTGGTAACCTTCTGTTAATAAATCTATTGCTAATGTTCCAAATTTTGTATAGTAGCTCATTATACATACCGTTCTACACAAAATTGTTGGTTTAATATAACATAAAATTATACGATGGCGAAGATAATAAACTTTGACACCGAGCGATTGGTGAAGCATAAACATAACAATGAACTTCCAGACTGTCATTATCTTATTGTTGGGCGAACTGGATCTGGTAAAACAAATTTGTTATTAAATCTTTTACTCAATAATAACTTTAACTATGATAAGGTGTATATTTACACCATCAACCCCCAACAAGACAAATACGAGTTACTAAGTGAGTATAATAATAAACTTCGTGATGACCTTGGCTTTGGTGATGATATAATTTTGATAAAACAACCAGAAGAACTCGTTCCAGTGAATGAACTCGATTCGTCAGAGCAGAAGATAATCGTCTTTGATGATATTCCGCTAAACAATGAGGAAATGAACAAGATTAGATCATATTTTTCACTATCACGTAATAAAAGATGTAATTCTGTTTATCTTACCCAAGGTTTTTATAATGTTGATAGGTTTATTAGGCGAAATACGGGTTGTTTCATATTATTTCCCGGACTAGATAATGTGGATGTGAGAAATATTGCAAACGAACAATGTGGTGATGTTACAAAAGATAAATTTATCGAATTATATCATCGAGCAACTAAAGATAGATATAGTTTCTTTTTATTTGACAAGCTAGCGCGTGATCCAACCAAGATGTTTCGTTGTTGCCTTGAGACGTTTCTATGATATAATTTTGTAAAGCGTATAAAAATAATGGACAAACATCAACAGAAAATCGAATTACTAAAAAATTTTCTCGAAACTCGTGCGGCTTTTAAGAAAAAGGTGGAAGAAGCTCGACGTGGACAAGTTCAAGCAGAAGAAGAAAGAACCAAATTTTTCAAACCTGTTACTGAGGCGATGCTTGGCAAGCAGCCAGAAATACCAACATTGTCTCCGGAAGAACTAGCAAAAATAAAAGAAAAAGGATTGTTAGGTTTACTAGGAGAAAGATCGAAAGAAGAAAATAAAAAAATTGCAGAAGAACTTGTAAGAGACATTGTTGATCCTATTGCACGACAGGTTGAATTTGATAGATTAATAAACAACCCTCTTGCACTTCAGCAAGCTATAACAACAAAGGCTGTTAATCCCGACGAGTTAAGAAGTATGATGGAAAAATTGTCAGAACAAACTGAAGAATTAACTGAGAAACAAAAAATATTACAAGAAAGTGTGATAAAAATGGTACCTTTTGAAGAAACTATAAAAATTTACAGAAGACAAGCTAGGTTTAAAATAGAATATGATGAGTATGAAGAGTTTATGAAAAAATATGATATCACTAATATTAATAGTATTCGAGATTGGCCAGAAGAAAACTATAACGATTTGATAGAAAAATTAAAAAGAATTGTAGAAGATGGCTCACGTGCTGATGGTGATATTAAAGATATTAAAGATAAAAAAGATGAAGGAAATATTCCAACATTACTCAATTATATTAGAGAAGGAATTATTGCTGAGGTTTTTCTTAAAACATCAAAACAATATCGAAATAAAGCAGGAGGTTATAGTAAAGGTTGGGATTTTATAAGACTATTCAAAAAATATGAAAACAAACGAGATAAAACATTACCAGAGGAAAAAAAATGGAAAAGGTGTGAAAATATTTACATCAAACGCAGACATAGTCGATCGGCTAATGCTGTTGATATCCTCTAAAGAAGCTGGTAATGAAAGTGTAGAGATTGATAACGAAATTATTGATATACTTGATCATCTAAGATCGAGTGGATTACTAACATCATCCGAGTACGAAATTTTACACCGCGATCTTATCTAAAATATTAGTATAATGCAAACAACATTATTGCTTGATTCATCACAAATAACAGGAAACAGCG
This sequence comes from Potamilus streckersoni, assembly GCA_016746295.1. NCBI lineage: Eukaryota > Metazoa > Mollusca > Bivalvia > Unionida > Unionidae > Potamilus > Potamilus streckersoni. Next base: position 368,688 of record JAEAOA010001682.1, on the reverse strand, counting down.
CGAATTTTACAGTAAATTACAACCCACCAATAGAACTAGATCCTGCAAAACAGTATGAGATTGGATTAATTTCTTGTACTTGTTGGAACGCCATGCCGAATATTAAAACTGGGATTAATGATGAAATTTTAATCGTTAATGTTAAACAATCTCCAACATCACAAAAAGAGTTTATTGATATACAATACAAACTACAGATTCCACAAGGAGCTTATAACATTACTGATCTAAACAGAACAATAAAAGAGCTTCTAACAAAAGCTGGTGGGAATGCTGATAATTTCGAATTAGCGGCGAATTATAACACCTTACGAGCTAGGATAACAGTGAAAGAAATATGAAAGTCCTCTTTGAAGAAAGAAGTTTTGGAAAGATGTTAGGTTTTACTAGAGTTTTATACTATACCACCGGTGAAGATAAATCTTTGACATTTGATGGAGAACTACCAGTAGATATTACAGAAGTAAATACAATACTCATCAATTGCTCTATCGCATCTGGATCTTATACGTCAAAAGGCAACCGCGGGCAAACGATCTACAGTTTCTCACCAGAAGTCCCACCAGGTTCTCTCATGCAAATCAATCCGCGACAGATTATCTACTATCCAATAACACCTGAGAATCAAATTACAAGCATTACAATGCAACTCACAGACCAATCTGGACGACAAATAGACGTGAACAACGAGATAGTCACGTATTACTTACACCTACGCACTGCCTAGGAATGTGATTTTGTGTACATAATTTTATAAAATGAGACGAAGAAAAGTTTATCGAAGAAAAATCGTAGGTGGATTTTTTGGAAATATATTTACAACAATTGCAGAGAATATTCCAGGAATCGCGCGTAAAGTAGCGCCCATTGCACTTGACGCTGGTAAAGCTTTCGCTACAGGGGCGGCATCTTCAGCAGGCACTGCAGTAGGGCAAAAGATTGCTGATAAGATTAAAGGACCTTCAACAACACCTACGGTGTCTGAAATAAAACGAGTAATATCAGATATTGCGCCAACAGAAGAAACAAAACGAGCTATGATAGCTACAACAAAAAAATTATTCTCGCCGAGTGGTGAAGAAATAGTACGTAAACTTGTAAAGAAAACAAAACCGATGACCCCTGCTGCCTTTTAATTTTGTGTAACGATTATAAAATAAATGTCAGCTAAAAACTATCTCGACTTTGCAGAAGAAATTGATACTGACGATGCTGTAACAGAATTAGAGTATGTCGAGTATCTCGATGAGAACTCGAACGAACCGAATAAAACTGGAGTTAGAACTTTTAACACAAGAGACGAGGACGTGTTTCTACTACCCCATAAGGCAATGTTAGAAGTGCGTGGCCGAATATTAACTGCAGCAGGTGGTGATATTGCAGCTAATGTAGAAATCGCTCTCGTCAATAATGGTTGGAGCTTGTTTAAGAGTGCACGATACCAACTGGCCAATCAAACCGTAGAAGATATTTCAATGCATTTACCCATAGCGAGTACAATACTAAACATCGTTTCGTTTAGCGATGACTATTCCAGATCAGTTGCTACAAATATGATGTGGTTCAAAGATACCTCATTCGGGACAGCTGTTTCGAGTGAGTTTCGTACTGATGCTAGTAATCCTGCTGCTGATAATAATAATCTTATCGCCAATCCTGCTGCTGATGATGCCGCTGCGATAGGTAATTCGATAAGATTAGCCGTTACAAATATAAGACGACAACAATATAACGAGGGATTTGCTAAACGAAAAGCGTTTGCCGCAGAATCTCGCCAAATAACGATGATGCTTCCGTTAAGTACAATCTTTGGATTTTGCCGTGATTATAACAAAGTGTTTCGAGGAATAAAACATACGCTTATATTAGATCGAGCTGATCAAAACGATTGTATAATACACGCCGGTGGAGTGGCTGAAGGACAGTTTTCTATTACAAGATTAGCACTGTGGATGCCTCGGGTTGTCCCTTCATTAGCTAAAATGATGGAGCTCGAATCTTTACTAGCCACCTTTACAAAAAAGATACACTTCCAACAGAACAGGATTTATCAAACAGCCATTCCCAACGCGACTGATTACACATGGCGTGTAACGACCACGCCCAGCGAACAACTACCGCGACACTTGTTCGTCGTATTTCAACGACAAGAACGTCGTAACAATCAGGAAATGAACAACTCCGTATTCGATAACCCAGACGTTAGACGAATATTTGTGAGAGTAAATTCCAAACAGTATCCCGAACGTGCAATCGAATGTAATTTTGCCGTAGACGCCACCAGAAACATCTCTCGGCCGTACATGTATCTTATGGAAGCAATGCAAAAATATCAGAACGCGGACAGTGGATCTCAAATATCAATAGAAGAGTTTCGATCGCTCTATCCCATCTTTTACTTTGACGTATCAAAACATTTGGAGCGTGTTGTGGGATCGACTGCAGATATTGAGGTCACGTGGACACTGGGCGCTGTGCCAGGTGAACAGTATAACGTATACGCGCTATTGGTTAGTGATCGATTTCTGACCATCGATTCAATCAAAGGAAGAATGACAGTACAAGTTTAATCTAACAACTTGGATATAACATTATAAAAACCAAATACACAACTCGAGAAATATACCTAACATCTGGTCAAGTTGAAAAATTATCAGCAGCTGTTGCTAAACGCAGCTCTGTTTCTTTGATGATCTCTCCGGAAACTTCAAATAAAATTGCAGTAAAAGTCATGCTAACGCAACAACAAATCAATAAACTCGATCGCAGCAAACCTTTTGTGCTGAAATTATCTGTTTCTCAGGTAACTGCAATGTCAAAAGAAGGTGGATTTTTTGGACCAGCGTTATCAATAATAGCTAGCAAAGTTTTACCAGTACTTGGTACACTTGGACTTGCGGCTGCGTCAGGAGCAGTCTCTGGCGCAACGAAGAAAGCAGTCGAAGGTCGTGGTATCAAACAAATCTATCGTTAATTTTATGTAACAGTATAAAATAAAATGCCAACGAAAAAGTCGCCGAAAAAAACAAAATCATCGAAAAAAAAGACAACAACAAAACGCAAACAAACAAAACAAGGAGGAATTATTCCTTTCGCTCCACTTTTGGCGGGACTAGCGGGAAGTCTGCTGCCAAACTTACTAGGAATCGGACGCGGATTAACTCTACCAGGGACCAGACGTTATTGAGCAATTTTGACATCATTGAAAAATTGAAGGACGTTGTTGGATTTCGAGGAGTATTTTCCAAGGATGAACTCGATGACGTACCAACAGGCGGTTCTTGTGTTGTAAATATTGAAAACTTCAATGATGGCTCTGGCACCCACTGGGTTGCTGTCCACGATAACAATTATTTTGATTCGTTCGGACTTCCTCCAAGCGATCTCATAAAAAAATATATTTTTAAAAAATTTGATAAAATAAATTATTCGTCTAATCAACTACAGCCGATTGGAACATCAGCTTGTGGTTATTATTGTATCATGTTTGTCAGACAAATGCACCAGAGTAAAAGCTCTGGAAGTAAAAACTTTTTAAGTTTATTTTACAATTTGATGAGCTTCCTTCTCATGCGAATGATAATATTGCAATCAATTTTATCTAAACTCCTTGATATAATAATGTCAACATACTGTCTCAAATGCAAAACTAAAACAGAGAACAAGGATGAGATGACGGAAAAAACGAAAAATAATAGAACGATGTTAAAAAGTATTTGTGCAATCTGTGGTAGAAAGAAAAGTATGTTTTTGAAAAAACAAGTAGGATCTAGCGTTGATAGAGTTATCTTGATCGACGATTAATCTTATGAAACAAAATAAAATAAAATGAAATGCAATTGTGATTGTGACAAAGATCTTTGCATAGAACAAGATAAAATCATTACGTACTGTCAACGTTGTAACAACAGAGAAATAATAGGGTTAGGTATAGATATACATAAACTAATTGGTAAATTACCAAAACCAAAAGGCGGTTGGACTTTGCCAGGTCATCGGTATACAGGTCCTTACAATCCGCTAGATCAACAACTAGATGAAAACGACAATCCATTGCCAGGACAAGAGCCTTATAATCAAGTGGATGCAATAGCAATGCGTCACGATATCTGTTATCGTGATCATGAAAACTCGAAAGCAGATTGTGATAAAGTAATGTTAGACGAATTACATGATATGGAGCCAACAAATCTACGAGAACGTTTTGATAGAAGATTTGTTCAAGGAATGATAGGAGCAAAATATAAACTTGGACTCGGAAAAGAATTATACGATGATCTTGCAGTCGAACTACACAGACCTAAAAAAAAAAGTTTCCGAGACGCAAAGTTGTTGCAAACGCTGTAGATGATATCTGGGCAATAGATTTGGTAGATGTATCCAATCTGGCTCAGTTTAACGATAATAAGAAATATTTGTTTAATGTCACAGATGTTTTCAGCAAATACGCTTTTAGTGTGCCAGTTTCAGATAAAACAGGAACGTCAATCACTGATGCGCTAAAACAAATAATAACGAGTACCGAAAGAAAACCAAACAAAATCTGGACTGATCATGGAGCCGAGTTTTTTAACAAAACGTTTGAACAGTTTCTAGAACAAAATAATATTAAAAAATACGTTACAGGAAACGAAGGCAAAAGCGTTGTTGTCGAGAGATTTAATCGCACGCTAAACGAAAAATTACACAAACATATGACAGCTAAAAACACCAACAGATACATCGATGACCTTTCTCAAATCGTACGCGAATATAATAACACGAAACATCGAACCATCAAAATGTCACCCAATGACGCTATCAAAAATCCAATATTAGCAAACGAAAACATGTACCGCAGACATAAATTTAAGGTCGGTGATAAAGTTAGAATCTCTTTGACTAAAAAGATATTTGAAAAAGGATTTACTCCAAACTGGAGCGAAGAAGTATTTGTTGTTGATAAAGTACTCTTAACAGTACCTGTAACGTACGCGTTAAAAGATCTGGCAGGGGAACCTATAGTAGGTAGTTTTTACGAACAAGAACTACAAAAAACTGAACAAGATGTTTTCGTTATCGAAAAAGTGATTAGGAAAAAAGGAGATAAAAGTTTAGTCAAATGGCGTGGGTATAGTGATAAATTTAACAGCTGGATTCCAACCCGGTCGATTTTATCGACTGTGAAATAATGCTATTATAAATTTCCTCATACTTTCGTTTGATAGATTTGCATTTTACTGGTTTACATAATGATATTAGATATTGTCTGCGATCGTCAGAGATCGTCATAAGATTAAAAATCTTGACAAATATGAAATCGAATTTGATATTTTTCTGTCGGTCTGGAATTTTAATGTTTAAGAAAGGTCTGATTAACTGCAAAAATACCTGCTGTTCGGTAACGGTAAAATTAAATTTTATAATTTTTTTAGCAATGTGATACTTGACATTATATTTTCCAGTGGTTGGTCTGCTATAATTAGATCTGTCAGTAACAGTGACTATTTCACCATCATCAGATTCGTTGTTATATAAAATATCATCTTCGTTATAACCAACAGATTTGTCTATCATATCATTAGAGATTGTGGAGACCTTATCGCTGATATCACTAGTATCTTCTTCGTATAGTTGAACGAGTCGTTTCATCATATCCATATTATAATATACTTTTTATCTAATTTGTTGTTATAAGATGACTGACAAGGTAAAATATCACCAAAAAGTTAATATAATAAACTACCACGAACTGACCGAAGCGGTAAGAAAATGCCTGTCAGGTTATAGTTCATATTCCGTTGACGTTATTGTAATGCAAGGTGATTCTCATAAAATATTACTAACAGAAGCAGAAAAAAATAAAATTAATGAAAGTGCAGTAACGACGCTAAAATTTGATTGCGATGATATTATAGCATTTGCTCATCATTGTTTGACTAAAACCGAATTACAAAATATTATTGATCATCATATCTAAAAATAATACTAGCATCATATTTGTTTGCAAAAGCTGATTTTGTTGCTCCATCAGCTACAAATTTTACTGCTCTGGGATTTATATTATAATATTTCGCCGCAGCTGTAATTGATTTGAACTTGATCTCCTCATCCGTTTCAAGGTTTAACGAAATAACAGGTTTTATTGGGCATCTAAAATTAATACCACCACCTCGTCCTTTTCTCACATTTTCCTGTTGGGTCACTAGCTCCAGATTTTCCAATCGATTGTCTGTTTTTACATTATTGATATGATTAATAACCAGACCATTGGGTATAGATCCGTTGAACACCTCGTAAACAAACCTATGACCAGTATAACAAACTCGATCTGTCGATGTTCCTCTAACAGTCACACTGATATATCCCATATTGCTCATATTATTAAGAACTTTTTTAGTTTTTCTGTTTCTAATAATACCGCGATCGTTAGCCTCGTATAAATCAAAGACCGGATGCGGCTGAAACTCGTCTTGTAAGGATAAGTTTTCAATGTTGTCATCAGTGACTTTACCGTTATAATGATATACTCGTTTCCCCTCTGGAATGTCATCGCAAAATAACGTGTAAATAAAATCTTTTCTAAACATCGTAATTCTTTCAGTATTATCTCCCTTTACACTAATCGTATAACCCGCTGGCGTTGCTTTACCAACAGATATTCCAGTTTTGATATTAATAACCGAACCAAGTGCATTTCCAGCGTACAGGTTGTACTTTTGGTAAACGTAATATTCCTCTTGCTCACGTGCGCTTGTCAGATTTACTGTCATTATATTATAGGTGATATTTTTTATCTCTAATTGTTGTTTAGCGCATGCGCAGTGTGAGGTAAATTATCAATTAGAGATTATATTATAATATAATAATGTTGAAATTGCGTGATATAGCCAAGAAGAGACTTATTGGAGAACCTGTTAAAATAGCGACTGCTTTTACAGGTTTTGATAATAGTTATCAGTTTGATAATCAAAACGTTTTAGTAAATTTTTCTGAAACAAATCTCTTTCATCTGCTACAGACGACTGTAAAACGTGAGCTTGAAAAACACAAGGGTCTAAGATTGTTAGTGCAATATCACGTTATATTTTCAAAACTACTTGTGACGGAAGAATCTACTAACAAGGAAATTGCAGACCCTTACATCAACGCAAAATCTAGACGTGTTTTACTTGGTAGTGATCTTTTGTCACTATCTAATGAAATACATCAAGAAATTTGGAAAAAAATAGAAGAATTTACCGAATTAGGTTCGGGTTGGAAGTTTGAAATGATCAAGGAAATTTTGTTTCACACGATGAAATATGACGCATTACGCGGTAGTTCGTATATCGACCTGCCACCAAAAATAAAAAATAAACAGTGCTGTATAAACATAAAAAACGTCGATAGCAAATGTTTCCAATGGGCTGTTCTTTCCGCGCTATTTCCAGCAGAAAAAAATGCTGATCGTGTTGAGAAGTATATCAGTCACGTGTCAAGATTAAATTGTGCTGGTATTGACTTTCCAGTGGCAGAAAATCAAATACCAAAGTTTGAAAAGCAAAATAATGTTTCGATTAACGTTTTCGGATTAGATGAAAAAGAAAATGTCTATCCGAGGTATATTTCAGAAAAAGCTTCACAATCGACTATCAATTTACTGTTTTATAAAAATCATTATGTTTGGATCAAAAACTTTAACAGACTAGTTGGAAGACAGTATAATAAAAATAACAACACAAAGTTCTTTTGTTATCGCTGCTTGCACGGTTGTAGAGACAATGAAACATTAGAAAAGCATTTGCAGTACTGTAGTGACGTACAAAGAATAACAATGCCATCTAAAAAAGATAGCGTGTTACAGTTTGTCCATCATAATCATAAACTAAAAATTCCTTTCGTCATATACGTCGATTTCGAATGCTTACTTCAACCTGTACTTGGCGTAGAAAATGATCCTAACCAATCGAGTACAAGAAAAATTCAAAATCATGTTCCGTGCGGAGTAGCGTACAAGGTAGTTTGTTGCGCTGATTCGAGGTTATCTAAACCGATCAAATTATATCGAGGTAAAAATCCAGCTGTTTGGCTTCTCAAGCAGTTGATTAACGAAGTTGATAATATTACTTATCGTTTGAAAAGAGTAACTCCAATGTTAAAATTAACACCTCAACAAGAATCTGATCACGAGCAAGCGAAAATTTGTTATATTTGTGAAAAAGCTTTTGACCCTGACAATGTCAGGAAAAAAGTACGTGACCATTGCCATTTGACCGGACAGTATCGTGGAGCGGCTCATGACCAGTGTAATTTAAAATTTCACGCTCCAGATTTTATTCCAGTTATTCTTCACAATTTTCGAGGATATGATAGTCACATCATCGTAGAAGCTTTTGGTGATCCTGATATAAAATCTCGTCTAAAACTCGATAGCGTCATCAAATGCATTCCAAATAATTTTGAAAAGTATATGTCAGTTACGCTAGGTAAATTACGTTTTATTGACAGCCTGCAGTTTATGGCAGCATCGTTAGATGAGCTAGTAAAAGGTTGTAGTAAATTTAAGAACCTAAGAGACTGTTTTGGAGATAAATTTAATCTATTAGCTAAAAAAGGAGTTTTTCCATACGAATATCTCGATGATTGGAGTAAATTTGATGAAACATCTTTACCTGGCAAAGACAAATTTTACTCGCAACTTAAAAATGAAAATATCACTGATGATGAGTACAAGTATGCACAAGATATTTGGAAAGAGTTTGATTGTGAGACTTTTGGTGATTATCACGATTTGTATTTGAAAACTGACGTGTTATTATTAGCAGATGTTTTTGAAAGTTTTCGAGAAGTGAGTTATAATAATTATGGACTAGATCCTTGCTGGTATTATTCTGCCCCCGGACTGTCATGGGATGCTCTGTTAAAGTTTAGTAAGGTAAGGTTGGAATTACTGACAGACGTGGATATGTTCAATTTTATTGAAAAAGGTATCCGAGGCGGTATTAGCGTGATAACGAAGAAATATGCTGAAGCAAACAACAAATATTTGAAAAAGTATAATCCTGACCTTCCTTCGAAGTATATAGTTTATCTAGATTGTAATAACTTGTACGGGTATTCGATGGCAGAACCAATGCCGTTTGGTGGATTTCATTGGATCACGGCTGATCAATTTCTATCAGAGACAGAAAAAAAGATACCCGACGATGTTTCGTATTTCGTTGAAGTTGATCTCGATTATCCAACTTCGCTACACAAATTGCATAACGATTACCCTTTCTGCGCGGAATCGATGGTCATAGATTATAGTTTGTTATCAAAAGAACAACAAGCGTTAGCATTACCAAGACAACATTCTATGGTAAAGAAACTAGTACCAAATTTACTTGATAAACGTAATTATGTTTTGCATTACAAAGCTTTAAAACAAGCAGTCGATGCTGGTCTCGTGTTGAGAAAAGTTCATCGCGTACTAAAATTTAATCAGTCACCGTGGATGAGAGGTTATATTAACTCGAACACTACAAGAAGAGCTGCGGCAAAAACTGATTTTGAGAAAAACTTTTTCAAACTGATGAACAATTCTGTTTTTGGTAAGACGATGGAGAATATTAGGAAACGCGTAAATATCGAACTCGTCAATGATGTCAATCGCAGAAACAAACTTGTGTCAGACGATGATTTTGTGAGCATGAAAATATTTAATGAGAATCTTGTTGCGATACAAAGAAGAAAAACAAATCTAAAACTAAACAAGCCGATCTACGTTGGAGCTTCAGTGTTAGATTTATCAAAGTGGCTGATGTATGATTTTCATTATAATTTTGTTAAAAATCAATGGCCGGCTAGTAGATTATTATTTACTGATACTGATTCGCTCGTATATGAAATCGAATGCGAGGACATCTATCAGGACATGCATGATAATAGATATCTGTTTGATCTTTCCGATTACCCACGTGATAGTAAATTTCATGACGACACAAATAAAAAGGTTATTGGTAAGTTCAAAGATGAAATGAACTCGAGCGCTATCAAATACTTTATCGGATTACGTAGTAAAATGTATGCCGTATTGTTAGACAATAATAAAATAACAAAAAAAGCAAAAGGTCTGCCTCGTGATTTTGTTAAAAAGTTTATAAAATTTGATGACTACAAGTACGCGCTTGATGGCGGTGTTAGTTTTATAAGAGCTATGTCAATTCGGACAAATCATCATAAGCTCGAAACAGATGTCCTTATCAAATGCGGTTTGAGCAATTTTGATGATAAACGTTATTGCGAAAATGGGGTAGATACATTTGCACTTGGGTATTGTCATGATGATAGAGATATATTTGACATTATCTTTGCAAACTAAAATTTTATCTAAACTTTAAAAATAATGTTTGAAAATTTGACAGTAACAAATATCTACAGTAGCAAAATCAAATATCTAATGATGGACGGCAAACCATTGACAGTTGAAATTAATAATGAAACATCAGGCATATGCTTTAGTGGTACCCGTGACAAGTTAAAACTTTCGCTCATCAGATCTGATGACAGCGAGTATTTTAATTATCTCGAACAATTGTATCAAAAGTTGCTAGCGGAATTTAACAACTTTCACTGTCCGATTAGTCAGCATAAATACACCAAACTTACAATTGATCTTGATCGGTCAAAGTTGTATTTTATCGACAAAAAATACCCTCTTAACAAATCACAAATAAAAGATTTGTTTGAGTCCCGTCGTTATGTCAGCGGTAAAGTAAAGTTTAGCCTCTATCACCATGATAATGAAATATTTTTGATATCTACAGTTGAGACATTAACAGTTGGTAATGAGGTATAATACCACTTACCTTATTGGAATTCTAATGCGTAATTTAGTCCACAATCGCCACGCTCTGCTAAATCGTAATGATTTGGAAAATTGAGTCTGACATATCATTCTGCTTATTCTGGAAGATCACGTAATTAAATTTTACCTGTTACCTAGGTATTTTGCAACAGGTGTTCTATTGTATTTGTTTGGAGGTCTAGAGGGGTTGTTGAGCTCGGATTCTTAACACAATTATTGATTGCAACAGGTGATCTATTACGTTACCTAGGTATTTTGTATTTGTTGAGCTCGGATTCTTAACGCAATTATTGATTGCAATAGGTTTTCTATTACGTTACCTAGGTATTTTGTATTTGTTTGGAGGTCTGGAGGGGGTTGTTGAGCTCGGATTCTTACTTTCATCTACTACTGAGGGTACTCAATACAAGAAACATGATGAATGGTAATGGAAACAAATATGCTGACTCATTCCTAATGGGCGGAAATTAAATGTTTCCATGGAAACGATTTAAAACTCAGAGTCCTGTTGTTTGTATTTTGGCTAGTCTTGGGGCATTTGTTTCTTCCATAAATTGCAGCTTTTCAGGCCATTGAAAAACATAATATTAATTCGGTTTCATGCCCAGATATAAGTTGTTGTAGATTTCCTGACTTGTACAAACGGCGAATTTAAATAATGAATGCACAACGCGTCTGCTATACATTATTAGTTCCATATACCTTGTCTGTGCGAATATTATATAAAGTTATTTTCAGCAAAACTGGCGCTCAGCATTTTAGGAGGTTAGTATTAGGACTGGTCGGCCAGGTGTCAGGATATTGTGACTGGGTAGGACATGATGCTACATGTCTGCGGCATGATGCCCCAGTGTAAACTGCCACATCGTAGCGATATGACTGATATTTGTTTAAAGCTACGTTAAAAATCCAAATCACACACATACACACAAACAAACAAACACACACACGCGCACACACACACACACAAACACACACACACACAAACACACAAACACAAACACACACACACACAAACAAATGCCCAGCATGCATAACAATGATTAGAAGATATCAGACAAACTCCTCTTAATGCAACTGACACTAACTTGAGACAAAAACATATTTATAATATCATTATTGGCTTTTGTCGCTTAGAATATTGTTTGTAAGACCGTAATGTACGAAATGAGTTGAAGGTCACTTCCGGATAACTTCTTATAATTTATTTTGAGACTGGAAATACTTATCTTACTAAGTGTTGCTTGAGCAGTTTACAAGTATTTTAAACAAACATCCTGGATGAAAATTGGGTATAAATTAACCCCTATGCCACCGAGCGATTGCCAACTCCTCTGGGTAGAAAATATTTTTGTAAGTATATTTCTTTTGTATATGTCTTATTCACTCTTATGTATGCCTGTTGATTCTTTTTTGGAATAAATAACGTATTTTTTTAAATTTTTTATTCTTTAATGAAAAAATTCACAATGTTACTTGTGTATTGGTACCTGTTGGTAAATAATAGAATGATCCACAGAATAGTCAACGATAGGATGGAGGTACAGACTGGTTACAGTGAATACCTAAAAGTTTAGTGAGTTCAATTTAACAAGTAAAGAGCGCACCAAAATGCCAGGATTCATCCTTATGATATGTTCAACATAAAAGTCTACCATACTACATTAGAACGTTTTATATAACACAAACTATGACGATCATAATTTCAAGTAAACTGTTCCTTATTTCAGGTCTAGCATGTGCCAAAATACCACACTAAACACCCAAACTAAAAAACATAAACAATAAAAAAAAATAAAAACAAAACAAAAAACCACTAGAACGTTTCCTGGAGTTAGTTCTCAATATAGTTAGATTGTTAAAATTATGCCATAAAAATGATTCAAATGCATTGGCTTTCTGAAATTTTTCAACCCCCACAGAGGTTCCCACCAAAAGCTTCCATCTCACAGACACATTGCCTATATGTTACGAATCTCACCCCACCCCCGCCATTTCCCTACTCTAATAGACCTTCTTGAACTGAATTGGCAAAAACGAATTATTATTATTATTATTATTATTATTATTATTATTATTATTATTATTATTATTATTATTATTATTATTATTATTATTATTATTAATGGTGTTGTTACTGTTGTTGTCACAGATAATCAACCATGAGAGGTTTCATTACCATCGCAATCGTCATTTTCCTCGTTGGTGCTCAAGCATCACTGACCACTACATTTGAAGAAGAAACTGAATACGAAAGGGATTCGATTGGAGGTAATCATACATGTGTAAAAATACCCACACACACATACACACACACACAAATTTGTATACTCATATAAAAAATATCTGCATACTTGAATCTTTCATTGTGTAAGTTACTATTCTAGGTATTGTATACTCTGAGCAAAAAAAAATCATACAAAGGCTTTTAAATTGAGGTAGTTTGACAAATGACTAATATAAAACTCAATACATATTATATACAAAGTTGCTTCAATATAACTGATTTGAAAGTTTCAAGAATCGAATCTTATTATTTAGAACTGAGTATTATTTCGATCTTCATGCTTCATTTTATATTTAAAATAGGGGAACATGCATAATAATTTCGGGTACTCAAGCGACTGCACAATATTGTAATTAAATGCTAATTTATTTAATTGCATTAAAAATGTGTGGTCAGAAGAAAGCGACGTTGGAACAAACGACAACGACGAGGTTGCTACAGAGATATTTGCAGATGATACCCCTTCGACTTTTGACATGTTGCAAAATGTAATAGACATAAACGATCAGCCACTTCAGGACTTCAAAGACGTGGAAGGCTGTAGTAACAACACCTGTATCATGTGTATTGGATTTTGTAAGTAATATATCAATCTATTTGCAACGACTATACTATACTATACTATACTATACACAAAATACTACTAGTAACAACAACAACAGCAGCAACAACAACAACAATATTCCTCCTCCTCCTACTACTGCTACTACTACAACAATAACAACAACAACTACTACTACTACTACTGCTACTACTACAACAAAAACTACTACTACTACTACTACTACTACTACTACTACTACTACTACTAATAATAATAATAATAATAATAATAATAAATTAATTATAATAATAAATTAATAATAATATCCAGTTTCCGACATCCATCTATTCATCTATATAACTATCCATCCTGTTTTGTACATTCATTTCTCGAGCCATTTATTCTCTGACTTAGATATTAAAATTCAACATGCCATATAAGGACAAAACCACAATTATGTTCTTTTAAATCTGTTTGGATAGCATTCTTTTTCAAAACTTTTAATCTGCCATGATCATTTCCTTCTATTGTTTGACTATCAACCCGATTTTTGCGTAAGAGATGTACCATGACTGTAAACTGCTCTGGGAAGGTATAAATAAATATAGGTAGATAAATTACAAATCAAATGTGATAACAGTGAAACCTTTCTCAGCGGGCACCATCATATAATAGTGTCTGCCTATAAAGGAGAGCACATGAGAATATCTATTCATTTAAATTTTGTTGTTGTTGTTGTTGTAATCTTAATATAACATCGACTCATAATTGTAACTATAGTAACTAAATATAAAACAAACAATCTATTGTTGATAACATATCAATCACTAAATACAGATTCGCGGTATCAGTTCTGTTGCGTCGAACTATCCCGATGCGTTCATATAATTGCTTTGATACTGTGAGAAAGTCCGTCTTTTCGTCCGTCGGTACATTCTGAGCTCTGGTTCAATTTGAGGTCTTTTTCATAAACCGCATATGGTGCTAAATCCCGGTTTCATATTTCAGTGTGTTTCAAGCTGGTTTATAAAAGCAACACCGGCCTGTTTGAATTTGTTGTTGGAATAGCCACTGTACAGATAACCTTGGTTGGAATCGTGCCAGGTAAATATTTGTCATTCTCCAGACCTAGCTTTTTGGTAATTATCATATTTTTTCTAAAAAAAATTTAAATAAGTATGCGATAAACAGTGTGTATCAAAATACGCATCGCAAACACATAAACAATGTCGTGGAAAGTAGGGGATTCAGGTCACGTGCTCACAACTCCATGATATCACGTTCAATCCTTGGTATCAGCACATGAAAAGTTAGTTGTTTGCCACTCCAAGATCGATGTATTTATTTTCTTCTTATTTTCCACTTCGTTCGAATTTCAAGACCTCTCCTCGAAACCAATTCGTTCTTGCAGAAGAGTTAAATATTAGAACGTGTACACACTATGAATTCGTTAGAAATTGATAAAACTGTCCCCCATGGGATCTTAGTAACATCAGTACCTTCACCGAACGTCAGCCTCGTTTTGTGTTTTCATTTAGGTCATTTGGTGGCGCTCTACAGTTTCGTATTTTGCTTAGGATTAGAATTTTAAAGAAAAAGAATTTACCCCGAGTTTCCTCACTAGTTATACTGGTTATTTGAAAAGGACGTTGTATATAATAGGTATTGTTCAAAGAACCTTAAATTTCCTTTATTTTGGTGTATGATTGATGGGTGTAATATGGGTTAGAGAGAATACAGCTTGAACTTACTCCAGATTTGCATCTTTCAAAAAAGTGCTAGCTTCACTTGGTCATTTTCACTTCCCGAACCTCAGAGGTTAATTGTAAAATAAAGATCCGAGAACTTTTTTTTTACATTTTATATATTTGGTAATTCTTTCATTGCACTTTCAGAAGCTGGCATTGTATAATCTGGAAAAATTCATTTTCCCTATTTTAATAGCTGCCAAGGATAGTGTATTTTAGACAAATTCAGGTTGATTTTTAGAGCACAAGGGAGCAGTCATTTTAGTTGGCAGTGTGCTAAGTTCATTTACAATTTCCAAAAGTATAATATCCCCCCCAAAAAATGGCAGCCACATTACATTTAAATAGGACAAAGGCATGCCAACATTTTCTCCACTGTGCATGTTTTAAATGCAAACATCTTCACCTTACATACATACCTCTCTCAAAAGTACATAACAACTGGTAAGCGCCACGATTTTACCATGAATTTCTAATAGAAAAAGGTTACAAACACTACAAATTACTGGATCTACATATGCATGTCATAAAATTTTTATATATTGCAACACATTTTTTCTAAATTCTTTGGAAACCGAGGTAAAAGGGAAAACCTATCTAGAAGAAATATGTAGAAATATAGTTTTGTGGTAGCAAAGGCGTTTAGAGAGAACCGCCAACCAAGTAGTGAAAAGGTTTATCAAAGGCAGATGACCGACGATACAAAATCTTATCTTGTGTTTTATCAAAGATTATATTTTTCCAACCGTATGTGGTTCATATTCTTGATCCTTTTTCCCAGTCTCCTATATCTTAATGTGTTTTGTGACAGTATACAGTATATATGAAAACCAGTCTTATATTTTAGCGTCCTTTGTTATAGCATACATGAAAACCAGTCTTATATTTTAGCGTGATTTGTTATAGCATACATGAAAACCAGTCTTATATTTTAGCGTGATTTGTTATAGCATACATGAAAACCAGTCTTATATTTTAGCGTGATTTGTTATGGTGGCGCTCTACAGTTTCGTATTTAGCATAGGGTTAAAATTTTAAAGAAAAAGAGTTTCCCCGGGTTGCCTCACTAGTTATACTGGTTATTTAAAAGAGACTTTGTATATCTTAGGTGTTGTTCAAAAAACCTTTCATTCCCTTTATTTTGATGTATGATTGATGGGTGTAATATGGGTTAGAGAATATACAGCTTGGCCTTACTCCAGATGTGCACCTTTCAAAAACGTGCTAGCTCTACTTGCTCATTTTCACTTCTCGAACTTCAGAGGTAAATTGTAAAAAAAAAGAGCCGATAACTTTTTTTACATTTTATGTATTCAGTAATTCAGTCATTGCACTTTTAGAAGCTGGTATTATCTAGTTTGGCAAAATTCATTTTCCATATTTTAATAGCTGCCAAGAATAGTGTACTTTAGACAAATTTAGGTTGATTTTTGGAGCACAAGGGAGCAGTCATTTTAGTTAGCAGTGTCCCAAGATCATTTGAAATTTCCAAAAGAACAATATCCAAAGAAATTTCATCCACATTACATGAAAGTAGTATATAGTTATGCCAACATTCTCTGCACTGTGCATGTTTAAAATGCAAACAACTTCACCTTACATACAGCACTCTCTCAAAAGTACATAATAACTGGTGAGCGCCACCTATAGCATACATGAAAACCAGTCTTATATTTTAGCGTGATTTGTTATAGCATACATGAAAACCAGTCTTATATTTTAGCGTGATTTGTTATAGCATATATGAAAATCAGTCTTATATTTTAGCGTGATTTATTATAGCATACACGAAAACCAGGTAATTCTGAGTTCTTATTGGAATCAACTGCCCAAAATTCAATAAAATCATCTGAAATGAAATTTTGGCATTGCCGCATTCATTTTTACAAAATTAGTTATTATCGTAATTGACTAACTGTAAAAAAAACCCCACCAGAATTCAACACTTACGATTCGTGTAATTTATTTATGACGTTACGTAAATGACGTAGTTGTTTTTTTTTTCAAATATAATGACATCATCCGTTTCTTTTCAAAACATTTTGTGCTGAAGAAGCATACAGTAAATGCAAAACTAGTTGCACAGAATTATCGGCGTTTGTGTTGTTTTTATCCCAATACTGATTTTTTATACCGATACCCGTCTGACAAGGCATTGATATATTTATAGTCTTCTAATTTTACATATCAATTTCTCATTTCCTCCATACTAATGTACGTATGCTTGTTCGTGCGTATGTATATATGTATGTATGTATGTATGTATGTATGTATGTATGTATGTATGTATGTATGTATGTATGTATGTATGTATGTATGTATGTATGTATGTATGTATGTATGTATGTATGTATGTATGTATGTATGTATGTATGTATGTATGTATGTATGTATGTATGTATGTATGCATGCATGCATGTATGTATGTATGTATGTATGCATGTATGTATGCATGTATGTATGCATGAATGCGTGCGTGTGTGCGTGCCTGCGTATGTCCATCCGATCTGACCTATATTTAGCATTATTCCTTTGTGTAAGCGCTACATTTGGGTTGATGCTGGTACTGTTGTAATTTGGTGCTAATATCATTTGTCTCAAAATGCAATTCTTTAATTGACACATCATTGTTTCCATACCGTAATTTGTTTTCTTTTTATATATATATATATATATATATATATATATATATATATATATATATATATATATATATATATATATATATATATAAATATATATATATATATATATATATATATATATATATATATATATATATATATATATATATATATATATATATATATATATATATATATATATATATATATATATATATATATATATATATATATATATATATATATATATAAATATATATATATATATATATATATATATATATATATATATATATTAATTCAGGAAGAATATTAACAAAAATTATGTGTATAAATGGAAGACGTTAAATTTGCAATACATCAGAGTGGAAAGAATTAAATGAAAGTGAATCACGGACGAAATAATTAATTAAAAACTAAATTTTATATTTTACAGAATTCATAAAGTACTGATACCTAAAAATCGATCGATTACACGCTTAAAAATAAATTACTCAAAAATCGATTACACATCGAAAAATCGATTAATTTACACGCTTGAAAATGATTACAAACTGCACACTAACCTAACCCTAACCCCCAACCCTAACCCATAGCGAAGCTTTCCCCTTTCTCTGGCAATCCTTCCCACATAACAAAATGTTTTTTTCCTTGCATTGTTCGATCAATCGATCGATTAATATATTAACTGCTTGTTTTATTAATTGTGTGATTGATGGTTTTTGAACCTTTGTTGCTTAATTACTTTATTTCCTTTTCAGCTGCCCCATTCGGATGCTGCGAATTATCATCCTTCTACCAAACCTGCATGTTAGCTCAGAATATAAGAAGCAACGACTCTTACATCTGTGCAAATGTTACACTTGTCGCAAGTCGTGCTCCTTACAATTTTCCCAACGTTTGCATGAAGAAGTAGCATGAATTCTACGCGAGTTACTTTTGAAATTTATGTTGAAAATTGCATACTTTCATCTGCTTATTTTCGTAAAATCAGAGAAACATTTTATCTTCTTAATGTTTTGTGCAAAATAGGTGACGTGAATGAGATGAAAAGACGTCAGACATTTTGTTATAATGGGAGAATGCTTTTGGTGGATTAAATATGTATATTGGCAAATATTTTCCATACTCAGATTTAAATTTCAAAGCCTCTATTGAAAGATTAACAATATTAATCTGGTGTTCTTATTTTTTGACTGCTAGAATAAAGCATTAAATATTGAAGAAAATTTCTTATTTCCCAAATCGGTGCAGACAAAATGTAACATGCATACAAGTTTTAATTCATAAAAGCAAGAAACACGCCGCAGTTTGTCATATTTGTGTATTACTTCAGTGTCATACTATTTAAGAATGTGTTAATTGTATTAACAAGGATATAAAATAGGTCGACATGTCATCCATCCATCCATCCACACACACACACACACTCACACACACACATACATACATACATACATACATACATACATACATACATACATACATACATACATACATACATACATACATACATACATACATACATACATACATACATACATACATACATACATACATACATACATAAATATGAGAATGCATGCATGAATTTTCTTTGTATCCGTCCGTTCGTCCGTCCATCCATTCATCCGTCCATAATACAATTTTGCATTCTTGCATAGCTACCTACCTACCTACCTATCTACCTACCTATCTACCTACCTACCTATCTATCTATCTATCTATCTATCTATCTATCTATCTATCTATCTATCTATCTATCTATCTATCTATCTACACACACACACACACACACACACACACACACACACACACACACACACAATCTCTTGGTTGCTTGAGGGCAAAAAATAAATCATTACTTCATATGATAATCTAGAATTGTGAATTGTTAAAATATATATATATCTGCAAGTTTTACTGGTGATCAATCGATACTCACCCACCCACTAAGTTTGAGATTCTAAATAACTTTCTTAAGGCCTGTAAGCATGGAACATGGGCTGATATTAGCTAGATATATACATTTGTTTATATGTGTCATCATGTAATTGTATATATATATATATATATATATATATATATATATATATATATATATATATATATATATATATATATATAGACATACAGACATTGGGAAATTTTTATGGTTGGGGTGGGGTGCTCCTTTCATTTTATTATGCTGTTATAGAAGTCCCATCCATAATCGACTTTGCTTGAAAGTTAAATTAGTAAACGATAAATGTAAAGCTCGGAGCCCCCAGTCAGAAATGGCGACGGTTAAATGGTTAAATATACAAAAAGTTTGAAATTGAATTAATTACTATTTAATAACAATTCAATAATCAAATGCTTCAAATCTCCAATTACACACCTTCCGCTCGACCCTTTAATAGCCTATTGCATCACTTGATTAGCTAGTTCAGCTAGTCTCAATGCCGTCTCCACCTCTTGGAGACTCGGGACTCAATTGAACCGAAAGTTATATATCCCCTATATATAGGGAAAACACAAGTATGGTACAATATTTTTCCTCAGTTCTCACATCTTACACTATTAAATTTCTTCGGTCACGCATTCATTCTCTTCGAGATACCCATACCTTTTTGTATGGTAAATCAACATCATAATACAGCACGCTATCAGTTGCTTCTTATACATACATCAATACATTCCGCCACATCAGTGCATATTCCTAATCCCGTTTTACTAAACAATATCACAATAATCAGACGTATTTTTTGTACCTTACACTCATACAAAGTATGCAAATATTTAAATATCCATGCTCTGATATACGCAATCGTCCATAGCAACTAATCTTACATACTTCAACCATTTTCTAAACTCACAATTCAAGCATGCGTAAATTCTAACATAGCGCATTAATAAATGCACTGGGTCACTACAAAGTAACCTAATAGCGAATTACAAAACTAATTCTCACCATAAGCTAACAATCTACATAATTCTGCCTCGCATCTAATAATTCTCTACGTAGGCTCAAGCCCATATTTCAAATACGCATATAAATGAAACACTATATAAGGTAATTCTACATACTAAACTATGATAGTCATTAAGTATACATACTACAAATAACTACAATTATGATGCTGTAATATTCTGCAAAAATCGAGCAAATAACTTACTGACCTTTCGAAGCTTTGTATTTTCTTAGTTTCTACCTCTAAGTGTTTGCCGCCTAGCTAGGAGTGGCTTCTCTCGAGTAAGCCTATTGCTTAGCAATCTATCTAGGCGAAACTAAATCTGTGTTTACGATAATGAAAATTATCATTCGGTTCTAAATTGTAATCACATCCTCTATCTCAATTCCGATTAGATGTCGCTGTGAACCTATCCAATCAAACTTAGCAGTCAATGTCCCTCCCGCTGTCTGTCAACGTGGGAAATATCTTTTGATCTTGGGATCAAACTTTAACAACTAGGTGTGATAAATACAAGCGTTTGTTAAATGATGCAATCTATTATCTTAGCCGATTAAAGATTGAGGGTTTAACACTCGCCACGCGGCCATGTTTAGACATAAAATACAATTTCACAGTAATAATATAGCTTATGAGTGACTTTACAGCTGGGGCTTTGCAAATTTGTTACTACCCGCCACGCTTGAGAATAAAATCGGGATATTTTCCCCCCAAATTGCTCCAAATGCAAATGAGCGTTACCACATGTATTTAAAGAAACAAAATCACAACGAAGCTATACGATGACTACGGACACGAATATACACACAACATACGGTTATCTACAGCAGCAGAGGAAAACAAGGGTTTTAATCCAAACCCTTGTTTTTACCCCTGCTGCTATGTATAAACTATTTCCCACCCTTTTTTTTCTTCAAAAAGTATTAGTAAAGTTTCTAACCACACCCCCACTTCTCTGTTATTACAGTGTTAGGTAGAGTTATATACACGAATTATATTCTCAGGTAAACTTCCTTGTACAGGATGTACATCCAGGTAAATTAACAAAAGATATTTTACAAAAACAACAGGTGTTAATAATTCATCCATCCAGGTAAACTTTTGTCCTATAGAGATGTACAGACAGGTATTTTATAACCAGACAAAAACAACAAGTGGGAAGGTCATCTAGGTAAGCTTTTGTCCTATAGAGGTGTGCAGACAGGTATTTTATAACCAGACAAACAGGTATTTTATAACCAGACAAAAACAACAGGTGGGAAGGTCATGATTCATCTAGATAAGCTCTGTCATACAGAAGTGACGAATTTTTTTAGAACAGCGCATGCGTGGAATGTTCACGAACTATTTTAAAGAAGGCAAGACAGACGGGTTTTATTATCAGTCTACCGGAAGATTTTTATCAGATAACATATGCTATGTAGGGTGGAAATTAAACTACGCATTAGAACGTGGCGATTTCAGTTAACAAGACGGAAATTAAACTACACATTAGAATGAATGTGAGAGTTAAGTTATATTATTTTATACCTCGTGACTAATGATTAATGTTTCAACTGTTGATATTAAAAATACTTCACTATCACGATTATAGATACTAAATTTTACTTTACCGCTCACACAGCGACGGGACTCAAACAAGTCTTTTATTTCTGATTTGTTCAGAGGATATTTTTGTCGATAAAATACACTTTTGACCGATCTAGATCAATTGTGAGTTTAGTATATTTTTGTTGGCTAATAGGGCTGTGAAAGTTTTTAAATTCCACTAGCAACTTTTGATACAATTGTTCGATATAATTGAAATACACGCTATTATCAGATCTGATGAGCGAAAGTTTTAGCTTGTCATATGTTCCATTAAAACATATACCTGATGTTTCATTATTAAATTCAACTGTCAATTGTTTACCATCCATCATTAGATATTTGATGTTACTACTGTAGCTTTTTGTCATTATCAAATTTTCAAACATTATTTTATAAGTTTAGATAAAATTTTAGTCACAATGACAATACCCAAGGCCAAATGTATCTACCCCATTTTCGCAATAGCGTTTGTCATCAAAATTACACAATCCACGTTTGATAATGACATCTGTTTCAAGCTTATGATGTTTCGCTAGAATTGCCATAGCTCTCATAAATCTAACACCGCCATCAAGCGCGTACTTGTAGTCATCAAATTGCATACACTTTTCAACAAAATTATTAGGCAGACCTTTTGCTTTTTTCGTTATTTTATTATTATCTAACAATACGGCATACATTTTGCTGCGTAATCCGATAAAATATTTGATAGCGCTCGATTTCATTACATCTTTGAACTTACCAATAACCTTTTTATTTGAGTTGTCATTAAATTTACTTTCACATGAGTAATCAGAAAGATCAAACAGATGTCGATTATTGTACATGTCCTGATAGATATCCTCGCATTCGATTTCATATACGAGTGAATCAGTATCAGTAAACAATAATCTACTGGCTGGCCACTGAATTTTAGCAAAATTATAATGAAAATCATACATCAGCCACTTTGATAAATCTAACACTGCAGCTCCAACATAGATCGGCTTGTTTAGTTTTAGTTTTGTTTTTCTTCTTTGTATTGCAACAAGATTTTCATTAAAAATTTTCATGCTCACAAAATCATCGTCTGACACAAGTTTATTTCTACGATTGACATCATTAACTAGTTCGATATTTACGCGTTTCCTAATATTCTCAATCGTCTTACCAAAAACAGAATTATTCATCAGTTTGAAGAAGTTTATCTCAAACTCTGTTTTCACTGCAGCCCTTTTTGAAGTGTTGAAGTTAATGTAATCTCTCATCCACAGCGACTGATTAAATTTTAGTACACGATGAACTTTTCTCAACACAAGACCAGCATCGACTGCTTGTTTTAAAACTTTGTAATGCAAAACATAATTACGTTTATGAAGCAAATTTGGTACTAGTTTCTTGACAATAGAATGTTGTCTTATTAATGCTAACGCTTGTTGTTCTTTTGATAACAAGCTATAATCTATAACCATCGATTCCGCACAGAAAGGGTAATCGCTATGCAATTTGTGTAGCGAATTTGGATAATCAAGATCAACTTCAAAGAAATAGGAAACATCGTCGGGTATCTTTTTTTCTGTCTCCGATAGAAATCGATCAGCCGTGATCCAGTGAAATCCAACAATAGGCATTGGTTCTATCATTGAACCACCGTAAAGATTATTGCAATCCAGATAAACTATATATTTCGAGGGAAGCTCAGGGTTATACTGTTTCAAATATCTGTTGTTTGCTTCAGAATATTTTTTGTTATCACGCTAATACCACCTCTGATACCTTTTTCAATAAAATTGAACATATCCACGTCTGTCAGTAATTCTAACCTTACCGTACTAAACGTTAGCAGAGCATCCCATGACAACCCAGGGGCAGAATAATACCAGCAAGGATCTTTTCCATAATTATTATAACTCACTTCACGAAAACTTTCAAAAACATCTGCTAGCAATAACACGTCAGTTTTCAAATACAAACCATGATAATCACCAAACGTCTCACAATCAAACTCTTTCCAGATATCTTGTGCATACCTGTACTCGTCATCGGTTATATTTTCATTTTTAAGTTGCGAGGAAAATTTGTCTTTTCCAGGTAAAGATGTTTCATCAAATTTACCCCACTCGTCGAGGTAATTCATACGGAAAAACTCCTTTTTTAGCTAGTAGATTGAATTTATCTCCAAAAAAGTCTCTTAGGTTATGAAATTTACTACAACCTTTTACTAGCTCATCTAAAGAGGCTGCCATAAACTGCTGGCTGTCAATGAAACGCAATTTACCTAGCGTAACTGATATGTACTTTTCAAAATTATTTGGAATGCATTTGATGACGTTATCGAGTTTTAGACGAGATTTTATTTTAGGATCACCAAAACTTCTACTATAATATGGCTATCATATCCTCAAAAATTGTGAAGAATAACCGGGATAAAATCTGGAGCATGAAATTTTAAATTACACTGATTATGAGCCGCTCCACGGTACTATCCGGTTAAATGGCAATGGTCATGTACTTTTTTATTACTAACGTTGTCAGTCCTGACATTATCAGGGTCAAAAGCTTTTTCACAAATATAACAAATTTCTGCTTGCTCGTGATCAGATTCTTGTTGAGATGTTAATTTTAACATTGGCGTTACTCTTTTCAAACGATAAGTAATATTATCAATTTCATTAATCAACTGCTGGAGAAGCCAGACAGCTGGATTTTTACCACGATATAATCTGATTGGCTTAGATAATCTAGAATCAGTACAACAAACTACCTTGTACGCTACTCCACACGGAACATGATTTTGAACTTTTCTTGTACTCGATTTTTTAGGATCATTTTCTACGCCAAGTACAGGTTGAAGTAAACACTCAAAATCAGAATATACGACGAAAGAAATTTTTAGTTTGTGATTATGATGGACAAACTGTAACACACTATCTTTTTTTAGATGGCATTGTTATTCTTTGTACATCACTACAGTACTGCAAATGCTTTTGTAATGTTTCATTGTTTGTACAGCCATGCAAGCAGCGGTAACAAAGGAACTTTTTATTCCTATTTTTATTGTACTGTTTACCAACTAGTCCGTTAAAGTTTTTAATCCAAACGTAATGATTATTATAAAATAGTAAATTTATAGTTGATTGTGAAACTTTTTCTGAAATATTTCTCGGATATACATCCCCCTTTTCATCTAATCCGAAAACGTTAATTGAAACAATTATTTTGATTTTCAAATTTTGGTATTTGATTTTCTGCCACTGGAAAGTTAATATAATTAAAATTTAATCTTGACACGTGACTGATATACTTCTCAACGCGATCAGCGTGTTTTTCTGCTGGAAATAGCGCGGAAAGAACAGCCCATTGGAAACATTTGTTATCTACGTTTTTGATGTTTATACAACATCTTTTACTTTTTATTTTTAGTGGCAGGTCGATGTACGAACTACCTCGTAATGCGTTATATTTCATCGTGTGAAACAATATTTCTTTGATCATTTCAAACTTCCAACCCGAAGCTAATTGAGTGAATTCCTCTATTTTTTTTCCAGATTTCGCTGTGTATTTCATCAGATAGTGATAACAGATCAGTCCCAAGCAAAACACGTTTTGATTTTGCGTTCATATAAGGATCTGTAAATTTCTTTTCAGTTGATTCTTCCGTTACAATTAGCTTTGAAAATATAACATGATATTGCACTAATAATCTCATACTTTTGTGTTTTCCGAGCTCACGTTTTACAGTTGTCTGTAGTAGGTGGTAAAGATTTATTGCAGTAAAATTTACTAAAACATTTTGATTATCAAACCGATAACTATTGTCAAAACCTGCAAAAGCAGTTGCTATTTTATCAGGTTCTCCCATAAAGCTTCTCTTGGCTATATCACGCAATTTTAACAATATTATACTATAATATAATATCTAATTGATAATTTACCTCACACTGCGCATGCGCTAAAAATCAATTAGAGATAAGAAATATCACCTATAATATAATGATAGCAAATCTGACAAATACATGTGAGCAAGAAACATATCAAGTTCACGCAAAGTATAACTTTACCTCACACTGCGCATGCGCTAAACAACAATTAGAGATAAAAAAAAATCGCCTATAATATAATGACAGCAAATCAGACAAGCGCACGTGAGCAAGAGATATATTATATTCACCCAAAATATAATTTATACGCTGGAAATACATTAGGTTCGGTTATTAACATTAAAACTGGAATATCTGTTGGCAAATTAACGTCAGCGGGTTATCAGTTTAGTGTTAAAGGAGATAATACTGAGAGGATTACAATGCTTAGAAAAGATTTTATTTACACGTTGTTCTGCGATGACAGCATTCCAGAGGGAGAGCGTGTATATCACATGAACGGTAAAGTCACTGATGATAACGTTGAAAACTTATCCTTAGAAGACGAGTTTCAGCTGCATACGGTCTTTAACTTATACGAGGCTAACGATCGCGGTATTATTAGAAACAGTAAAACTTAAAAAGTTATTGGTTCTATAGGTAATATGGGATATCCTCAAGAAGATGTTAAAGGAACACTAGGAGATTTTGTTAATTATAAATCGCATAGGTTTGTTTATGAGGTGTTTATCAGATGTATACACAAAGGTATGGTTATTAACCATATTAATAACGTAAAGACTGAGAATCGATTGGAAAATCTGGAGCTAGTGACGCAACAGGAAAATGTGAGAAAAGGAAAAAATAGTAATGGTATTAATTTTAGATGTCCAATAACACCTGTTGCTTCAAAAAACCTTGAAACGAATGAGGAGATCAAATTCAAATCAATTACAGCTGCGGCAAAGCATTATAAGATAAATTCCTCAGTCGTAAAATTTATAGCTGATGGAGTAACAAAATCAGCTTTTTCAAGAGAATACAATACCAGGATTGTTTTTAGATATGATGATTAATAATATTTTGTAGTTCAGTTTTAGTCAAACAATGATGAGCAAATGCTATAATATCATCACAATCAAATTTTAGCGTCGTTACTGCACTTTCATTAATTGTATTTTTTTCTGCTGCTGTTAGCAATATTTTATGAGAATCACCTTTCATTACAATAACGTCAACAGAATATACACTATAACCCAACAAACATTGTCTTACCGCTTCGGCTAGTTCGTTGTAATTTAATATATTAACTTTTTGGTGATATTTTATCTCATCTGTGATCTTATAATAACAAATTAGATAAAAATATATTATAATAATGGACTTGAAGAAACGACTCGCTGAATTATACGAAGAAGATACTAGCGACAAAGTTGCCAGCGATAAGGAGGTCACGCATAGTATTACATTTGCCAAAGATTTCGTAGACACATCTGTTGGATATAGTGAAGATGATATTTTGTATAACAACGACTCTGATGATGATGATGAAATAGTCACTGTTGCTGACAGATCTAATTACAGCAGACCAACAATTAAACGATATAATGCCAAGTATCACAATGCAAAAACAATAATAAAATTTAATTTTACCATTGACGAACAACAAATATTTTGGCAGCTAATCAAACCTTTCTTAAACATCAGAATTCCAGGACGACAGAAAAATATCAAATTCGATTTCATATTTGTCAAGATTTTTAATCTAATGACGATCTCTGACGATCGCAGACAATATCTAATATCGTTATGTAAACCAGTAAAAGGTATATCTGTCAAACAAAAGTATGAGGAAATTTATAATAGCATTATATCATAATTTGTTTGGTTGGAATCCAACTGTTACATTTATCGCTATACCCACGCCATTTGACTAAACTTTTATTTCCTTTTTTCCTAATCACTTTCTTGATAACGAAAACATCCTGCTCAGTTTTCTGTAGTTCTTGTTCGTAAAAACTACCTATGATAGGTTCCCCTGCCAGATCTTTTAAAGCGTACGTTACAGGTATTGTTAAAAGTACCTTATCAACTAAAAATACTTCTTCTCTCCAGTTTGGAGTAAATCCTTTTGCAAATTCCTTTTTTATCAAAGAAATTCTAACTTTATCACCAACCTTAAATTTATGTCTGCGGTACATGTTTTCATTTGCTAATATCGGATTTTTAATCGCGTTATTAGGTGACATTTTGATGGTTCGGTGATTCGTGTTATTATATTCACCTACGATTTGAGAAAGGTCATCGATGTACCTGTTGGTGTTTTTAGCTGTCATATGTTTGTGTAATTTCTCGTTTAGCGTGCGATTAAATCTCTCAACAACAACGCTTTTCCCCTCGTTTCCTGTAACATATTTTTTTAATATTATTTTGTTCTAGAAACTGTTCAAACTTTTTGTTAAAAAACTCAGATCCGTGATCAGTCCATATTTTATTTGGTTTTCTATCTGTACTCGTTATTATTTGTTTAGCGCATCAGTCATTGAAGTCCCTGTCTTATAAGAAACAGGTATACTGAAAGCGTATTTACTATAAACGTCTATAACATTAAACAAATATCTTTTTGGAGCACCATCAGCGCCAACGTTAAACTGAGCTAGACTGGATACATCCACCAAATCTATTGCCCAGATATCATCTAAACCATTAACGACAACTTTACGTCGTGGGAACTTTTTTTTTAGGTCTGTGTAGTTCAGACGCTAGCGTCTTTGCCGCAAAATCATCGTATACTTTTTTCCGAGTCCAAGTTTATATTTTGCTCCAATTATTCCCTGAACAAATCTTCTATCAAAACTTTCTCGTAGATTTGTTGGTTCCATATCACGTAATTCGTCTAACATCACTTTATCACAATCTGCTTTCGAGTTTTCATGATCACGATAACAGATATCATGACTCATCGCTATTGCATCCACTTGATTGTAAGGCTCTTGTCCTGGCAATGGATTATCGTTTTCATCTAGTTGTTGATCTAGCGGATTGTAAGGTCCTGTATACCGATGACCTGGCAAAGTCCAACCGCCTTTTGGTTTTGGCAATTTTCCAATAATTTTATGTATATCCATACCTGACCCTATTATTTCTCTGTTGTTACAATATTGACAGTATGCGACAATTTTAGTTTGCTCGAGACACAAATCTCTGTCAGAATCACAGTTGCATATCATTCTATATTTTTAGTCGTCGACTAAAATATTATTGGGATAACCAGATCCTATCGAATTTTTCGCCGGCGAATTTTTCGCTGACGACACTGTCGCTGGGGATGTTTTCTTTAAAAACATATTTTTTCTTTTTCCGCAGACTGCACAAAAACTTTTTAATATTATCCTGTTGTTTTTTGTTTTTTCTGTTGTTTCATTAATAATTTCTGTTTTAGTTCTACACTTGAGACAGTATGTTGACATTATTATATTTTTGAGTTTAGATAAAATTAATTTCAATCTCATCATTAGCGTAAGAAGGTTGCTTGTCGAACTGTAAAATAAATTTTAACAAATTGAGATTTCTGTTCATCTGTCGGATAAACATAATACAATAATATCCACAAGCAGACGTTCCAACAGATTGGAGTTGATGTGATGAATAATATATCTTTTTAAATTTTTTATTCATATACTTTTTTATTACATCGCTTGGAGGAAGTCCAAATGAGTCGAAATAATTATTATTATTATAAACTGCTACCCAATGTGTGCCGGATACATCATTAAAATCTTGTATATTAATAACACACGAACTTACAGCTGACGGCGATTTTATTGCTGCGAGTTCATCTTTAGAATAAACTCAGTGAAATCCAGGAACTGCTTTTAACTTATCGATTATATCAAAATTACTCAGCGGGTAGGTCGTGTTCCTGGTAATGTTAGGCCACGTCCGATTCCTAAAAGATTTGGCAGCAGACTTCCCGCTAGTCCCGCCAAAAGTGGAGCGAACGGAATAATTCCTCCTTGTTTTGCTTGTTTGCGTTTTGGTGCTGTTTTCTTTTTTTGTTTTCTTTTTTTCTGGCGATTTTGTTGTTGGTGATTTTTTTTTCAAGCGATTTTGTTGTTGGTGAATTCTTTTTCCGTTGTGGCACTTATAATATATCATTTACATAAAATTTACAATTTTTTTATTCCACTTCCACGAATGATACCATTACCCTCAACAGCTTTCTTCGTTGCGTCAGAGACTGCTCCTGACATTGCTGCTAGTCCTAATGTTCCCAACACCGGCAAAACTTTAGGTATTATTGTACTAGCTAATACTGATAATGCTGGACCAAGAAAACCACCTTTGACGACAATGTCGTTTGCCATCGCAGTTATTTGTGCATCACTCAAAATTTAAAACAAAAGTTTTTTTACGATTATACTTGTTTACTTGATTTTTTTGTCAGCATTAATTTTGTTAAAACACCATCAGAAATATTAGGATTGATTTTTAATGATACCTGTTCTCGCTTTGCAATAGCAGCTACTAATTTTTTAACTTGGCCATGGGTCAAATATACTTCCTTTTTAATATATTTTGTCATTTTATATAACAACTATAGATTAAACTTGAACTGTCATTTTACCTCCAATAGAATCTACCGTGATAAATCTATCACTAATCACTAATGCGTATACGTACAACGGCGCTATTGGAACCGTTCCAAGTGTCCAGGTAATTTCAATATCAGCTGTGCTGTCTACAATTCGCTCGTTATGTTTACTAACATCAAAATAAAATATAGGATAAAGCGGATAAAATTCCTCTGCTGATATCTGAGTTCCATCTTCAACATCTTGATATTTTTGCATTGCGTCAAGCAGGTACATGTACGGTCAAGAAATATTTTTATTAACGTCATCAGCAAAATTGCACTCTAAAGCTCGATCTGGATATTGCTTTGAATTTAATCTAGCGTATATTCGTCTGACATCAGCGTGGTCAAATATTATTTTGTTCTTGGTTTCCTCGTCGGGCGTGCTGTTGAAATACGACAAATATATGTCTCGGCAGTTGTTCGCTTGATGTTATTGTAGCCCTCCACGTGTAGTCAGTAGTATTTGAAACCGCTGTCTGATATATCTTATGCTGCTTAAAGTAAATTCTGTTTGTATGCTTATCAAGCGTACTATTTAATTCTGACATTTTTTTAATCGATGGTGTTATACACGGCATCCACAAAGCAAGTTTGTTTATGATACATCAACCCCTCCAGATCTAAACAAGCAGTCGTTTTGTTCTGCTCGATCTAAAATAGGCGTATGTTTTACTCCACGGAATATTTTATCATAATCGCGACAAAAGCCGAAAATTATGCTTAGCGGAAGCATCATTGTAATTTGACGTGATCCTGCAGAAAGTTTTCTTCGCCTAGCAAAGCCTTCGTTATAACATGGATTTCTCACATCAAGTGTGTTAAGAAGTAAATTTAAAATCGCAGTACCGTTTGCATCTGCAGCTGGTGGTGTTATATTTAGATTATTAAAAGCTGCCGTAAGAGAAACTCTTGTAGCGTCTGCATTAGCAGCTGCAGCAGGTGCGGCAATACCTAGCGCGTCTGCATTAGCAATGAGAAAATTTCTCACAATTACAGTATTTGCATCAGTATCAGCTCCATGTACTATAGCGCCTCTCTTTAAAAATTCAGTTGATTCCGCTATACCCCGTCCAGTATCTTTAAACCACATCATGTTGGTTGCAGTTGATCTCGAGTAATCGTCGGAAAACGAAATAATATTTAAAATAGTACTTGCAACTTTTAGATGACTTGAAATATCTTCTATAGTTTGATTGGCCCGTTGATATCTAGCACTTTTGAATAAACTCTAGCCGTTATTTATAAGAGCTACTTCTGCACCAACTGCAATTACAGCAGGTGGATTGGCTACTGTCATAATCTGACCACGAACTTCTAACATAGCCTTATGTGGCAGTAGAAATACATCTTCGTCTCTGGTGTTAAATGTTCTGATACCAGCTTTATTTGGTTCGTTAGAATTCTCATCAAGATACTCAACAAACTCGAATTCTGTCACATCGTTGTCGATGTCATAAGTTTCTGTGAACTCGAGATAAGTTTTAACAGACATTTTATTTTATTAGATTATATAAAATTGTATTGCGGCACTGTTACTTTAGATATTAATTTTTGTATGATCTGCTCGCCCTTTGGTGATAATAGTTTTTTGTTGTTGTTATCATAGCTTTTTGAGTTTCTTTTGTTGGAGCGATTTCTGAGATAGCTTGTTTTATTTCAGATGCAGTCGGTGGATCACCTTTTATTTTATCAGCTATTTTTTGTCCAACCGCAGTCCCAGCGGCAGATGCAGCTCCAGTTGCAAAAGCTTTACCTGCGTCAATAGCAATTGGTGCATCTTTACGCGCTATACCCGGAATATTTTCAATAACTTTAGTAAAAATATTTCCAAAAAATCCTCCTATTATTTTTCTTCTATAAATCTTTTTTTCTTTGTTTCATTATATTTGATGTTGCATAATTTTTACTTTTGCTCGCGTAGATGTAAGTAAAAAGTTACAACTTCATTATTAACATGCAACTGTTTTCCTGATTGATCTGTCAACTGCATTATTATACTTGATATTTGATCTTCAACGTTTAAAGGATAATAGATAATATGTCGTGGAATTATTTGCATGAGAGAACCTGGCGGAACGTCAGGTGAGTAACTGTAAATCGTTTGACCTTTGCTACCTTTTGATGTATAAGAGCCAGAAGCAATAGAGCAATTTACTAATATCGTATTTACTTCTGCTATATTTACTGGCACTTCACTGTCATACGTAAGAGCCTGATCAAGTGCAGTGTAAGTTTTTTCAATAAATCCTAACAGTTGTGCAATACTTCTTTCTCTTGGTTCAAGACTGATTACTATATTTTTCAAAGTTATTCTAGCTCGCAATGTGTTATAATTTGCTGCCAATTCAAAATTATCAGCCACACCGCCAGCTTTTGTGATGAGCTCTTTGATTGCCCTGTTTAGATCAGTAATATTATAAGCTCCTTGTGGAATTTTTATTTTTTTTGTTGTAGATATTGGAGATGCTGTAATCATAGTAAAATGCATTTCATCGTTAACATCAGTTTTCACGTTTGGCATAGCATTCCAGCAAGTACAAGAAATTAATCCAATCTCATACTGTTTTGCAGGATCTAGTTGGATAGGTGGAATATAATTTACTGACAAATTTGTGCTATCTATCGCAGACTCACTAGAGTTTAGTAATAATGTTGTTTGCATTCCTTTTATATTATATCATTTTACAAATTTAAGTCGCCACGATTAAGTCGCGGTGTAAAGTCTCATATTCGTCAGATGTTAATAATTCGCTCGATCTTAGATGATCAAGTATGTCAATGGTTTCATTATCAAGTTCAACACTAACATTCCCAGCTTCCTTTGATGATATTAATAACATTAATCTACCTATCATTTCAGTATTTGAAGTAAATATTTTTACACCAGTTCCTGTTCTTACTTCTCTACTTTTTTCTACACGAGTTTTATCGAGTGTATCAAATTTCCTTCTAAAACTCCACCCCTTACCAAAAGGTTTTGCTTTACTATTTTCTGCTGTTTTTTTAAACTTGAAAGCAATGACACCATTTCTCATTCTATTATAAAGTAGATACATATTCTCAATCTCTGTAGCCGTGTCTATTTCATTTTTAGCAGCAGCTCCGTCCTTAAATATTACATCTAATCTATCGAGTAATGCTTGATATTCTACATCAGTCCACTTACTTATATTATTAATATCTATTCTATTTTCTTTCTTTAAAAAATCATCATATTCACTATCTTTTATCTCATCATTTGCTCTTTTTATAAAATTAAGTCTTTGATCTCTAACTTCCATAAACTTTACAGTAATATCACCAACTCTTTGTTGCTCCTCTTTGATATCTTTTATGTCTCCTGATAAATTTGTTATAATATTTTTTATTCCTAGTGTTGTTAACTCAGATAATCTTCGCTCAAGTTCCAGCGGATTGTTTATCAATCGATCTGTTTCAGCTTGTCTAGCGACAGGATGAGCTATATTTGCTGTAAGTGCTTCAACTAGTTTTCTTTTTTCTTCATCAGATCTAGTAACAAGTTTTGCAGCAGCTGCTTCCTGTTGTTCTTTAACAATTCCAACCAAACCTTTTTCCTGCAGTTGTTTAAGTTCTTCTTCTGACAGTGATTTGGTTTCAGGTTGTTTTCCAAGTAGTGCTTCAGTAACTGGCTTGAAAATTGTAGCTGTTGTTTCTGTAGCAGTTACTTGCCCACGTCGTGCTTGTTGTACTTTTTGCTTAAGTAATGCCTGAGATTGAGCAAGTTTTTTTTTAGATCTTCTATGTGTTGTCTGTATCTTGCTCGTTTGTCCATTATTATTATTATAAATTGGATAAAATTGAAACCCTTACTGTAAGTAAATGTCAATACAACAGCGAAATATTTTAGTTGGATCATGCGTAAGTTTATCAAATAAGAAAAAGTTGAATTTATCTTTTGTAGCATTACGGTAAAGTTCAATAAACTTATCTTTTGTCACATCACCGCATTGCTCGCTTGCAATATTTCTAACGTCAATATTGTCCACTCCTGGAAATAATAGAAAACAACCCGTATTTCGCCTAATAAATCTGTCAATATTATAAAATCCTTGAGCGAGATAAACAGAATTACACTGTTTATTACGTGACAGTGAGAAATACGATCTTATTTTATCCATCTCCATGTTATTTAGCGGAATATTGTCAAAAACTACTATCTAGTGTTCATCTGCATCAAAATGATTAACTGAAATAAGATCTTCTGGCTGCCTAATTATAAAAAAAATCTTCACCAGCCTTAAGTTCATTATACTGGCTTAATAACTCATACTTATCCTGCTGTGGATTGATTGTGTAAATATAAACTCTGTCATAGTTAAAATTCTCACCAAGAAGCAAGTTCATAAACAAATTTGTTTTCCCCGATCCAGTTCGCCCAACAATAAGATAATGATAATCAGGAAGTTCATTGTTATGTTTGTGCTTCACCAGTCTCTCTGTATCAAAGTTTAATATCAACGATTTTGCCATTTTATATAATATTATACTAGTGTTGATAATTTTATCTAGGACAGTAAATAATGAGCTACTATACAAAATTTGGAACACTATCAGGAGATTTATCCACGGAAGGTTATCAAGGTGACTTATCAAGGTATGCAACTCTTAATCAGCTCAAAAATGAAATCAATAATCTATTAAATATTGCCAGTGTAGATCCAAATGAAGTCGTCGTTTTCCAGGACAAAGAAGGACGATTAATGACGAGTAATGTAAAACTGTCAGATGTACTTGCACGAATTCCTAATGCGTTTATTGATAATATCGTGACTTTTAACAATTGAGGTAAGATACAAGATTCTGGTAGGTCAGTGAATGATTTTGTTAAAAAACCCTGGTGATTTATTTAGTGGGAATATTGTTATGAACAAAAATAAAATTACAGATCTTGGAAACCCAACTACATATGGAGACGCTGTAAACAAAAAATACGTCGATGATCAGAATGTTCCAATCAATAATGAAATAACAGCGCTAAAAACTGAGTTTCTTGGTCACGTGAATAGGTTTTTAAGTTTTCGTAGAAACATAAACACACTTAAAAACGAATTTTTTGGAAATCCATCAAATGTTGACATTACACTCTAAATTATATAAAATAATATAACTTACCTCTCACATTCATTCTAATGTGTAGTTTAATTTCCGCCTTGCCCATGTTAACTGAAATCGCCACGTTCTAATTCGTAGTTTAATTTCCACCCTGCACAGCATATGTTATCTGATGAAAATCGTCCGGTAGACTGATAATAAAACCCGTCTGTCTTGCCTTCTTTAGAATAGTTCGTGAACATTCCACACATGCGCTGTTCTAAAAAAATTCGTCACTTCTGTTTGACAGAGCTTATCTAGATGAATCATGACCTTCCCACCTGTTGTTTTTGTCTGGTTATAAAATACCTGTCTGCACACCTCTATAGGACAAAAGCTTACCTGGATGACCTTCCCACTTGTTGTTTTTGTCTGGTTATAAAACACCTGTCTGCACACCTCTATAGGACAAAAGCTTACCTGGATGGATGAATTATTAACACCTGTTGTTTTTGTAAAATATCTTTTGTTTACCTGGATGTACATCCTGTACAAGGAAGTTTACCTGAGAATATAATTCGTGTATATAACTCTCTACCTAACAGAGAAGGGGGGTTAGAAACTTTACTAATACTTTTTGAAAAAAAGAGGTTGGGGATAGTTTATACATAGCGGCAGGGGTAAAAAACAAGAGTTTGGGCTAAAACCCTTGTTTTCCTCTGCTGCTTCTACTGTGCAATATATGCCATTTCAGCACTACTGCTCATGAAATCAGCACCTACGTTCTAGGTTCCTTTCACGTATTTGACCCACATCTGGTACTACTGTAAGAACAGCGACCATCGCATCAAGCGTCCATTCGACAACTTCGCCTGTGCAAGATAGGCGAGGGATTTGTGGTTGGTCTCCAATATGAGCTTCCGCCCGTATAAATACCGCTCGAACCGTGATATCCCGAATACGATTCCGAGGCATTCCCTCTCCGATACAGAGTAGTTCTTCTCGGCAGCAGACAGTTTCAGACTGAAGTACTCGATGGGAAAAAGCGTCCCCTTGTGCTCTTGCAGTATAACTGCTCACAGACTCGTGTCACACGCGTCAGTGCGGAGAAACAACGTCTTTGAATAGTTCCGGTACACGGACAACACCGTCGGATGTTAGTCCATCCAAATAACGTTGCTCGAGGTTCGATTCCTGGTAAGATCTGACAACGGCTACGCAATCGCACTGAAAATGGCCACATACCTCCGGTTATACACGGCCAATCCCAGGAATTACCTCATCTCAGTTTTCTTAGTAGGGCTGGCGGTGTTTCTTAGCTGCTCCACCTTTAAATTCTCTTGGGACAGCATGCCTTCTCTCAAGGTATGTCCAAAATAGTCCAACGGCCGGAAAACAAAGTGAAATTTGGAAGGGAAAGTCGTCAATCCCGCCTGACGTAGCCGTTCCAAAACGTCATCTAAAAGAGTGATGTGCTCACACCACGTCTATGTGGCTAGCAAGAAATCCATGAAGTTGTGAACACCCCTATCGCGCAAGGGTTCCAATAACGTCCGCATCATTCTAGTGAAGACGCTAAGCGCGTTCTGGATTCCGAACGGCATGCTTAAC
This sequence comes from Potamilus streckersoni, assembly GCA_016746295.1. NCBI lineage: Eukaryota > Metazoa > Mollusca > Bivalvia > Unionida > Unionidae > Potamilus > Potamilus streckersoni. The sequence continues at coordinate 330,990 of JAEAOA010001682.1, read as the reverse complement.
CATTAGTTAACCGGGAGTAGCAAACGCGAACTTTGCATATCCTCCTTCCTTACATGAATTTGCCAATAGCTCTGGGACAAATCCAAAATATTTCGCTTTCGAGACATAAGCGAAAATATGTTCGGGGTCAGGTATCATTCCGACTTGAAATTCCGACACCTGATTAGGCTTCCAGTAGACGACACAAAACCGATGGGTACCATCCTTCTTCTGTACTAAGACTACAGGAGAACTGAACTGTATGGAGAATTGGTGGGTTCGATTACTCCCAGAACAATCATCGGCTCGATAACTTCTCTTACCGCTTGTCGTTTCGCGTGGGGAAAAGGGTAGGGTTTCCGCTGAATTGGCCGGTCGTCCACAAACTTTAACCCGAACTCGATACGTGACGTTCTCTCGGGTATTTCAGTAAGCACATCGAAATACCCCGCCAGCAACGGCTCTATCTCTTTACCTTGCTCCGCAACATGGAGTCACACTCCACGTTCAAGGGTATCTCAGTCCTCGCTAAAGGACAGCTCGGGAAAGTGTTTGCACCTTCCGTGTCCTCGGTGACGGTCCTGGCGACAACAAAATCGTTGACAGTCTCTCTTTCTCGGTATCTATTAAGGAGATTAGCATGGAACAGCTTCTCCTTATTCAGTAGCTATATCCAATAGGCTTGACCCTCAACATTCCCAGTTAAGACGTACGGTTCCCTCCAAGAAACTTGCTGCTTGTTCTGATCTTGATAGAACAACAACACCTTGTCCGCTGTTTCATACTTGCTTATTAATGTTTCCGGGTCTCCGGCGGGTCAGGTAAACTTGCGTAAGAGTTTACCACTCGCCCCGTGGCAACGTTTGAACATCAAACACAACTTTGCAGTAATATAATAGCTTATACATGACTATAGTTTGAGCTTAGCAAACGTAATATTTATAATATTTGAATCTCTATGGTTTCCAAGTTATAATACAGGGCCTAAGTTCCTGGGGACAATAGATCCTGGGTCAAAGCGTCTTCGTTTTATCTCCAAAAGTCTATATTGATACAAAATGAGGATTTCAATAGTTTCTGAGTTATGATTCTTGGGTTTCTTTCCGGAAGCGATGTGGTGGTAGGGCGGAGTAAGGACTGACGCCTAATCCACAGACCACTTCCAATAATATCAGAAAGTGTTAAGTTTCTATCTTGAACATAGTTAAACGAGTTGAACAACACACACACACACACACACACACACACACACACACACACACTTAAAATTACTGCACAGTTTATAGTGTCTTCAGAATTCAGTACTAGTCTCCTGTGATCTGCGTCAGAAATTATTGACGCAGCATATAATTTACTGCCACTATATCCAATCGCGCTCCGAAGAGGACCGCGGACAAGATTTGTCGGGCCCATGAAAAAGTTCTCCAGTGGCCCTATGAATTATAAATTGTGACAGCGGTTGACCCCCTTACCGTGATAGACATTCCCTATTTTTTAGACTGACGGATCTAAGCTTGTAGATATATTTTTGGGTAATGAGAAATAGATCTTTTCTAAATCCAAACTAGTTTCAAATAACCTGTATTTAAGACTTTTAGATGACTTATTGATGCTAGCTGTCCAACCAAGGTTCCCATATGTTAACCCTTTCTACTCCTATACGGATCAATCACATATTTCAGTGCTTCAAGTCTGTAAATTTCATTGGATGCAGGGCACGTCACCGCATGTAATCAAAATGGGGTATAAACCCTAAACCCAAATTTATTAACACGAAATTTTAAAAATTAAACACGACCAGCACAGGTATATGGATAAAAACAACTGCACATAAAACCCATTAGAATCAAGTTGTTCAAACCTGAACACTGTTCGTGCATGATCGAGACAAAGGAAGCCCACAACTGGAATATACTCATACATAAAACATTTTCCACTGCTGGTCTGTGTTGAAAAATATATGTCCTTTAGCTTAAATACACATGTAACGGCTTTGGTTTGATACGTTGTTATACTTACGCTCTTAAACGTACAAAGTATTCTTTTGAAGCAAATTGCCTCCACTTTTTTTCGGCCCACGTACAACGCACCGCTGTTACATGCTGTTGGTTACTTGACATTACATACTAAGGAAGACAACATCATGATATCCAATCACTACATCACGGCACTTAAAAATCTGATCGATCCACCAAGTTGTAGACATGGTTAACATATCGGAGTATTGGCAAGCAGAGATGCCCAAGTTTGTATGTGTTGATCTTGCAGTTGCTGTTCTGCAGACTTTCGTAACCATTTAACAGAAACAAAACGTTGATTTCTCCAAACGTAGCTTAACCAAACATCGTCTAATAACGATTTTACTTCGTGTACTGGCATACGAATGATGATCAAAGTGTTTGCCTATGAAAGAATTCATAGGATAAGATATTTTCTTTCACAACCACTTACCGGTCTAGCCCAATAGTTAATCATGCAACTATTAATGCTGATAATTAAGGGAAAACAACCAGGTTCGCCATATACCATATATTGATCGTTAAATTTGTTTGACATTCAATATACTTCTGAGGAAAGAAAGATGATTTTTTTCTCGACTATATCAGATCTCACAAATCCCTAAATTTCAGTTATGTTAAAATCGGTACAATAGTTTTTGATCGTAGAATTACAACTATCAATAGGCTAATCTAAATAGTGCAAAGGAATTTTAAATAAATTCATACCCTTATTAGCTAGATTATTCAGCCATGCATACTATCATGCCAGAAGGACAAAAAGAGCCTAGAGGAAACTTTACATCACGCTAATATCAGTCGTAGTGAAATACTGAGTGTGGTAAAAGAAAATAATTTTTGTTAAACAGTCTTTTGCAGTATAGTTGTTCTTGATACCTAATGCCAAAATATTTTGTGTTTAGTTTTGATCACCATATACCTTTTGGAAAAAATCCGAAAGCAAAAAGCGGTTAGTCTCGGCCTGGGCATAACTATATAACTATATATAAAATCCTTTGGACCATATAATCCTTTGAACAAACAACTTGATATCAAGAAATATTTAAAGTGGACAAGAGAGTAACCATGCGACATCCCATTTGCTATAGAAACTGTCTAACATAATGGAAAAAAGCAATATAACAAAGTTATGTTGATGAGCTAACAACAATTAGGCTAACTAAAATGACAGAATGTATAGGTAAGGCTTTTGTAAGAGGTGATATTGGTCTTATATGCCATCCTGACGTAGTAAAGGTCAAACAGAAACGGAAAAAAGCAGGCAAATAAAACGAAGTAGTCCAAACGTCGCCAAATCATAAATAGACAACATACTTTCAGATGAACTATATTAGAGTGCAAAACGTTTCCGACGCTACATGTATTGCTAATGGCATGTACTGAGAAATAATTATGTCGTATTCCTCTAATATTTTCTTGCTGGTTAGTATCTTCTACCTAGCAGTTTTATCTGACATATATAGCATCAAAAAATATGATTTTGAAGACGTAGTCGAACCTGATAAACTTTTGTATTCCATGTAAGTTTAGTGTCAAAGATCTCGTTAAATTGCGCTGTTTGGTCAAAGCAAGCCAACATATCTGTGATCTGATAGTTTCTTAGATATCTGTATGGTTTTGTATTGTAATGCAAGTAAACGTTTTCAAAACAGTTACAGTCACGTACAATGGCGGATTTGTTTTCAACCGAGTCGCACATTAAACGATGCTGCATATTATGACGAATAAAATTGATTCAATTGCAGACGACAACGTAAATTCAGCAAGAAGTAATGATTGAGGCCATCTGGACTTTGCACAGGAATCATGATGTAAACTTTCACCTAGGTAGTGTAGTCGCTAACGAGAAAACCTGAAATTCAGCCGTTGAAAATTCCATGACTAGGAGAAAACAACGTTTGTAGCTCTTGCTTCCAGAGAAACAACAATGCGATATGTGGTCACGTGGCCATGGTTTCTTCTGCTATGAAAACAATTTATTGATACGACATTGTTTGTTCTTAGTCAACACACACACACACACACACGCACACACACACTATCTTGGGTGTAGTCAGAGATCATTCTACCTGAAAATATCAGAAGCATGGTTCTTGCGGATACGCATAAATTTAGTTTGCACCAAGATGGGCAAGCCTATGAAGTCATATCACTGAAATAATTTTGATTCGCATTTCATACAGAAATTGCTACGAGAAGTCAGCTATATAACTAGAATTCTGTCTGCAACAAACCATGTAATACCCGCAGATGGATTTACGAGTATCTACTTGGCGATAAAAGAAGTTAAGCAGATATAATGATTTTGCAAGAAGATATAATGGTGTTACAGGCAGATATTATGGTGTTGCGGATAAGAACTGTAAACTGTTAATGAAGAATTTATTCCAGTTGCTTTAGGGTTTTTTTTATAATCTCAGGGGATGCGGTCTGATCGTGAAACGGTTTGGAAAATTTGAGAAAAAAATATCCTGCATGCCAAATAACCCAAACAATATTCGTAATACGTTGTTGGCGAATTGCGTTTTACAGACCGCCTGCATTTCATGAAGACTTCTCTTAGAAAGCTAGTGAAGAACACAAAAATAAGTACATTGCAGAAGAATTTGCTGGTGACAAGTTTAGTTTGTTGACACGGCTAAATGACGTCGTGCTAAAAAGATGTGATACATCTGCTAATCAGATTGAAAAGATTTTTCTGATAAGTACTTTATCCGTGTGATTGATGTTTTGAACAAATTTGATATGAAAAATCTTGGCTAATATCATGATTCCCTGTTCTTGCTTCGAAATATTACAAAGTACAGCTATAAGAGTTGCTGGTAGATATTGTAAAGTATGCTTTCGAGAAAGGTGGAATTTCTGTCATGAGACATGCTGCAGCCATCACTAAACAGCTGCACAATGAAACTCAGGCGACAAAGCATATCAGATTCAAATGATTGTATGGCTGAGCCATATCACATAAGCTTCTGTTGGGCGATTTTGCTGAATGCCGCCAGAAACCTTTAAAGAAAAATATTACAACTGCATAAGTTTATTTTGTATGTTGAGTTTCAAAATCCTGCTGCACTAAATGATGCACCTAATGATCATTCTCTGGCACCAGAAACTGTGATTGTAGACAATATACTAAGTCCATCTTTTGAGGCACTAAACGAAAAATCTATCGTCAGATCTTCAAGACTAATTTTTAATCTGCTAGACAAGAGACGCGAAATTTTTCACTGAAAGTTTCTGAGATAGTGTTGGGACAGTTGTATATGCGGGTAGTTAGCGTCAATGCACGTTACGATTTAAAACATCCCATGGACATCGTGGTACCAAGATTTATAGGGACAAATGGTACACCCTGGGGTATTATAGCGTAAAGGGAAATTGTGTTTAGGAACTGGTGGCATGACAACATGGTACTGAACACTAGCAACAATGTAGCAATTGGCTGACCTAAATGATCACAGCTACAAGTCTAGGTAGATACAAATATAGTAGTTGATGTGGGGATTAACGCCATTTTCCAGCACAAGTTATACATGGCGGCTAGTATTAAATGGTGGAGAAAGAAACCGAAAAATCACCGGAAAGTACCATCGACCGACGAGAAGATACTGGAAGCTTTCTCACATATCCACATTCGCCGAATTCTCGACTCAAACCCACGCAGACAGAGGTGAGATGGCAGTGATCAGTAACGGACAACGCAACAATGTAGCAATTGGCTGACCTAAATAAACACAGGCTACCACTCTATTTAGAGACAAATATAATAGAGATAGAGATTATACTATCCACACAAACGTTAGGCGAACGCATATAACACAATCTACTACCCACAGAAACGCCAGGCGAACGCATAATACACCAATCTATGCTATCCACACAAACAGACCAGAACGCATACAACACACCACATATACTATCCACACAAACGGACGCGAATGCATAAAGCAGGCTCATCTATGCTATCCACACAAACGAACGATAACGCATACAACAAAATACATATAGTATCCACACAAATGGAAGCGAATGCATAAATTCACTCATATATACTATCCACAAAAACGAATACGAATGCATACAGCACACCATACCTACTATCTACATAAACGAGAAGAAAATAAAACACAGACCAGATCTACTACCCACACAAACGTACGCAAACTCGTACGCGAACGCATGTAAAACACAGACAATATCTACTATTTACACAAATGAACGTGAATGCATTCAAAAACATACACAAATGAATAAAGAAGTGAGTGGTTAATATTCATTTTACCTCAACTAATGAAAACTCAAGATCCATTTGTTTCACCCATGATGCAAGTATGTGAATGCGTGAGTGTAGCGAGTGTAGGCAATTTATCGTTCTAAAAGATCAAAACTAGGAAACATTTTTTTTTCTGTCTGGTCAATTCTGGTGCAAATTTTACAATCCAATGTCGCAATACAACACAATTTTAAAAAGTTCATATACTTCTCTCTCTCTCTCTCTCTCTCTCTCTCTCTCTCTCTCTCTCTCTCTCTCTCTCTCTCTCTCTCTCTCTCTCTCTCTCTCTCTCTCTCTCTCTCTCTCTCTCTCTGGACATTGCCGGCGGGTACCTCTTTTTCCTCCTGCTCCTATAGTGTCTTAGGATAGTCTGAAGACCAATGTCCTTTCTCTTGACAATGATAACAGTTATCCTGACATTGTCTCTTTTAACACTTGTTTTGCTTTTTTGACGATCTGAACGTTCAAAGGGAGATTTAGAGGGACAAATAAACACCAACACATACACAAACTTCAAACGTTATGTATTAGCTTAGAATGTATTTGCACAAAACAGACTATCCTTTACACCACAAAATTATTATCCATCACACCACTATTCTATCCATCATATCATACATACTATCCAAAATGATTTGTGCTCGCTTAGAATGTAAGAGTAGGAGACGAAAACTCACACAATATCTACCCATTACGCCACAAAAATACTATCCATTACACCCATTATACCATCCGTAGTATCATACTCGCTGTCCAAACACTTTGTGTTAGCTTAAACTGTAAGAAAAGGAGATAAAATCTCACAAGATAGGCTACCTCTTTCACTACCAAAAATACTATGTGAAAAAATACTAGTAACTATTTATAGTCATCGCTCGTAGGATATTCCTTTGGGAAAAACCTAGTATTTATTTTTAGCTACAACTTATGGCAAATTCCATAGGAAAAGACCACTATGTATTTATAATCTCACCTAGTAGGAAAGTCCCTTGAACAAACTTAGTATCTATTTATAGCTACAACTTACTAGAAATTGTTAGGAAAACTCCAACCATCTATTTATAATCTTATTTCGTAGGAAAGTCCCATGAACTATCTAAGTATATATTTATAATTACAACTTGTGTTAAACTCCTAGGAAAAACCCACTATTTATTTATATTCTCATCTTGTGGAAAAGTCCTATGAACTAACCTAGTGTCTTATTATGGTCACTTATGTGGAAAATACAAGGGAAAACCCAACATATATTTATATCCTCAACTTGCGTGACTCTCCTACTTAAAACCCTAGTATATATTTATAGCTGCAACCTGTGGAAAACCCCAAATCTATATTTATAGCCTCTAAATTTCAAGCATCAATGCCGTAACTGTGCTAGAAACTAGGGAAAAAATGACAACACTGTTGCAAGTGGCTGACCTGAATAGGCGCTACTGTAGGTAGGTGGGTAACAAGAATATGATACAGAGTTTTATGAGACAAAGACAAATACACACAAACGCACACAAACAAACGTACGCTCACACATACAAACACAAAGAAACGTACGAACACTTGTAAAAATAAATACACAGAAGGGAAGAAAAACCTATTAGATGCTATTCACACAGAAAGGAAGAGAAGAAAAAGACACCCACATCTTCTATCCACACAAACGTACGCGAACGCATACAAACACACCCATACATACTATCCACACAAACGTACGCTAACGCATTACACACACACACACACACACACACACACACACACACACACACACACACACTCTACTATCAACACAAATGAGGAAGAAAAACCACAATACCCACTATCATCACAGAAGGGGAAGAAAATAACCCCAATATCTACTATCAACACAGAGGGTAAGGGAAAAAAAACAAACAAATTATATGCTATCCATAGTACGCGATCATATGCAAACAAACAAACACACACACACACAAACACACACACACACACACACACACACTCACACTACTATTACTACTACTACTACTATCAACACACCATGGTAAAAAAAAAACACAAAATACCCACTATCCACATAGTATAGGGACAAGATCTTTTCTTGTTAGGATGAAACAAATACACACATACGTACTAGCGCACACATACACACAAACACAAGAAACGTACGAAGACAAACACACCAGCACAAATACAGATTCACAGACTTTTTAAGGGATAAACTTTTGTTAAGGAAAGAAACACAAGCGCACTACCGTTCTATGGCGTCAGCGTATGCGTGTGTGAAAATTTATCTAAAATGTTTCGGGAAAAAAATCAAGATAAAACAATGATGGATGAACAATCTGACAATGCAAGACTGGATTATAGTCACGTAGTGTACCTAGTACATTTGCGACCTGTTTGTGGCCCCTGGATGGGCGACAGTCTTTTTAAGAGGGCGCTTGGCCCCGAGCTGGGCCTTACTCCTTGCTGGGGTATGAGTATTGTGCCATTATGACCCCGGGTCCCCTCAAATGTACAATGGCAGACACGGCACCGCGATCCCACCCCACCCATGGACTCGCCCCACCAAAGCACCAAGAAAGGAAGTCCACCCGACTTTATCTCAGTCAGGTAGACGATGGCCAAATCGTACTAGTTGTGCCTACGGGTAGTCCTATACCAATTTTGTGTGAGCCACCTAAGCAATTCACCGAATATTAAAGAGTTATGAATTTAGAATATATATTTCTTGTTGGAATTTTGTGTACTTGGCATACTTATTAGGGTCGAAAAAAATATTTCCAATCATCTGGATGTGAGCCATCCATTTTACTTCTAACACTGCTTGGATTAGATTGTTGTGAAATTTTGACCGCCGTTTAAAATTATCATGCTTGTATGGTGATCTGTCTGTCTGTCTGTCTGTCAATCTTCAGTGTATTAAAATTAAATATGTGCCCAACGTGACAATCAAAAACAAACAAGCGACATTTATGATTTTGCCATGAGGATATTATGTATACAGATACTTTTGCTGTTGTCCTAAAGTATGTAACTGTTTTAGAAGAAATTCCATGTTTATGTTACACTATGCAATGCTCGATATGTCGGCAATAAACGTAATCTGTCTACTTTCATACTTAAATTGATAAAACTGCCAATCTGCGGTACAAAATAATTGTGACAAAGACCACATTTTTGGGATAAACGTATGTCAGTAGACTTAATTTTGTTTCTCTGTTCTAGATCATTTAAATATCTGCTTTTGCCATCAGCAAACGAAAGAAACAATCTGAATGTGTTTTTTTTATTATTATAATGAAACCGAACAAGATGTAAAAATGAGTATATATATATATATATATATATATATATATATATATATATATATGTGTGTATATATATATGTGTGTATATATATATATATATCTATATATATATATATATATATATATATATATATATATATATATATATATATATATATATATATGTATATATATATATGTATATATATATATATATATATATATATATATATATATATATATATATATATATATATATATATATATATATATATATATATATATATATATAAATGTTATAAGCTTTTCATTAAAAATATTCGTTTCATAACTAAAACATAATGGGGAATAACTTATCGGTATCAAATTCTGTTGGTATACTGACTTATATCCCTTGGATAATCTCGCATATAATTCTCAATCTATTACAGATCGTCACTTTTATGCATGGCATCAGAGCACACTTGGACCTCATTCTGGAAGAATAAGATAATTTTGAAAGTTGCAAGGCCATTTTTTCAGTAATTTTCTCCTAGTGATGCGATTAAAAATTAAGGAAAACAAATGCATGGTTCTGTCATTAGCTAAGTGATTCCAAAGCAACCTGTCATACTTAAGTCAGTCATTTTCCAGTTTGTTTTTTAACTTCTATCCCATCAGAAATCAGGTTTACAAGAAAAATGGACTATGACCTGGTAGGTTTTGTTATACAATGCAAATTACATTGCTTAAATAACCAGTAAAATGTGGCTTTCTTGAACATGGTCTCCGGTTTCTCAGTTTATCATTTTTGGTACTTTGTAATCCTTAATTCTCCTTAAATAAATAAGGTAACAAAATCTTTGTTTATCATTAATGTGTTGTGGTCATTTAATTTTTAAAGATCATCACTTTTGTAAAATATGGTGCTGTCCACAATTTGTATTCTACCTAAATATTTAAACATTGCACGATTAGCGGCACATTTTGCCTTCTCTTCAAACGACAATAAAAGCTTCATGGTACAACCAGTATATCTTCATTTAACTTCATGTTGCAACCAGCATATATTGCTTTAGCTTCGTGATACAATTAATATATTTTGCTTTAGCTTCATGGTACAAACAGTATACATTGCTTTAGCTTCATCGTACTAACAGTATACATTGCTTTAGCTTCATGGTACAAACAGTATACATTGCTTTAGCTTCATCGTACAAACAGTATACATTGCTTTAGCTTCATCGTACAAACAGTATACAATGCTTTAGGTCTTGCTATTGATATATCTGTAAGGTTTATTTAGGTTAAATGTTGCATCAGGTGTATGTCGTACAAGGCTGTTTTTAGACTGAGGCGTTTAATTACATGTGGTATCATTCCTAATTGCTATAAGATATGTATTGTTGTTGATGATGAGGAGGAGGATGAGGATGAGGAAGAGGAGGAGGAAGGGAGGAGTAGGATTATATATGATTATGATGACGCTGATTGTTACTGTTTTATTATCCCCTGTATGGTTTTGGTTGTAAGAAATTGGGGTCGGGTGTTTCCAATATTTATTTAGATATGGCACCCACCCAGGCTTGATTATGGTTCAGAAGTTGTGTTAGTGAATGTTGGTGGATAGCTCTGATCTCCCCGTCAGCAATGCTGATAGTTAAATAATAAAAGGTACACAAAATGAAATTCAATAACAACAATTTAATTAACAAACGATTGTCAATGAATCGAATTTCTCAAATACTTTCCCTCGACCCTTTGAACCTATATCATCATATGATTCTAATGTGAGATTTTTCGCCATGTCCTTGGTTTCTACTCATCTCCTGATAACTCTAGGTCTCTTAATTTTCTCTAGGTTCCTTCCCCTTCTCTTCTTTCTACTCCTTTAAGATTGCTTCTCCTCTTCTACTTCTCTTGTCTATCCGTCGACTCCAACTTGTCGTGTCTGACCGACAGTCGCACCTCTCTCTCTCTCTCTCTCTCTCTCTCTCTCTCTCTCTCTCTCTCTCTCTCTCTCTCTCTCTCTCTCTCTCTCTCTCTCTCTCTCTCTCTCGCACAATTCTTTGTCCTACGTCTCCACGAGTGTCGTGTCACGAAGTATAATTCTTATGCAGCGATGTCTCCTCACAACTGCCCAAGTATATACTGACTAATTCTTGGACAGAAATCAATTAATATTTTTGAATCTAGGATTTAGGTCCACCCCTGGCTGAACTCCGATTGGATATTATGGAACTGATCCAATCAACTGAACTGTCGTGGTTCTTGTTTGTCTTTCTACTTGACGGGTAGAATAAGCCTCATTAACCCTGCCGGTTTACTTTACATCTCCGACCAATGTACAACACATGGGTGCAAGTTACAAGGTTAGATTCTAAAACTGAGTTTTCTGGCGACTTACATAATCGCTTGACACTGGCCGGCGGCAATTGTTCTCACTACAAATACATTGAAAATAGCCCCACGTTTGTATATCCGGTTACCTAGCTTAAAGAACGTGACACTGACGATGATGATGATGATGATGATGATGATGACGATGATGATGATGTAGTTATTATTATGATTCTTATTTGTTAACCATTTTTTCATTGTAAAGAAACCCGTAAGCATCTAATACATTAACATCATAAAAGGTGTAATGAATATAGTTTGTTCTGTTGATATCCATTCTGATTCCAAATTTATCCATTTTAACGCTCAGCGACAGACTATTTCTTAGCCATTTTAGTTTTAGGTTGATCTCTTGAACTTGCCAAATCTTCGTTGTGTCACACTCGTGTTTAATCTGTTGAACTTGACAAATCTTCGTTGTGTCACACTCGTGTTTAATCTGTTGAACCGGCAAGTCTTCGTTGTGTCACACTCGTGTTTAATCTGCTGAACTTCATTATAAATCTACTTTGTCATCACACTGAACCTACTATTCATCAATCAGTAAATACGTCAAGTTATTGCATTCCGATCACGTGATTTGACTATTTAGTAGTAGTAGTAGTAGTAGTAGTAGTAATTGTAATAGTAGTAGTAGTAGTAGTAGTAGTAGTAGTAGTAGTAGTAGTAGTAGTAGTAATAATAATAATAATAATAATAATAATAATAATAATAATAATAATAATAATAATAATAATAATAATGTGAACTTTGTACAGCGCCTATTCATTTGAAGCCCTTTGCGTTTTACAATTCTACATAAAAAAGCATACAACGACAAGATTACGAAAACAAACACAACTAAATTAGAGAACAAAAGGAAGATGTATTTACTTGGATGTTTTGCATTAGTTGGGTTCTATTTAACAAGTGAAGTTTTTTCATAGTAGCAAACGAAGATTAAGGACCGGTACAGGGTGATGGCATATGTTTCAGAGTTGATCTGATGCGAGTTCGTGGGACACCATTGAAGACGGTTGAATATTATCATCAGATCTATGAAGAATCTAGTCTAATATTTGACCGTATTTAGTGGTGGGTCAGATAACTAATTCTTTGAAGTTGAAATGATGATAGAAATTAGGAGTTTTGATGTGTATTGGTTTTCAGGACAGCAAAGTGAACATTTGTGCTGTCATAATACTGAATGAACCTTAAAACGTCTTTCTCATCATATTTAGGTATTGTTCTCACCATATGAATGTCACAGTGACCTATAATTTACGATGCAGTGATTACGTTAAAGTTTTTGCATTTAGCTTTTTCTCACACACGGTTGTATATACAGTCATGAATCTTTATATTAATCTTGGAAAGTACGGTACTAATCACCATCTGTAAAACGTAGGTCACTGTAACCTTATTGTCCTGCTGTTGCAATGATTACAGACTTTGGATTATGCCACAGTGGAACACGCGAGACACATCATTCCTCGGAATTCTTCCAAAAAATGTTAGTCTCTGGCGCAAGATTTGAGCACCCCCTCCCCGAACACAAAAAAAGTTTAGCAAAATAACAGACAAAATGGACAGAAAGAAAGAAAGAAGTCGATCAGTCTGATCATATGTTGCTGACGCCTCAACATTTTCGATGTACACAGGTAGGCATCTTTTTATGTGTTAGGATAACTACATGCTTAGTGAATGGATAACAACCTCCGTATGATTTGTTAAAGATATATGAATACCATAGCTTGACATTGCATTAGTCCTAATATTCCCAGTATTGCTTATTTTGCAACATTTCTGTACGAAACTATCTGCTTTTAATTAGCACATCTCCTTGTCTACAACATAATATATATGGCGAAAAAAAAAATCGACTTATTTGTAAGCGACTTAAAACTAAAAGACCTCTGATTTTATTACATAATCACATGTCATTCAAAGGGATGTTAGATATTGCTCTTTCTTGTACATAAAGTTCGATATTGATTATTTACACAATTCTTTCTGCCTACTACTTAGTTTCCGGACACTATAGAAATTGTTATTTCATAATTTAAAGCATAATGTTGATAGGGACAAAAGCGTTGTATTGGCATTTAATAAAATAAAGAATGTCTCGTTTGTAAACAGTTTAATCTGAGGTGGTGCGTCGGTTTAACAAACAGACAAATTTGCTGGTCTGTGGGTATGACGACTATTCTACCGCCAACGTTGTTTTGGGCGTATTCCGCGTTTTCCTTAGGGATGCATCTGATTTCTGATCCAGGGACGTACTGCTAAGGTAGTGTCCGGAGTTTTCGGACCTACCTCTCACCGGATAAAAAAACAAACAAACAAACAAACGTGCATACGTGACAGTCACTTGTCATTTAAAATTTGACCACAATTTTATTCTTGCGCACGTCTATTAGGTATTGTGCACACTTTGAGTAAATAGACACATTGTCTTTTGCTTTGGTTTCCTTTCGAGGAAAGTCAGGGTCCTTTTGAAATTATTGCCCTCCCCCAACATTTGACCTGATCAGGCCCTTTAGATCCATAACATAACTGCTCAGAGAACACTTGCAATATTTATTGGCAAGGTAATTTGTATGTAGCGAAAAATTAAGGTGTTACCCTTGCCAGTTATGGCCAAATGGTAATTCCAACGCAGAACAAAGGAAGAAGAAACATAAAAAAAGAGAAGGAGGAACAGGAGAGCGAAGAGGAAGCAGAGGAAAAAGAAGGAAAAGGACAGATATTGTTAGCCAACAAATATTGTAATGATAAATGGTAATATGGTGACATAATTATAATTAATCTCGTCGTCGCTATGGCATTCAAAGCACCATGAATATAATAGTGAAGAATTGTTGTATTTTAAATAACAACAGTCGTGGTTACTTTACTATGACGGTTGTCGTCTTCATCTACGTTATTATTATTATTATTATTATTATTATTATTATTATTATTATTATTATTATTATTATTATTATTATTATTATTATTAACCCTATTTACCCCCAACTTTTGAACCTATTGTTATGTTAGGCTGAACTCTAAAACAATACTTTTCTTCTGCCAAGTTCATTGTGTGTAAAATCAATAGCCGTAACAAATCGCTCTCACTGTCTTGTCAGTGCGTGTTCTGAAATAGTCCATCTTGTGAGACGTTTACTGTTCGGACAAACATCTGTGAGAGAAATTATTATGGCTCAAAGGTAACACTAAATTTGAAAAAAAAGCACTGGTTTGAGTAACTATCATTGATTTCGAAGCACGCATTTAAAGTATAAATTTTCTGTATCTCAGATCTGATATATTTATTATTTTTTAATCTTATCAAGAACTTAAAAGTTTACATATTTTGTCCTTTTCACTTCAATCACTTATCTTACTGTATTGTTTTTCGTGTTTCGGATGTTATACTTGTCAAAGAGTTCTCATAACCAAGCTGAAAACATTTGAAATTCGATGGTCGTTAATTATGAACACTGACGCATAGCTTTAAAGTCATACAATTACTTAGACAAAAAATTTGTTCACCGCCTCATGTCTTAAATTTTCTAGCCACCAGTAATGTCAGTTCAATAAATAAAAATTCAGAGAAGAACAACTTGGTGGCTTAAAAATTAAATAGTTTTCGCAGCGAACTTGTTTTGTAATAAAGAGGCATATATTTATATTCGTAACATAGATTACTAATTTATATATATTGCGAACCCATTTTTGAATTTTTGATGTAGTTACCAACATTTTTGTTTGCAACCATTTCAGCACATATGCTACCGTGTATTTCGATCACACGCGTATACTAATTATCACTGGTGGGACACACACACACACACACACACACACACACACACACACTTCGCTTAGTTCTTTTCTGTATGTTTTCTGAACTTCTTATTCCCCACCATCCGGAAAAACCAAATCCACTCATACTCACCTAAAAATCTTTCTTTCCTGAAAAATAACAGTAGATGTTTTGTTATCCCCGGAACACAACGAACAAAACAAAACAAAACAACACACTTTAAGTGTATGGGTAAGTGTTCCTCACTGTTCTGTTAAATTCAAAATCAACAAACACAATACGAATAGAAATAAGTATACATTTCCCAAATAATGAATGAAACGAGACATATATGAGAAGCTGTATAAATAAATGTTTTGTATGACTTTTGTGGCTTGTATGTGTTCGGATTATTTTGTAAATTGTGACAGAGTAATTGAAGCTTATTATGCTTTTGAGCAGGTACACTATTTATTTTATTCCACCATTATACATGTACTTTACTTGACTGCATTTGTTCTTTGTAAATATACGAGAAGAAAACAAACACATACAAGCAGCATCATAGAATGAAACATGACAATAAAACGCGTTTCGTTAAGATCAATGGAAGGAACCTTAACGAATTGTCCTTCACTTCTCTTCGACGACTATTTACTGATCTTTTTCAGGAACTGACACAGCAATTAATTTAGGTACAATTAAAGGTGAAATTATATGAATGGTTTACACCTGATTCTTAATTGTCAGTTAGGAAGGTCATTCCAGCGAATCTTATACTACACCTGCCGTAATTTTGCAATCCTTTACACGGTGTGCTTTACCTTAACCCTAAGTCGGTGTAAAAGGTACACTATGATCTTTTTAATATTGTATTGCAATCACTTTATGCCTTATCTTTTATCAGACCGCTGTATGGATCGATGATAGTAAACAAGAGCCATTTGCTTGTTTCATAGTTGGAACCATGAAGCGGTGGACTCTCGACCAATCGGATGGTACCAATTATACGACATCGGAACAAGCTCGATCGAGGGCGGTTTCTTTTGAACAGGTGTCAAAATTAACGGGCTCAGAAGATTACCGGAGACCCAAGAGCCCCTTTCAGCGCCCCCGATCTGCCTCGAAGCTCAGCTCCTTGATTAGTGTACATAATAAGGAGAGAAGCCCTGACTCACAGGGTGGAAGGTCGCGACCCACGGGGTCGAGGGAGTCGCTCGCCAAAGTGTTAGATTTCGACAGCTGTGATAGCGGCATCTGGACTGCGAAATCATCGTTGAGAGGGTCTTGCCAGGACGTAAGTATCGTCGATTAATGTTTTACATATGCAGTATGACTATATATTGCTGTCTTCAGTCGCAGCGGAACATTAAGGTATTGTTGATTGTCACCTAAACTAGACCGTAGCGTTAGTGCAGAGTCATAGTGTTAGACGTAGACCCAGACATATACTTCAAAACTATTAACACGGGATTTTCCGATTAATTTTGGCAACGCGCCGATTAGCGGTTCTTTACAGATGTAAGGCTTTAAGGTCTTACTGGAAAGTTTATCTTGTGAATTTTCATCCGACAATAACCTATTGCAGAAAAAAAGAATAATTTTACACTGAAGATACAAATAAAAATAACTAATGATTTTTGTAGAAATCATGCATGTGAGATTTTGACTGCGGCAATCAGGTTAATTTCTTATACAACTGGTGACTTTTATACTGAACCAACACTGCCCCCCCCATTTACATTCATTTTTGACAGCAAAGAGCTATCTTGATTATTTTTATGTGACAAGGTGGCTAAAAGAAACTGCATGTGCCTTATGCATGACTAAAGTTCACTAGTACTATAACCAATCAGCATACTTTTCATCACCCCTCAACCATCTGGACTTTTAGATATTTACCTCTGTAGCAGACATATATAGGCCAAGTTGGCTGTTCATTTGCAGCCCAAGTTGCACATTTGATCTCCAGTGCTAGTCTGACTGTGACAGGCAGTCACCAAACAAGCCATCCCATTTATCAAGCCAAACTCAAGGTAAAAATCTAAACCCATTACATATTTAGTTTCTGTGTGAATTTATAAATGCTAGGCTTATGATAATTAGCATCATGCCTTCTACCTTAAAAATTAGGGAGGTGTCAAAAATACGAAACTATCCAGTGGGACCTAAGGACACAAATATCTTATAGCATAATTTTCTCTAAGATGTTGTTGCTGTTATAAGGTTTAATGACATTTTTCAGCACAATATATGGTGGCCAGTATTAATGGTGGAGGAAGAACCCTGGAAAACCCGGGAAGAACCATGAGAAGCTACTGGCAGACTTTCTCACTTACCCATGTTAACCAAGTCTGGACTCGAACTCATGCAGACAGTGGTGAGATGGCAGTGATCCATAATGGTCATCGCTTTAGACCACTCTTTACCACTCGGCCACTTGTGGCTCCCTTCCTCTAAGATGTTAACATATTTTTAGAAGTTTGCAATGAAAAAAATGAACATTACTTTTTTTTAAAGTGCAGTTGCATTGATAGTTATACACAAAACTCATCAAACTTGCTACACCTGCATTGGCTTTGACTACGAAATATATTCAGTGTATTGCTAATGTTTAATGATTATAGGTTAACTATGCAATTTTATTCCATGGTAGCCAATATGCACCAAAACCAACAAAATGTTGCTTATCGTCATACTTTTCTTACATAAATAAGAATATAATAACAGTTAAACTGTCTTGAAATCAGTAATATATCAATAATAATAACAATACTTTTTTATATTTATTTTTTTTTGCCCACATTGCATTTAAAAATCAAGTAAAGTTTAATAATAATTGTTTTTAATTTATAATGTTGTTATTCATGGATTTCCACTTAAATTACATTTTTGTTCAATTTGATTATTGGATCTTTTTCATTATTGTGGACATATTCTGCTAGTACAAACTTGGACATTCCTTCTCATAAGCAAGTTGCAACTTGTGTTTATTATAATATCTGTGTGCTACCATACATAAGTTAGGCAAATACCATAATAATAGAGTTGTTTGCCCATGGTATGTTAAGCTGGGTCAGCCATCATATATTGTTTATTTACATTTACATGCTTTGATTGACAAAGACTTTATATAAGGATAGAAAGAGGGAGAGTCATGCATACAAATTATAAGTAAGCAGAAATAGCAAAAATTTGTAATATGTACCAATAAGACCATTAAGTACTGTGATAATACAGCGTTCCAGGCTGTACTGTAATAATACAGCATTTTAGGCAGTACTGCAATAATACAGCATTATTGGCTGTACAATGATAATACAGCATATTGAGGCTGATGACTGATGACAAGGATTCTGTGTTTTATATATTTTTATCATTCGCCAGACTATTGTACAATAACTGCCCACAGGGTCAACTTCTTCCATTTTTGGATAACCTTCATCTGGATTCTGATATACAATACCACTGCTGTAAATAATACAATCCCAGAAATATTTCTGATATATTCTTGAATGGCAAGTGTGCAATGCACAGAACTAAAATCCTGGTTACCATTGTTAATCAGGATTTTAACAAACAAGAAAATTTTTTGCCCAAATAATTTTGCTGTCATCACTAATAGTTACTCATGGCTAATGGTTTTAAAATGTTAAGTCTCTTGAAACCATAAAATATGCAATTATTGATTCTATGAGAAATTGTTCTTTGCTTAGGTAACATCTCTTATATCCGAAACTCTTTCATCTTAAGTTGATGGTCATAACAACCATCAGACTTAATAAAAGCTATCATCATATCCTGTAAGCATTGTCAACGATAGTAACAAATTGCATTGAACAAGACGAAAGGTCTGCACATCTGCTCATGATTTCATGGTCTCTCAGCTTATTCAGAAAAAGAAATCTCTAAGTTGCAAATGTCAAGGATGCATTTAGGAAATGATATTTTAATTTCATGATAAAAGTTGATAAATTATACAGGCAATGTAGAGCAGAGAATGTAATGGTACTAGACTAACAAGTTGTTCTTTGCCTCTTTTTCATATTTATATGACCATGATTGGTGGCACCATCAGTCATGTCGGATATATATATATATATATATATATATATATATATATATATATATATATATATATATATATATATATATATAAGAGGCTGAGAATAACTTGCTGGTCTTCAGTCTTCAAAATTATATAAAGTATAAGAAGTGAAAGTTCTAAATTAAAGCTATTTGTGCAATTCAGGTAGCTATGGTGATGCTCTACAGTTTCAAATTTTGCATAGGGTTCAAATTTGAAAAAAAGAATTTCCCAGGGTTTCCTCACTGGTTATTTAATAAAGACCTTGTATATCTTAGGTATTGTTCAAAACATTTGAATTTCTTTTATTTTGGTGCATGATTAATGAGTGTGATATGGGTTATAGGGTATACATCATGGCCTTACTTCAGATGTGCATTTCTCAAAAATCTGCTAGCTCCACTTGGTCAATTCCATTTCCAGGACTAGAGAGGTAAATTGTAAAGGAAGAACAATAACTTTTTTTTTACGTTTGATATATTTGGTAATTCATTCATTGCACTTTTAAAAGTTGCTATTGTCTAGTCTGTCAAAATTCATTTTTGCTGTTTTAATAACTGTGTACTTTTCACTAATTCAGACTAATTTTTTTTTAGTAAAAGGGAGAAGTCATTTTAGCTGTGTGCTTAGATCATCTACAGTTTCCAAAAGGATAATATCAAATAAATTTCAGTCACAGTACATGAAAGTAAGGGAGAGGCATACCAACATTCTCTCAATTGTAAACTTCACCTTACACCCACCACTCTCTCAGAAGTTTATGTTTGTAGAGTGCCTCCAAAGTGGTAATTTTTTGATCATATCATTACTATGTTCATGGTGGGACTAATTATTCGATTTACTGTATGCCATGTGAGGCTAATTACAGACATTATATTTGAAGTCATACTAATTACAGACATACTTGTATTCTATGTGAGACTATTTATAGACCTTGTCCAATTTAAACTGAAATTAATTACCTACTTTACTGCATTCTAGAGAAACTTAGTATTGACATTCTGTATTGTAGGTGAATCTAATCACAGGTATCTTATTTTACATGAGGCTGAATAGTGGTTACCTTTTTCCAGGGTTGCAAGTGTGATTAATTAATTACAGTTTTACTGTATTTGAATCGAGACTAATTACAAATATCACTGTAAACCAGGTGAGACTAATTACAGAATGACTGTATACTATGTGAGACAAAATTTCAGCCATTACAGTGTACTGAAGCTAAAAAACCAAGAGATGTTGTGTAACTTGTGTCCAATGTGACTAATATAGACATTACTGTATTTTAGATAAGTCTAATTAAAGACATACCTGTATTCCAGGTGATGCTATATAGATGCTCCCAGGGCATGTGATTCCTGCCAAATTTGTTCGAATTTGAGTACTTAGAAAGCATTAATGTGCAAGGTATCCCTCAAATTAGTTTTAAATCTTGCATATGTACTCTGCTCAGTATACAATTTTATGTAGCCATTCACCCTACAAATGCTTGTCACGACAAAGTCAAGCTGGCAGAAATATTGTAGCACTTTTTCCAACCTGTATTTTTTAAACTATTTACATGTCAGGGTTTCTTTAGCTTTTCATGAATTGTTGTTAAACTTTATTTGAATGGCACATGTTCCCCAACATCACCACCAGACCTGGTGTATGAGACTTTTCCTTAAATGATTTTCCACCCTGATCTTTACAAGTTTGCACACAAACACATACAAGCACACACACACACACACACACACACACACATTAAAGCAGACCCTAAAGACTTTACACTGAATGTTTGTTTCATGTGAAAGTAAAGTAAAACTAGCAAATCAAATGAAAAGATGGCAAATGGTCCTAGTTTTTCTTAATTTGAGCTCCTCACTTCTATTATTCACTTTGGTGGCATATATTCTCTTGCCTTTGTATGATACAACACAATTTTTATAATAAGTGAGATTTGGAATTTTGGATGCACAATGTGCTCTGTATATAACATATTTTGCAGGCAAAATTAGGAAGCTGACAAAATCATCAAAGTTTTTATTTCCTTAAAGACATCTTTTTATGTAATTTTAAAGTTTGGATTCATTCCACAAATAACTTTAAAAATGCTCAGTAACTGATCAGTGATAGAATTAGTGCTCAATTTGTTCTGTTCCCTCCTTAGAGAAGGTGCATTTATCATTATCACTTAAATTTATCTTTTTTTTTAAAATCTGGTTTAATTTGTGGCAATATTTCCATGTAGAAATCTAGAAGCTAAGAAGCTTTTTGTCTTGTGCAAATCATAGCCAAAACAAAATTGCTAGACGATTCCTTTACACCAATTGCACCCCGTAGATGTCTTTACCAAGTTTTATAATTAACATTTGGCTTTTGTACCTTGGTTCATATCAGATCTTTATAAATAAATTTATTCTTTTCACTTACCTTAAGAAGCAAAGTTTTGTCAAGTAGTTCATGAAAACTATTTCCACTTTTAAAAAAAATCTTTTTTTTATTTACTTCAATGTTATTTTTGACATAAGAGCAAAGTTATGTATCAAATTATTAGTATATGTTGTTTATTTTATTTCGTCAAAACTTAAAAGATATCATTGTGCATCAAAATGGTATTGAATAGGTACAACACTGTTTATTCTCCACATGATGTATGATTTAAAGTTATCTGCTGGCAAAAAATTAAGAATATCTTGAAACAGGTATTTTTACAAGTTGATGGTTCATTTTTCCAATCAAATAAAGCATCACACCAGAAGATATTTTTAATTGATTTAGAGATTTCTTTCAATTTTGTTTTTTTTCCTTCTAATTTTAATAACTGTAACTCCAAAGTTTCCAAATATTTGTTCAGAAACAAAATTTTGCTACAAACTATCTTCATTCAAATCCAGGAATGTTTAATGTAAAACATAAATGAGTTCAAGTGAATTTTATTTAATCCCCCATCCATAACGGAAGCTATAAAAATACCTCATTTTACTCTCTAGGTTTTGCCACCCCTAAGAAATTTTAATAATAACGTATTCAGTTCAATTTCTATAAGGTGTAGGACTTGGTAGAGCAGCAAATAGATTAACAAATTTTGGCAATATCAAGGATCTTATAGAGTTTTTTTTCTCTCCTATAATGGACAAATTTCTTTTACTCCATGAATCAAGCAGTTTCTTTACTTTCTTCAGCTTTGTCAAATAATAAAGCTTAACCATATCCTCCATATTCAAAGAAATCTACGCCTAGTAATCTGAAATTGGACATAGACTAGTTAATATCAATTTTAGAACATGTTTTGTCTTTATAATTTTTTTTAACTCCAGTCCAAATAGCTTTTGATTTAAAAACATGGAGCACAGACCTGATGCAAAGCCATTTAAATTCTGTATTGTTGTCTCCGAGGACAAAGAAAACGACTGTAATGTTTGCATTAGTTGCATTGCAAGAAGTTGAATTCCTATTATAAATAAAAAGGGTGCAAAAAGGACTCCCTGGCAACAGTCTCTCTCCAAACTGAAAAAGATAAATGACCATTATCACAAGTTTTTGATTCATTGCAGAATGTTTTAACTCACTGACAAATAGATTCCCTAAAGTTAAAGATTTCAGGACATTCTCCAGAAAGTCAAAAGCTTTCTAGAAGACAAGATTCTTTCTTGTCCTAAAGTTACAACATCTAAAAAACTATCCTTATTTTACAAGTGTATCTCACTTTAATAAAACCCTGTTCACTATCACTAATAAAAACAAGAAGACATTCTTCAAATTAGAAGCTATTGATGCCAAAACTATCTTGTAACCTACATTGAGTAGTGAATTGGTCTCCAATTTTTAATGAATTTTCTGTCTTGATTTCAAGTAAATATTCTCTGAGACTGAAATTCCACAAAATGCTGCATATCACAATCCAGTATTTATAGACCTAAAGAGAAAACTACTTTCCAAAAGAATTTGTAGAATTCAATAATAAATCCATCAGGAGCAGGGCTACTGTATTTCATGTACTGCGAATGTGTATATATATATATATATATATATATATATATATATATATATATATATATATATATATATATATATATATATTGTTTTTCTGGGCCTTTACGCCATTTTCAGCACACGATAGGCTAGATAGGCTATACATGGTGGCCAGTATTAATGGTGGAGGAATAAACCAGGAAATCCGTGGAAAGAACCATTGACTCAATAGAGTAGCTGCTGGCAAGCTTTCTCACATCCACATTTGCCAAATATTAGACTCGAACCCGCAGACAGAGGATATATATATATATATATATATATATATATATATATATATATATATATATATATATATATAGATATATATATATATATATATATATATATATATATATATATATATAACAAGTTTAATCATGTAAATGAAGTGGAAAATGTCACAATATTCTCTTCCAAAATGCTTAGTAAATATTAGCTTTAATTTTAGACAGCTTACTATATTATTTTAAATCTCTTGGCTGTAAGTGACTGATCCCCCTCCCTTGCAAAAAATCCTGTGGGCACCCATGTGCATAAGCTCTCTTATTGTCATTACAATATCTACTGGTATTTATTAACAAATGGACAAAGGACTTCACAAATAATACCTTTAAATATTCTCATTAATTAGTTCTGATTATTAAGTCTGTCACTGTAACAAAACACCATGTGCATTTAAAAACAAGTTTGGAAGCCCTTTGATGTTTTATTATCCAACAAAAATTACATATCAGTACATGCTAAAGTGAAGACCACAGACATTGGTCAACTTGTCTTATTGTTTTATTTTAGTCATACAACCATAAAATATAAAAACATTGTCATTTAAAAATTTTCCATTGTAAATTTGAAAGTCACGGACTCCCTTAAATTGATTTGTGTGTATATATATATATATATATATATATATATATATATATATATATATATATATATATATATATATATATATATATATATATATATATATATACATACTATCTTTTAAATGCTTGTTCTGTTTTGACTTGGATATAAATAACATTATATTACAAATCTATTCTATGATATACTATTATTTTTTTAACGAGTTCAAAAAACAAGTAATGTGTATGATCGTTTGTCCATAAAACATCTGCTGTATGGACAATGGCTTCAATATCACATTGACAGAATTTCATTTCCCTAAAGAGAGCCTCATTTCACTACTGGCAGCCTCCATGATTTGACCTCTTCTGTTGATTCTTGCCCTCAGTCTGGTTTCAACTGGAATAACCAAAGGGCTCAGCATGTTTGTTTACAGTGACTAGTTGATTTAGCTGTGTTTATTGATAATGAAATATAGCAGGGTCGTAATACATGAGGATTATCACTCGTGAGATAACTTAAAATAGTCTTTTTTCTCTTTGCAAAAGCTACAAATAAAAAGAACCCTGAATAAATATGGTCTTGTACTCTGACAAAATTTTTTTTCTCTCTCTCGAACATATGAACATGTGTGTGCACTCATGCACATTAACTAAGTCATAATTTCATGTTCTTTTTTTTTATTGCAATTTGATTGTTTGTGTAAACATACAATTTGCACATAATTTTTTGGTAATATGGATTTGTTACATTGTATACAATTTACTAATAAATAATGCTCTTATCTAATACATGTTCAAACTATCTTGATCATTTTGCCAACATTATACAACATAACAGGTACATATGCTCTACATGCAGATGAGCTTGCATACTGAAACAATACTCTCTCATTCGCTAATAACAACAATGCCTGTTTCTATGTCCTTCACTAATAACAACAAAAATCTTTTTAAGTACTTATATTTTTATTGTAATTAGATTCTTGAGTTGAGAGCAGAATGAGACAGAAAATGCATGTTTACTGCGTACATTTCTACTGTTAGATTGTTGAGTAGCGCTTGTTCCATAGAACTTGTTCAGGTATGATACCTTTATTTTTCATACACGGTCAGTAGCACCAAATGATAATGATTTATTGTACATATAATTTTTGTACACTGAAAATAATAATTATTTTATATGTACGAAAATTTACAGTAGTTATGTTTCATATTTTTCAGGGCTAAACCACATTCTCAAAAGTTGACTTACATTCACTGTTCTGGCTCAAGTGAACCCTGGCCGATCAAGTCATACCAAAGACTTATAAAAATGGTACTAGCAGCTGCTTTGATTGGTACTAAAGATTAAGAGGTTAGTACTAGGTCTGGTTGGCCTCCAGGTTTCTGTTAATTTCACTTGGTGACATCATGCTACATGTCTGTGGCATGATGCCCCAGTGCTAGACATCAATATAAACTGCTTCACTGCAAACATCATAGAGATATGACTGATTATAAGTTATGATTTTTTTTTTACCTAGCTTTAATAATTTTTCAGTCATATCGCTATAATATTTTCCTTTAACTTCATGGTACAGCCAGTATACATTACTTTAGTTTTAATGTACAATGTTATATATTGATTTAGCTTCATGGAACAACCATTATATATTGCTTTAGAATTGTGGTGTGGTGGTGGTATTTATAAATTTTAACGTAGCTTTAACAATTTTTCAGTCATATAGCTATGATGTCTGCAGTGTGGCAGTTTATAGTAATGTCTAGCACTGAGCATCATGCCGAAAACATGTAGCAGGATGTCCCACCTAGTCACATTATTATGACACCAGGCCTACCAGTCCTAACACTAACCTCTTAAATTTGAGCATTAAGCGAGGCTGCTGTTAGTACCATTTTTGTAAGTCTTTGGTATGACTCGACTGGGGATTGAACCCACGATCTCCTACATCTGAGGCAGATGCTCTAACCACTAGGCCACTGGAGCGGTTATAACTGAAATAGTGTTTAAACTATATTAAAAATCTAAATCACACGCACCCCTACCTCCACCCCTACCCCACTTCTACCCCTACCCCACCCCACCTACACCAAAGCGTGCACAGAGACACACAAGCTTAAAATCTGTAAGTTTTATATCATGATTGAAAAATGTTTTCAATTTTATAATTATAGTATATTGTTTTTGCATTGTATAGTTTTTCAAAATAATTTTTCTGGTGATTTATGATCTTTTTTTGATCCATTACTTTGCTCCTTCTTTCAATAATTAAATATTATGTTATTTTGTCATTTCAAGATTAAGGAAGTATTTAGTCTTTTCAACTGACTTTTACCACCTTGCTTTCAATCTTAACATTATACCGTCTGCCTTTTTTCTGATTTCATCAAAATCTACTTTTGTTGTTCATTTTTTTTACAACAGTGGGTTTATTATTTTTATTCATTACAGTAAGATCTGTATTTCAACTTCAATTTCCTAAATTTTGTTTCCCCAAGATTTTGCCCTAGCTTTTGAGAATAACTAATTAATTCCGATCTTATAATCATTTTAAGGATTTCAAAAGAACAATTGATCATTACAAGATAATTTCATCTGGAGTGGGTTTTTCTTATCGCCTTCATAATAATATTCTTCTGCTATGATAGATATACATATTTGAACTAAATGACTATAATCAGGTTAATTTAATAGCTTTTAATTGAATTTCCACTATCCAGTGGTTATTGTAGATATATAATTTTAGTGTTATATCCTGAATGATCTGTTTTATATCCAGGAATAACAGCTGTGTCAAAAAAGTTTTAAAACATAGTCCAGTTTACTTTATTTCACAGGATTTGTCTGTTACCATGTAAATATTCTACTCCCAGGATGGACTGCTTTCCATAGATTGAGTAAGTCAAGTTGATTACTTGATGTCTTGGACTGCTGCAAAGGTTATGGAGTGTTTATTATGCAAGTTGCTGCAAGAGCTAGCTCATGTCCGGAACAGCCATTCAGTCACTACAAATAATAACAGGAATTGTCAAAATTGATTATATCCTCTTTCAAAGTCTTAAAAAGCTCAGCATTATCATCATTAAGACTGTGTTGATTCACTATTGTAAGTCTCAGTTCCTTCACTGATATATCTTAAAGAATACATCTGCCCTGACCATCACTTCTGTTTTTATTAATACACAATTCAGAATTATTTCTAAACAAGAAAACGACAGATTTATGACTAAAAATAACCCCATTCAGCCTCTCCGTATTTTTTAAGTCTCAGCTGGACTATATATCTGTTGCAGACATAATAGATGTATTCTTTTGTTTCACCCAGCAGAAAATATCTCTTCTTGTTAAAGTGGAACTGTGTAGACCCCTAATATTCATTGATACAATTTTAATCTGGATCTCCATTATTATTTTTTATTTGAGTAGAACTTTCCCAGAGCACAACCAATACTGTAAAAGCACACGCATACACCTTGGGATATACTCACATGCATGACCACATTGTGTTTAACAACATTATTAGTGTAGTACAATGTCATGCACTACTGGGTATATAACTGATGTAGCCCAAAACACATGGGATCTGTTCTATGCTAGGATATTGGTATACTTATAAAGCTCAAACATCAATACAGTGTAGCTATAAAAAACACATAAAAACATCACTTTTGTTCATTCATTTTCTTCCTTCACCAAATTCTGATCAATAGTTATTCATTTATCAAATCCCTATTTTTAAATATTTTCACTTGACCTATAATATACTAGAATGTGAAGATTTCCAACAGAAAAACGTAGTCTCACTGTAAACTCTTGCCATGTAAACATGTTGTTTACAACTTACAATCATGGGCAAAAGTTAAGCACACAATATAAATCATAACTTTATATCTAGGCAGCATCATCTTCAAAGTTACTACACTTGAAAAGGAGCAAAGTTCCCATGCTACTGGGAAATCAGGAAAGAGTTGGGAGAAATGATCATATTTCTCCTGATGGTGAAAAGTACTTTAATTTTGCAAATATTTGTGAAAATCGAGAAAATCCTGGGAATTTTCCATGAACATTTAACGCCCGGAACAGTCATGTAATTAAGTTGTAACTAAACTGATTGTGAATTAAATTTATCGAGTTCTGACCAGAATATTTGAAGGGTGCAGTATGGATCATTTGGGTGCTTGCAATAAACATGTGCTGAGTCAATCCAAGAGCTCAGTGGATCAGATACATCTGGTAGAATTTTATTCTCAAAGTCAGCTTAATATCCATATTTTCCTTACTTGGAAATTTTGAAAACAAGTCTGTCATCACAAGAGGTGAACATCGAGGTGGCAAAACATAGTCGCATACTGGATAGCCTAGCAAACTTTAAATGTTGTTAGATTGAGTGATACATAAATGAAATCCATATGAAAATTACTTATTTTCTCAGAAATTGTGAGCATTAAAATTGTTATGTCCTTATTCTGCTGAAAGATGAGATAAAATGGCAGGGTTGATGAAATTTGGCCTGGTGCTCATGATTTTATTGCTAGTTGCATGACAACAAAAATAAAACCACCCACAGTTTTTAATGTTATAGAAAAAAAAATAAAAAGTCGTATATTGGTTGTAATAAAAATACAAAACTGAAAGAACACAGAATTTTCCATATTTATATATTCTGAGAACAACTTCTGGAGTTTTGTTGTATCACATGATCGACTACCACATTGACATGTGCTCTCTTATTGATAAATCAGACTGGCCAGATTGCTGGTTTTTGCAAAAAGAATCTGACTTTTATTTAATACAATTAAATTTCTGTAAAAGAGGTTTTGTTGTTAATATCACATAATTATTGGACTTCCGATGTCATCGTTTGAGATTTGTGAAGTCATTTGATTAGTAATACAAATGGCAAGTATACAGGATCAGGTTTCATCTAATCCATAGTTTAGTCTAGTCTAAAGACATAATGATTATAATACTTGCCATTTCTGAGAAAATAAATAAACTTCCTATTGATTTAAAAATGAAAGAATCTAGGGTGAATGAGAGAAATGAGAAAAAAAATTATTTGGAATAATTACAATAACTATCATATGAAAAAAATGATGAGGTCACTGAAAACTGCATGTGTACAAGACCTTTGGAAATCTCTAGTTACTTACAAATAGTCCTAAAACAACATTGATTCTTTCTGTTGTGGAGATCCATTGTAATATCAGTAACTATTTCATATTAAATATGTCACCTAATAAAAGGAGTCTATAATCTTCAACTTGTGAAAATTTGAAGAACTTTTAAATACTCAATTACATATGGCTATTATTTTGTGGATATATTTGTGCGAAGAGACATTTTCCCATACATTTTGCTGTTAGGCTTGCACATCAGGTAAGGAATAACTCTTTTTGGGGTCAAAAGATCAGATGTTTGGGTCATTAAAAAAAGAGAAATAGTTTCCACAGAATAAAATTTAATTGTATGACAGCCATGATCCAAAATTTGTGGATTAGCTTGCATTTGGGTACAGAAGTTCTTCAGATGTTGGGGTCAAAGGTCAAAGTATCTGTGACTGAAATAAAGGACATTGGTTTTATTCAAGACCACATACCTTAAGCAAATGTCCAGGTCATCATACTTGTTGATCTACAATCTCAGAAGTCTGATGTACACGTCTAGTTCTGACAGTTAAATCTAAGGTTCAGCAAATGTGGATATGTGAGAAAACTTGCCAGTTGCTTCTCGTGGGTCGGGTCGGTGTGGGTCGGAGATTGGTTCCTTCCACCACCATTAATACTGACCATCATGTATAGCTTATTGTGTGCTGAAAAATGTCTTTAAACCCCACAACAACAACAACTAACAGTTAAAAAGGGGCAGGCATATGATGTAACATTCACCAGTGTTTCACAATCGATGGTCTTTTAAGAGATATGGGATGGCAGATCAGCATTTATGCTTTTTGCAATGAGTTTGTAGCTTTCAGATATAATATATTCAGCTAATTGAAAACCATGTACTTTTATCAACATCAAAAGGTGGGGTATAAGTCAGTGCATCATCAACACAAACGTCAAGGTCATTGTCGGAGTCTGTCTTCATGACATCAAGGCCTGATTTTATATTATGGCATCACAAAGGATATAGCACTATGACCATTGCTAATTTTGATGGTATAGAAACACTGCAGCATTCTTGTCATGCAAATTTTTTTCTTTGAGTTTTTTTTTGTGCTAAGCTTTCTATACATTATTTTTTGTTTTTGTTTTTACAAAATATATTGGATTCATTTGTAAAGTTCTATACACTTAATTCATAATTTATACCAGAATTAATAACTCGTGTTCAAGTAGAAGTTGGTTATTGTAGCATAAGGTTTGTAGTTTGTTGCTTGAAAATGTTGCTTTGACTTAACTGTAACCTAGGAATAATTCCTTTTATATATCACTGATCATGTGTAGCAGTTTACAGCAACAAGCAGCTTAGGGTTTTATTACACTATATACACTTTGATTTTTTTCATTTAAAGTTTTGTATAACTGGTATCTGACAGATTTCCATTTGCTTTTATTTGCAATTCATTTCACAGGACCAAGACAATTCATGACATTAGATCCTATACAATGACCATTCAGGATAATATGTTGTCCATTACAGGGATATGTGGTAAGGAAATCTTTCATTGACTTTTTCATATGTTAACTTGCTGATTGTGTCAAGCTTTGGGTGTTTAACACTGATAAATTTACTTTCTATTCTGATTGATTAGATTCCATGCATAGAGCCAACAACTGGCATTCAGAGGCATTTGAATGCAAATCATATTGTAATAGTCTCCAGGTCACAGGCAAATATGCTGTACATAACCAAATTTGTGTCAACTTTCTATGCTGCCAGAAGACCTTTTAGAATTCTGAAATTCTTTGTATGATGGACTACTGATTCAAATTGGATGTTCTGTACTGGTGGGTGGGTGGGGCAGTTGCCTTTGTGTATTTTGGGATAAGTCTAAAAATTGAAGCATGAAATAACATTACACCTCATTCAGTTTAGTTTGATGTAATTTGAATCTGTTTCCTTATTCAGTAAAATCTGATAAAAATCTTTTGTGGCATATTTTCCTGAAAGGAGAATCCACACTCTATGTCTGTCATCAGATTATTATGCATAAATCTGGCAAAGTGATATGCAGCTTCAGATTATAGACCATTGAAAAAAAAAAACAACAATTGACATTAAAAGTATATTTTAATTTATATGTTGTACTAAAAGGTTTGCATGAGTCATGTATTCCCAATACAACAAATAATTAAAAATACTTAATGCTGCTTGTGTTTCCTGGCCAAGTCTGTGATAAACTGGAAAGGTCAGTTTGCTATATACTTGTGTGACATTAACTTTCAAATTATTACATTATTTCATTTCCTGTATGACTAATGGAAAATGGCATCCTTTAATTTTGTACTGCTTTGGTATTACATGCTTACAAATAATGATTTGCAAGTTCCTAATATTTATTTTGCCCCACCATAATGTGCTATGGTGCTATGGGCAGATCACGTTAGTGTCCCATATTGATATGCACATCAGTCTAATGCCACGTTTGTCCTTAGGCTTTGAGGTGTTTCATTCATGTTCCATGAACACTTCTATTGGTAATCAGGTATTTGCCACTGGGCACATTCATTTTGGTAAATAAGGTAAATTCTCAGCTATCCAGATATAACATCTGTATATGGTACATGCAGGTTGGATTGTGAATGCCATAGATCAGGTGTGAGTGTACCTACCAACAGACTTATGAAATATTGTCCATCTAGGATCTAGAAGTTTACATATGCCATCGATGATAATCTTTAACTTACAGATGTAATATAGCTATGGTGTTAAAGTGCTTCATTTGTCTTTTGTGAGGATATTCAACCATAAGCATGGAGATATTGAAATATTCAGATGCTTTGAAGTTGGCTTTTGGTGTAAGTAATTTATCCATCTGTTTTTTTAGCCACCAATTTTCTGTTGTTTGATTATTGTTAAAAAATTTTATATAGTCATCAAGTTTCATTTAACCTTAAAAAAATCTATATTTAAATGAGATAAGATATAATTTTGACACTGGCACCTGAACTTTATAATTGAAAATGAGTTTGAGCAATAAAAAGCATTTAATTGAAATGTATTTAATTAAAATTAATTTAATTAAAATTAATTTAATTAAAATGATATGTAAATAAGTAAAACATCACTATTATTATAAAGTTACAAAAAACATTTTGGTACATGTACACCATTCCTACTTGGTTTATTTCCCTTGATTCTAGTTATTGTCTGATAGCAGCCATTCTTTTAGGCTGAATTTTATGGATTCTCTTTCTGTCTCAGTAAAGGAAAAAAAAACTAGGGATGTTAGCTGAGTAGTATATTGTCCAAGTAATATATTTTTGTTCTCCGAAAGCCACAAATCTGTATGGTTAACAATTACAGTAAAAAGTAAAAACTGTCATGAGAGACCTCTGCTATGATGACCACCTGACCACAAATTATAATGCACAGATCTATTTTATTATATAAACTCTGCTATGAGTGACCACCTGCTGAACCCACCAGCAACATTGTCTTGGCAAAATATGCATTTTGACACTGCTATGAAAGAATGCATTGCAAAAACAAGGATAAGCTCCACTGATCTTTATTTAATCCCTGTAAGAACGACCATTCTAAATAAAAACAAATAAAAAATTAAAACAGTAGGCTGGCTACCAATATCTGAATATGCTAGCTATGTTTATAGTGTTTTATAGTTTCAGTGATAAACCAGACTAAAGTGTATGTAGATTATTTCCTAATTGCAGACCCCCCCCCAGAATTGCAGAACACATCCATAGCACAAGAAGAGACAAACACCACTGACCTATATGTAATCAATTACAATGACCACTTGATTAGTAATGATTGTTCTGATCAAAAACAAGCATGAAAGGAAACGAAACTTTTAAAACAAAATGTTACAGTCCTTAAACCAGGCTAATCTACATGTCACAAATTGCTTTTGGGTGCCAAAGTGGTCACATAAATTGTTTGTCTTTAGAGTTAATCCATATTGCTGGGAGTGAATAAGGTCATTTTCTATTAAACCATCAAGAGGTAATCATTTGTGGGATTCATTGATAGTGTTGACCAGACTGGTGATGTTTGTGGTCTACCATGTTAAGTGATTACAGCCCAATCACAAAGCTGTCATCTATTCAAGTTGGTGTGACTGGGTTACACACTTTGCTTACGGAATTAAAACTAGTTTGACATCTTTAAATGAAGCTTTTGACTTTTCTCTCAGGGTAAATAGTTCTATTTCTGGATGAGATAATTGTTTCTTTTTGTTTCATTAATTGTTAAATATGCAATGCACATGTAGAGAATTTTCATATTTTCCCAACAGACAATCATCTCTACTTTTGGTATTACAACTGAGCACTAATATTCTTAACACCTAGAACTTTAATGACAATGGACAAACCTCCAATTAAAATGACACAAATTTTAGGGCTGGAAAAAAATAATTATTGTAACTGAAAGAAGTGAACCTCCCCCGACCACTCACGAAAAGGCAGTTTATATGTCGGTAAAACAAATTTAGGTTATTATTAAGAAAAAGAAGTAATTCAGAAATGATTTCATATCCTAAAATATGTGATCTTCAAATGTAAAATGTGATTTCGTGTTTAATGATAGAAGTATATCCTTATTGCTATATAGTTTTGTTTTTAGATGAATGCATACAATTTTTTTAGCAAGAACTATTAATAAAGAATAAAATATATGCATAATGTTTGTTTTATCTTTATCTTTTGAAACTGGACCATGGAATTAAACTGGTCTTTTTGTACAAGCCTGCTTTGAGAAACCAACTGTCTTGAGTGACCGATTTTTGTTGGCAGAAGGGGCAGTCTCTCATAACAGGTTTTACTGTATTTATTTATGAAATATGACTGAGTGGGTGGTAGAATGCATCAAAATGTGTGCACTTGTGAAACAATCATTAGATCTGATGAATCACCCCCCACCATTGTGGTGATTGCTGCTGTGTTGAAGATTAATCATACAAAGCTTGTCTATGTATTTGATTTAAATTTTTTAACATAGCTTTAAAGCTACGATGCTGCATTATACCAGTTTATAGTGATGTCTAGCACTGGGGCATTAGGCAGCAGACATGTAGCATCATGTCCCACCCAGTCACATTATATTGACACCAGGCCGACCAGTCCTAACTCTAACCTCTTAATGCTGAGTTCCAAGTGAAACAGCTGTTAGTACCATTTTTATAAGTCTTTGGTATGACTCAGCTGGGATTTAAACCCACAACTTTCAGTGTTTGTTAGAATTTACAGTGTGCTGTATATACTTGCTTGTAAGGAGAGTCCAGCTGTAAGCTTCACAGACCCATATCTGGGTCTATGCAGTTAGAAGCAATCAGTAGAACAAATAAAACCCTGATGGTCTGTAATTGCTTTATGTGATGGGGAATCATGGTCTTTGTTAATTGAAAAGGGACTTTACTTAGAAGTGAATATACATGGTAATCCAGTTTTAGTTCTCATGTGTTGTGGTAGTGGAGCATCACTGATTTAAATTTTCTGTTATTATATAGAGACAGACCAAGTGCTGGTGTGCACTTCTCGGCTATATGAAAGATACTTCAGGTCTGCCCTTGGTTTTACAGATTTTTAATTTGATTTTTAGAAATGTGAAATTTTGTAGTGAACTGCTCATCATCAGTGGTTTCCTTTTGAGTGTAAATTTTAGTAAACAGAAGAAAGAAGACCCCCCCAAATAGGCCACATTGTGTTTCTCAGTGGTATCAAACTCAAATCACCCTGCTGGCTGTATGAGGGCATTTTCGATGGCCGAGTGGCCACACCACCATGACACCTTGTGGTGCCAATCATTTTGAGAGCCACAGGATATGTCTTGGCCACATTAAATGGCCTGCAGGCTACATGTTTGAGACCACAGCTCTATATTTTAGTATGGAAAACAGCCAGATGGATTGATTTCATTTTCATGCAGTTCAAATTTCATTGAAGTAAAACATCCTAACATCAATTGGTGAGGTGTAGACAATTTAGCCACAAAGCAGTGTGTGGTATTATCTATTCCTGAAAACCACACGTAGTTTGAATTGATCACATCTTTTTTAATCTTATTTTCTTTCATTTTCAGTCAAGTGTGAAATCATGATTTTAAGTTTCTGGTGAATTTAGAACTGGTATTGTCCCAAGACAATAAATGCCATTGGAGATTAATACATGGGGTTGACTAAAGAGTGAGCTTAGGTCCTCTCCTGGTTGAGAATGGGTGCAATTTTTGTTCCTAAACAGGTTTGGGCTTATCCACAGGTCTGAATACAAACTATACCTAGCTGAGCTCTTCAAACAAATGAGGGCAATATAGATATGGACATATAGAGTTTTGGTTTAATCAAAAATAGGTTAATGTGTGAGCCCCCCCCAAGTTAAAACAGACTGAAAACTACATGATCACAATTTAAATTACTTGTACTCATTAAATGGTACCCAAGATTATTATGTAGTACAAATTTAGCAATTAAAAAGGAGGCCACTTTGTATTATATACATCTGAGTTTAAATCATTTTAAAATATGGCCAGCCTAAGGTAGTCACATTTGGTGTTCAAAGGGTTGGCTTGTTAGTTAGATTACTAACAAGCCAACCCTTTGAACACCAAATGTGACTACCTTAGGCTGGCCATATTTTAAAATGATTTAAACTCAGATGTATATAATACAAAGTGGCCTCCTTTTTAATTATATCAATGGATGGCCATGACAGAATAGTCTATAATGCTCATATGTGACTTGGCTATACTATAGTGCTAGGATCACTGTCAGCTGCAGCAAGATTTATGGCTTTGCCCTTGTGCCAGTTAACCATGTTTTTCATAATTGGCACAAGAAAGTTCCCTTTATAGCACCAGTAGATTGCCTAAAACAGACCTTGGAAAATTATATTAAAGAGTGTCTGAATTGATCCTACTGAATATAGTGTGGTCATTGAAGTACAGGATGCTCTATTTCAAACAGAAATATGTTACAGAGTTTGATTAGCTTGGGCAACAGTTGAGATTAGATAATCAATGATCATTGAAAGAAAATTTAACAATGAGAAGATGAAAATTTTCTGCATGGATTTTTGAAGTAGTGTACAGGTGGGAAACTAGAGACTCAAATGCCATGAATATATTCTAACAGGTAATGGTTGTGCATTATTACAGCAAATAAATATATTGCAATACAGCATGCTTGTATTGCAGTACATATCAGTATGTATAATTTGGTACTTGACAAAGATTATGATTCCAGATGTTAATTTTGTTTATTTTGTACATGTACTTTTTACACATTATCTATGAGGAATCACTTTTCATGTCAAGAAAAATTGCTTCTAGTCTGGGATTTCAAAATTCATTAATATCGGCAGCTTGAAATGAATATGAAAGTTTTAGAAACCTTGTCTGATATGTAACATTAATGTTTTATGACATCAGATTTCCATAGCATATACATTTATTCCTATGATCTAGAAGCAACCAAATTAAAAGCTGAGCAAAACAAACTGATAGGTCATGCAGGTTTGGTCACCCGACTATTGACATGATTGAGTTTACATTAATCAAGTCTTGGTTAAATTTAGTACAAGCTCCATGCCAATTTATCCAGTGTTATATAATGTGTTATCTGCAATAATGATGGATAGATCAGTGTGATGCAGCAACGTTGATGTACAGCAGAGTCATTGTCTGAGAGCTTCTTGTGAAACACCTGTTGTAACTAAGTTGAACTGCATGGTAAACTTAACATATTTTGAAGTTTTCATAATTAGTAAGGTAGGAAACCACTGTAAAGTCAAGAAACACTGTACATAAGATTACAGTGTCATGTACCCTGATCAGTTGATGTTAACCGTTTCTCCACTGTTCTTGCATGTGCAGTTTTGGTAGATGGAAAGATTCCTGGTAGTTTCTTGAATTCATTAAAATATAACTGCCTTTTTTATACTGTATATACTCATTTATAAGTCAAGTTCATACATAAACTACTTAGACCCTGATGCGGTTGCATAATTTGGTGGTAGATCAGTATCAATTACTGATTACTCCCTATGAACTGTGAAGACCCAGATGTGCAGTATCAATTACTGATTACTCCCTATGAACTGTGAAGACCCAGATGTGCAGTATCAATTACTGATTACTCCCTATGAACTGTGAAGACCCAGATGTGCAGTATCAATTACTGATTACTCTCTATGAACTGTGAAGACCCAGATGTGCAGGTTCATATGACAGCACTTAGTGTCTGTGCACTTTGTAGTTGAGTTCCACTTATATGCAAGTACAGATATTGTAAGGTACAATAACTTGAGGTGAAAGTTTTAGAATTTAGCACATACATCATCAAGTCGTTCTCCTAGCTTCACCATTCCATCTACTAAAACACACTTTGCTTAATTAAGACGAGAGATTGTGATCTCAAACACTCTTACTCTCTAGTATTTTTTACATAGAATTTATTGGAAATTGTATTTGTATAAACTTGGTTGTGTCAAGGGATTATGGGGTCACATCAGGAAAAAGTGTCTTGTGTGATATGCCATGACATGTCACATGTGCACATATAGCATTTTGTTCTTGTAAGAATTACAAGTGAAATTAAAATCAAAAATAGTTTATTTTTGAAATTTCTTAAACATCTAGATGTCAGTAAAAGTATGAAATGTTCTAAAGTAAATTCGTTTGCAAAATGTGTCAATAGTTCATTGAAATTTCCATGCTGAGTTTTACTCCACTCACAAAGCAATGCCAGTAGAGAAGAAAAGTTCAGTTCTATGTTAACATGGCAAGACTGAATAATTAACACAATAGAATTGTGCTACCTTTCTAAAATTACTGAAATAAAGTTCATTTTTTACCAGGTAAACTTCCACTGTAATCCTGTTTAGTAAAAATGGATTTCAATATTAATTAGAGATAGATATGACATCCACTTAACTGTTATTCTGTTGAAGTTTCTTTAAATTTTGTCTGTGAAACATCTGTTATATGTCATTCTATTAGCATATGTTTATTACAACCACTACTGACTGCTCCAGTGGCCTAGTGGTTAAAGTTTCTGCCTTGGATGCAGGAGGTTGAAGCATACCAAAAACTGAAAATAATGGTAATAGCAGCTACCTTGCTTGGCACTTAGCATTAAGAGGATGATACTAAGACATGTTGGCCTGGTGTTAAAATAATGTGAATGGATCGACATGTTATATGTCTACAGCATGATGTCCCAGTCTGTCGCTTAGAAATCACTGTAAGCTGTAATTTTCACTAAAAGACTTATATGATGTCAACTTGGTTTAAAATAAAAATTATGCTGATTTGTTGTCCAACATGGCCACCAAAGTGGCCATGTTGAAAATCTCATTATCACTATTCATTTAAAGACTTCTTATGATGTTAAACTTGCCCTAACTGAAAATGTTGCCAATCTAATATGGTCACCATAGTTGCTATTTTGAAACTCAGGTAATTGCCTCTGAACAAAAAAAATAATGCCATTCAATTTTCATCAAAAGACTTCAAGTGGGCTCTAAATGAAAAGAGTGTTGCTTTGGCCACACAGTGGTTAAAATGAAGTAAAAGTCCTTATCTTGATTTTCTGGAAATTCTTTTCATCCATTAGAAGAGTGTCAGACCCTATGAGGGACTCTTCCAATGGATTGCACTTGATTATAGAACTCTAGGAGGATTCAAGTAATGCATCAATGGAATTCTCTGATAGATATATCTCTAGGAGGATTAAAAAAGATTACATATGTTGAAGTTATAAAATATATGTAATATCTTATATTTGCTTGTTAGTCAAGTCCAGCTGCAAACTGCACAGATCTGCCTTTGAAGAGTGTGTTGGCAGACCAGGGTCTGTGTGTTAGAATTAGCAACACAGATCCAGACCAACCAGTGTATTATGT
This sequence comes from Potamilus streckersoni, assembly GCA_016746295.1. Classification (NCBI taxonomy): domain Eukaryota; kingdom Metazoa; phylum Mollusca; class Bivalvia; order Unionida; family Unionidae; genus Potamilus; species Potamilus streckersoni. The sequence continues at coordinate 291,351 of JAEAOA010001682.1, read as the reverse complement.
GAATGCAATTAAAACAACATAGGGCATGATTTACAGATTTAACACAGGCCATGATAAGCAGATTTAACACAGGGCATGATTTACAGATTTAACACAGACTGTGATTTATAGATTTAACACAGGACATGACTTATAGATTTAACACAAGCTGTGACTTACAGATTTAATGGCCGGGCATGATTTACAAATTTAACACAGGGCATGATTTACAGATTTAACACAGGCCATGCTTTACAGATTTAACTCAGGCTGTGATTTACAAATTTAACATATGGCATGATTTACAGATTTAACACAGTCTATGATACACAGATTTAACACAGGGAATGAGTTACATAACATGGCATGATTTACAATTTTGACACAAACCATGATTTATATATTTAACACAGGCTATGATTTACAGACTTAAATTATTCCATGATTTACATATTTAACACAGGGTATAATTTACATATTTAACACAGTCAATGACTTACAGATTTAACACAAGGCATGATTTACATATTTAACACTGGCTGTGAATTAGATATTTAGCACAGTGCATGATTTACAGGTTTAATGCAGGGCATGATTTGCATATTTAACTTATTCCATTATTTACATAATTAACACAGGCTGTAATTTATAAATTTAACACAGGGCACAAGTTATAGATTTAACATGCCATGATTTACAGATTTAATACAGATGATGATTTACAGATTTAACACAGGGCATTAGTTACAGATTTAACACTGGGCATGGTTTACAGATTTTAACACAGGTGATGATTTATAGATTTAACACAGGACATGATTTACAGATTTAAAATTGGCCATGATTTACAGATTTAATACAGCCTTGATCATTTATTTGCATGAGATACTAATAATAAATATATACTGTAAAAGCTTTGTATACAAATTGTATGCACATATGCTTGGCTTTTCATTTGATAATCTATTACCAATCATCTCTAATATTATGTGCATAATTGGTTCTGTTTGCTTTTGTAGTGAAGTTATTTGTACTGTATTTGCAGTTAATCATTCCTCTGTTCCAATAGATTCCATAAAAGTAGTTCGTTGAACAGTGACCAGCTTTATAATGGAGTTTTTGACATAGTTGATTCTTTGTTGTCCAGGAGAAAAGATGAAATGGGGACTTTGAATTGATTTTTACTTGGGATTTAGCATATATAAATCATCCGATTTGTCATTGACAACAAAGAGGGCTATCAACAGGGTAAATCAATGACCTAATGGGAATGAATCTTGATCAATATCTTTAATAGGTGTCAGGCTTTCAGCTGTTTGTTGTTGAGGTGTACTTGGAATGTTTAAAGTTGACAAGATAAGTTTGGAGTATAATTTCAGCTAGTCAGGTGCTTGAAAGTTTTCTTTCAAAATTATTCCAGAAGCTTTTGAAGTTACCTGAGTGACATCATTTTGGTCGATTCTTGAATGATTTTTGGTATATTGGTCTGTAATACAAAAATGAAAATAAAGTTTTAAGGATTTTAGAAAGATACCTACAGCATTCTCCTACTAGGGAATAACTGTACAGTACATGTAAGTATTGCATTGTAGTGAAACTATAGCAAGCTTATACTCTGCTTTATAGTGAATTACTGCCGATGGTATTATTTAGGCTCCATTTGTTCAAATTTAGTAAATGCAGTACCTTGTTTGGAACACATATGACTTTAAAAATGAAAATTTACATGAAATTTATATCATGGTACATGTTAAAATTAAATACTGTGCAAACACCACACATCAGTACACTAGCTGTAAACCAAGTTGTGCACATTTAGAGATAACAATTTTTTTATATGCCTCCACTATAGCAGAGTGCACAATATGATGTCTGTGTGTGTGTGTTGATCCATCTTTTCAGTATTTTGTTTCTACACAGAGTCAAGGTCTTAAAGAAGAAAAATGGTTTTCAAAGTCCTATGCCTAAAACCATGAACAAACTTTGGTGTTTGGTAATGTACAGAACAGCAACAGAGTTGGTTCTTTAATGCTGATGTAATTGGAGCAAAGTGCCTTTTTGAAGGTCATATAAAGGTTGCCAAGTATATCTGATCTGATGATAGGGTTCAAACTCACACCCTGTCAGTTGCAAGTCCAGCATTGTAACCAGCGGGTCGCTATGGCTACATATATTTGAATTGTAAAATTTATCAGACAATTTGCTGTTATTTGTAGAATGACGATGTTTATAATGACTAGCATTGACTTAAAAGGAGCATCTGATTGAGGTCAGGTGGTAAAATTGAATATCAAAGTTACAGTGCCCTAAAAATGCCTATTGTAAAGAATATTCATGTACATTCATATGTCATAGAATTTACCAGTATTTTCTTATCTGCTCTCCAATGTGATCAGTTATTGAAACCTTTTGGCCCTGGAAGTTTAATTTATTAGAATCTGAAATATATTGGTATAGATTACATATATATGTGTCCTGATCAGTCAATCCAAGAACATTGTATACAGGGACTATCAACAGGTAACCATAATTTATCTCATGATATCTTCATCAGTAAAGGAGGATTTTGTATTGTATTCACATTATGATGCAATCTCCATGCCCCCCATCTCTCACTGTCTCTCTCTTTGTCTCTATCTCTGTCCACTCTAGTGGCCTAGTGGTTAGAGCATCTGCCTTGGATGCAGGGAAGTCACAGGTTTAAAAAAACAAGTCATACCAAAGACTTACAAAAATAGTTTTAGTAGCTGCCTCCATTAGGCACTCAGCATTAAGAGGTTAGTGTTTGGACTGGTCAGCCTGATGTCAGGATAATATGACTGTCCTGGACATGATTCTACCTGTTTGTGGCATGATGCCTCAATACTAGATGTCACTGTAAACTGCCACCCTGCAGATATCGTAGTGATGTGACAGAACAGTTGTTAAAGCCGTGTCAAAAATCTCTATGTCTCTGTCTGTCTCTCAAATACCAAAATACCAATTTCCAGATATAATAAGTCTTATGATTGTATTTCAGTCAAGTGGTCAGTGGGGTAGGTCAATTTTCTCTTTAAAGATCTTATTGAGTAAGTGTTTTAGCTTTATATAATTATTACTGCTCATCCGTCTTGTTTCATGTCATTTTGCAAACTTCTTTTGATGTATGATGAGAAAACATTATCAACTGCTAACTTTTATTTTCCCCTTGTGCTCATTGCAAACTTTATTTACCATCATACTATTACTGTATTGATTGCTTTTAACAACTTTATTATATGAAATTCTCTAAAATGATGGAAATTACATAATTATTTATGGAAAATCTTTGGATTTTGTTTATAAATGTAGTGTTAAAAAAAACCCAGTCTGCATCAGATATGTTTTACATGATGCTAATTTTTATATGGCTACTGTTAGGTGGAGTATATAACAGTTATGAGGTTTGTGTTACCAGTTTGCTTTCTGCACAATTACTTAAGATATCCATGGTCAAAAGATCAAAGGTCATGAACAGAAAGCAAAAAAATAACTTCTGCACTCTGCCATATACAGTTAAAAATTTTTTTGTATGGGTTGCATAAGGGTTGTGAAAGGAAGAACCCAACTGATTTTGAAATCAAAGACTCAGAGGTCAAGGACACCTAATGAAAGCAGAAAAATGGTTTATACACTATAATGTTAGTTCTACATGAATTACCTTGACTAAACTTTGTGGATAGTTTACAAATGGGATAAAGAAGAAAGATATTAACTTTGAGTTTTTTCACAAAAGGTCAAAGGTCAAGATCACCAACTGAAAGATGAAAAATTGTTTCTGCACATTAACATTTTGGCTTGTATTTATGGTTTGGAAGAAGCCATTGAGTTTGGGACCACAGATCAAATGTCAAGGTCACTGAAAAAAAGAATGTCGTTTCTGTTTACAAGTTTCATCATTTACATAGAGGACTTAAACATGGGCAGTGATCTGTAAATGTATCCATTCATGGTACTGTTATTAATTATCTTTATATCCCTGGTTCTGGGCAGTGATCTGTAAATGTGTCCATTCATGGTACTTTTGTTAATGATTTTTATGCCACTGGTTCTGGGCAGTGATCTGTAAATGTATCCATTCATGGTACTGTTGTTAATGATTTTTATGCCACTGGTTCTGGGCAGTGATCTGTAAATGTGTCCATTCATGGTACTGTTGTTAATGATTTTTAGGCCACTGGTTCTTCTGTAACAGTAAACAAGGAAACACTGGCCAGTTTAGTCTGGTAAATGTTACAAATTGTTAACAGTTCTTAAATTTGAAAATAAAATTGCTGCTAAAATAATTTCAGCAATCATCTAGGAATATATTTCATTTTGGTAAACAGCTTGAATGAAGAAAACCTGATGCAAACAAAGACTGATATTAGCTGAAGTGGTATTCAGCTCATGAAGTCACTGGTAATGTATTTCATAAGCAACTTAAACCGCTCTGGTGGCCTAATAGTTAGGGTGTCCATCTCAGATGAAGGAGGTTGTGAGTTCAATCCCTGGTTGAGTCATGTCAAAGACTTACAAAAATGGTACTCTCAGCTGCCTCGCTTGATGATCAGCATTAGGAGACTAGTTTTAAGACTGGTTGGCCTGGTGTCAGGATAATGTGACTGGGTTGGACATTATACTATAAACTGCCAAACTGCAGACATCATAGCGATATGAATGAAAAATTGTTAAAGCTACATTAAAAATCATAACATCAGATAAACACCTTTAAAGGTCATTATTTGTTTAAATAACACTACTAAAATAGCATCATTCTTGCTAATGAGTGGCTGAGTGGATCACTGCCATCTCACCTCTGTCTGCTTGAGTTCAGTCCAGACTTGGCTAATGTGGATAAGTGAGAAAGACTGCCAGTAGCTTCTCGTGGGTTGGTGGTTCTTCTAGGGGTTTTTCAGGGATCATCCTGCACCATTAATACTGGCTACCATGTATAGCCTATCTTGTGCTGAAAAATGGTGTTAAACCCTACAACAACAACAACAACCATTCTTGCAAATGTAACTCCAAAGTTTTATTGTTTGCTGTTTTGAGTATATCCATCTAGAAAATTTTATTACATATTGTACTTTGGGTTTTAACAGACATATATAAATCAAATTTTCAGTTACTTGAGAAACTGATTTTTGTTTTGTGACATAATTTTTAGACATGATCCAAGCTGAGATCATTAGAGTTATCCTTCATGAATCTTGAGACAAGACTTTGAATATGGTAGATTTGGTCTGTTCAAGGGCACTGGGTCATGGTTGAGTGGTCTAAAGTAGCACATTTACCTATCAATGCATCTCTCCATACAGGTTTGAGTTTTGGGCTTGACCAATGTGAGTATATGAAAAATCCTGCCAGTACATGTAACTTCCCAGGGGTTGATGATTTTTAGGTTTTCCCAGAATCTTCCTAGCTTTACCAATGCTACTGGCTGCCATGTACAGACTGTCATAGCACTGAACTCATAACAACAAATTTGTTCATTTGTCTGAGCTGCTTACTTTATGGTAGTTACTGCAAAGTTCCCTTGTAGACTTGGATGTCCAACTGATTTTACTTCCTTGAAACTGCATGGCAGAATTCAACCAAGTATTTACTGGTGACATCCAGGAGTGAATGTTTCTTGTATTGATAGAATTGATGCTAAGCCAGCATCAAATATGGCCACTGTTACTAAAAATAGATAACCTTTTAAATAATTTCTCAAAATTCTCTTTTGACTGAATTTGGCATGGTATGAAGGTCATTAATTTTATACAAATAAATAATGACAATCTGCCATAAAATATGGCCACCTTTACTTGCAATAGAAAAACCAATTGACGATTCATTTTCAAAAAACATTGGACATAATTTTACCAAATTTTGCCTGGCTTGAAAGCTTTATATTTTGTCTAGATGATTCCAATCTGCCATCTGATTTTTGCTGTATTACTAAACATAATAAACAAAACTTGAGCTGAATTCTTTTCAAAATGTTCTCAGCAAAAGTTGACCAAATTTGAGAAACGGTACCTTGGCATAAGACTTTTTCAGGTTTGTTGTTGTTGTTGTTGTTGTTGTTGGGCTTAACGCCATTTTTCAGCACACGATAGGCTATTCATGGCGGCCAGTATTAATGGTGGAGGAAGAAACCGGGAAATCACCGGAAAGAACCACCGACCCACGAGAAGCTACTGGCAAGCTTTCTCACATATCCACATTCGCCGAATCCTAGACTCGAACACTCAAAGACAGAGGTGAGATGGTAGTGATCCGTAACGGACATCGATTTAGACCACTCAGCCCCTTTTTCAGGTTTGTGTATCTGCCATCCAATATGGCTGCCATTAGTAACATGTTAAACATTGTCTGCCATCAGAAAGCATCATACTAACCCTGATTTCTTAACTTTGTATTTTGATTGCATGACTTTCTTGATATCTGTGGTTAATTAATTTTTTGAAATTCTATTAGGAGTGATTTACTTACAGTTTGTTATGGTTTTTTAATGTGTCAAACACATGCCACTATTATAATTATTTTTTTTACTGGTTGGCTATGCTTTTGAACATAAAAAATCAAACTATTCTCAATACAGTAGATTCCATGATGCATTTGGAAAAGTAGGAAAACCTTGTGTATTATAAGTTTTGTTCAAGATGATGTGTATATTTGCTGTAGAGGAGGTCTTTGACCAAATGGATGTAGTGTCAAAAAAGTTGAAGATTTTGTGTAAGGTTAGATAGAGCAGGATGAATGGAAATGACAGAATTAGCAGTTACCAGTATGAGGTTTTGAATTAGCAGTAAATGGAGATCAGGAATTTGGAAAACATGGAGCATAAGAAACAATTGAAAAGATAAAGTTGGGAGAGTTGTGGAAATCAATGATAATCTTGAGATTGGGGTAACTTTCTTTTAAAATGCTGGCTCAGCATCTTTTAGTTACTGGTTAATCTATAGGGTCCATACTTAATTTGGTAAGAGTTATCCAATGGTATTCAGTATGTAACTTTATTACTTATTGATTGGGGGGGGGAACAGAGGGAAGGGGTGAAATAAGAGAAACTAATTGAAGCATTGAGAGATATCTGGATTGTAGTGGAGAATCATTAGAAAAGTGTACAGGAAATTAGTATATATATATATATATATATATATATATATATATATATATATATATATATATATATATATATATATATATATATATATATATATATATAGAGGGTTTGCCATTAGAGCTAAAATTAGAGGGTGAGTTGCCAAGGTAGATATGGGCTTTGATGGGACCTTCCCATGTAGGGATACAGGGTCTTTTTTTAATAGTGTCCAGGTGTAAAGTAAAAGTAACTAGGTAAATCACCCAGCTTCCAACTCTGTGTGTTTTGGACTTTTAACATAGCTTTAAAAAATTTTCATTCATATCACTATGATGTCTGCTGTGTGTCAGTTTATAGTGATGTCTAGCACTGTTGCATGATGTCACACCCAGTCACATTATCCTGACACCAAGCCGACCTGTCCTAACATTAACCTCTTAATGCTGAGCTCCAAGTGAGGCAGCTGCTAGTACCATTTTTATGTCTTTGGTATGACTTGGCCATGATTCAAACCACTGGCAGGGACTTCCCACATCTGAGACAGATGCTCTAACCACTAGTCCACTGGAGAGGTCAGCTTCCAAAGGCACAGTAATTATTACATAACTCCAAACTCACCTGAAACCCATAAGGTTAATGAACAAGCAGAATTCTTGGTCAGAAAAATGTCATTTGGTTTTAAAATGTTAAGGATTATAGAATGTGTGGTTGACCTACTTGTGAATCATTACTCAATATATTTAGGCATTCAGCATTACACCTTGAAATAATTAAATATATCAAGCTTTTGATAGTGTACATTCAAATTCAATTTAAATTGATGAATATTACCTCCTTGTATTTTACATTATCCAACATTGGATCTTACCTGGAATGAAAATTAATAGATGCATGAGATATTTGAATAGGGCTATAGTCTAATCACCAAAAGCATTTTCTGTAGAGAAAAAAAGGCAGCCTGTCATTTGAGTTTAGTAAAATATAAAATTAATTAACTAGAGTTCTGTAGTCTCAGTGTGGTTATCAAGATTTATGATTGTGTTTGTGTGGACAATTATTGGTGTCTGCCTGAGTAGCTTTCATAGTGAATTTGAGTAAGACCTGATTGAATAATAGAATTTAAAGACTCAGTTTTCATATACCATATTTACCTGTACCTGTTTATGGCCTGGTGCCAACAGAATGCTTCACTCCAGATACACTGTCATATAATTCATTATCAGTCAGTCCTGTCTGTTCAAGTCCAACCACAAACAACATTGACCCTGTTCTGCCATTGCATAATGCACCAGCAGATAAGGGTCTCTGTTGTTTGTTCTACTCATTACTTGTTACTACTTTTACTCTTTATGAAACCCAAAAGTATAGTTGAATTTTACATCGCCAATTTTATCCTATCTGTAACTCAATAAATTTTCAGATCAGGGTCATGGTATGTAGCTAAAAGTGCATATTTAAAATACTTTGTGTGAAACAAATTAGGTATTTAATGATCCAGACTGGAAAGGTGAACGAGTTAAAGATATGATAAAATTTAGGACACTGTGTGGAACAAAGTGAAAAAGACAAAGCTGAGGTCGTTGATCTGGCCTCATCTTATACTCTGCATCAACTTTTGGATGAAGGATGGAAAAGTTTCCAAATTTGCTAATTGACCTTATACTCCATATCATTTTATTGGCCAGCAAATATGGTAATTGCAATTATACTGCAATCTTCTTGCACATTAAGCAATAGTAGATTAGGGTCAGTGCAGTTTGCAGCCAAACTAGACTTATAAGCAGGTATCTATGACACTAAAGCTTAGTGTGAATCTCAAAATGATGTGTCATTGATTTGATGTAACTTTTGCCTACATAAGGTAGTTGGACATAAAAATGAACATGAACCCATAAATTATTTAGTTATTTAGGTTTGCTTGGATCAGTAGCTGTGTAAAAAGAGTGAAGTACTTGAACATTTCACAAGCAACCGTCCTAAAAAAAACCTATCAAGACCATGATTAGGTGATAAATTTTGCAATGGCATCATTTTCTACTTTTTGCTCTATTATTACGTTATTAGTGTAATAAATTGATGACAACTGCATCATCTTAAATTCATATATATACCAGCAGATCTTAAAAGACTCATGTATTAAATGTGATCCCTGATGTAATATTTTCATAAAAGTTGATGCAAGTATCCTGATCATCATACTGCCTTGACCCTTTACCTGGTACACATAAAAGTGTTTTTGGATACTTATGCTGCATTTTTATGGAAGCGCTATTCGGTGCTTTCATCCGATTTGCATACAAGCAAGTTTGGATGTCTGTGCACCATCTGCAACAAAGCATGTTTTAATCCTACAGCAAACATCCACCATTTTAATAGTGCCACTCTCAGGGAAAATCCCTTATTAGAAACTACAGGCATTGAGGTAAATGGTAATTGTGTCACAATATGTGGTTGCTATAAACGGTTTAGTTGTAATCTGGTGTTTAAAGCAGCTGTCCAAAATGGAAACTGCAGATTTCAATAATTAAATTTGTATGATTAGAATTGTGTATATGAAACATTAAATTAAAGATTAAATAAGATAAAGACACCAATAGGTAAAACTGATTTTTTTATGATATATTAAATCTGGATGATTTGGTGATACTGACATAGACAACGAATCAGTAGATTTAGAGGTTGAGAAAGGTCAGCTTCAGATGGTCACAAAGTTTGATGGACTGAATGGAAATTGAGTTCTCTCAAGAATTTAAAGCATATAAAACTCTTCCATGTATATCAGTAGTCTGCCCAGTAACAGATAATATAGGATAAAGGGTTTAAGTTATATACCTTTCAGAATAGATATTTATTTTAATAAATTATTGGAACAACTTTTTATTGCATATAAGAATGGTTTTAGTAGGTGATGAGGTACTGCATAATGTGTGGATAAGTTGTTCTGTTTCTCGATGCATAAACTTCATATAATGACATACAGTGTATGTTCTTACAAATGTTGTATGTGTGTCACTATCATTAATTTGAATTCTACAAAAAAAATTTATATACAGGTTGTTGGAAGTCATTTTCAATTGTCATGCTCTTTGACATTTGACCATTGTCACCATTCAGACTGGATGCAGACAATGTGAAACTTGAAGATGGTCTGCAATCTCCGCATGGCATCTGCTTTTGAACGTTAAACTGACTCATGAAGGCAGTGTGATATTGCTGAAAATGTAGTCGCTGATAAAGGCAGTGTAATGTTGCTGAAAAGTTATTCGCTGATGAAGGCACTGTGTGATATTGCTGAAAATTTAGTTGCTGATGAAGGCAGTGTGATATTGCTGAAAATTTAGTTGCTGATGAAGGCAGTGTGTGATATTGCTGAAAATTTAGTTGCTGATGAAGGCAGTGTGTGATATTGCTGAAAATTTAGTTGCTGATGAAGGCAGTGTGATATTGCTGAAAATTTAGTTGCTGATGAGGGCAGTGTGTGATATTGCTGAAAATTTAGTTGCTGATGAAGGCAGTGTGTGATATTGCTGAAAATTTAGTTGCTGATGAAGGCAGTGTGATATTGCTGAAAATGAAGTTGCTGATAAAGACAGTGTGATGTTGCTGAAAAGTTATTCGCTGATGAAGGCACTGTGTGATATTGCTGAAAATTTAGTTGCTGATGAAGGCAGTGTGATATTGCTGAAAATTTAGTTGCTGATGAAGGCAGTGTGTGATATTGCTGAAAATTTAGTTGCTGATGAAGGCAGTGTGTGATATTGCTGAAAATTTAGTTGCTGATGAAGGCAGTGTGATATTGCTGAAAATTTAGTTGCTGATGAAGGCAGTGTGTGATATTGCTGAAAATTTAGTTGCTGATGAAGGCAGTGTGATATTGTTGAAAATTTAGTTGCTGATGAAGGCAGTGTGTGATATTGCTGAAAATTTAGTTGCTGATGAAGGCAGTGTGTGATATTGCTGAAAATTTAGTTGCTGATGAGGGCAGTGTGATATTGCTGAAAATGAAGTTGCTGATAAAGACAGTGTGATGTTGCTGAAAAGTTATTCGCTGATGAAGGCACTGTGTGATATTGCTGAAAATTTAGTTGCTGATGAAGGCAGTGTGTGATATTGCTGAAAATTTAGTTGCTGATGAAGGCAGTGTGTGATATTGCTGAAAATTTAGTTGCTGATGAAGGCAGTGTGATATTGCTGAAAATGAAGTTGCTGATAAAGACAGTGTGATGTTGCTGAAAAGTTATTCGCTGATGAAGGCACTGTGTGATATTGCTGAAAATTTAGTTGCTGATGAAGGCAGTGTGTGATATTGCTGAAAATTTAGTTGCTGATGAAGGCAGTGTGTGATATTGCTGAAAATTTAGTTGCTGATGAAGGCAGTGTGATATTGCTGAAAATGAAGTTGCTGATAAAGACAGTGTGATGTTGCTGAAAAGTTATTCGCTGATGAAGGCACTGTGTGATATTGCTGAAAATTTAGTTGCTGATGAAGGCAGTGTGATATTGCTGAAAATTTAGTTGCTGATGAAGGCAGTGTGTGATATTGCTGAAAATTTAGTTGCTGATGAAGGCAGTGTGTGATATTGCTGAAAATTTAGTTGCTGATGAAGGCAGTGTGATATTGCTGAAAATGAAGTTGCTGATAAAGACAGTGTGATGTTGCTGAAAAGTTATTCGCTGATGAAGGCACTGTGTGATATTGCTGAAAATTTAGTTGCTGATGAAGGCAGTGTGTGATATTGCTGAAAATTTTCCCATACAAATGCAGTAACCTATAAATACTCTATAAGGTATACTGTATCATATAAAGGAATAATACTGTATCACACATATGTTTATAACAAATATGATTGTCGTTTGTTTGATTTTATGTGAGAGGATGGATTGACATGAGCTATATATATATATATATATATATATATATATATATATATATATATATATATATATATATATATATATATATATGAGCCCTTTCTTTGTCATTTCTTTTATAATAATACTGTCATATTCAGAAACCGATATAGTTTTGCATGAGATTATAGATAAAACAGTAAAAAAATAAAAAGTGCCATGTCCACAAAATTTACAATGAATTTGGAAGCCTTATTAATATTCTGATGCAATTGCCATGTGCCTGTAATATAATATTTCAGCTTATAAGTAGAATATAGCTCTGTTTCTTCTGACCTAAATTCACTGTATGTAGTCTTAAATTTTCATTGTGCATTCATATTTGGAAGTATTCTTATAAAAATTGTGTCTCATATACCTGATTTTCATTCATTTCCATTACTTGGATACATTTCCACCAATATTTACAAAATGCACCAGGTGGATTAATCGTAATTTTGCATCCAAAAGTAGGTGAAGGTTGCGTAATTTTTCCTGCACCATGAATGTAATTGTATGCTTGGTTTTAGATACTGAAATGGATAAACTGATAAAATTTGTCAGACTGGTTTTACATTAATTTATTTCTTTTTATTGTCTGTAACTGGTAATGATAGACACTGTTTGCTCTCCATGTGTCAGAATGTACATACTTCAATGAACATATGAATTGCCTTCATTGAAGCAAATTCCAGTTTGTTATACTCATTGACATCATTGAAGCAAATTCCAGTTTGTTATACTCATTGACATCATTGAAGCAAATTCCAGTTTGTTATACTCATTGACATCAATGAAGCAAATTCCAGTTTGTTATACTCACTAACATCATTGAAGCAAATTCCAGTTTGTTATACTCATTGACATCATTGAAGCAAATTCCAGTTTGTTATACTCATTAACATCATTGAAGCAAATTCCAGTTTGTTATACTCATTGACATCATTGAAGCAAATTCTAGTTTGTTATACTCACTGACATCATTGAAGCAAATTCCAGCTTGTTATACTCACTGACGTCATTGAAGCAAATTCCAGTTTGTTATACTCATTGACGTCATAGAAGCAAATTCCAGTTTGTTATACTCATTGACATCATTGAAGCAAATTCCAGTTTGTTATACTCATTGACATCATTGAAGCAAATTCCAGTTTGTTATACTCATTGACGTCATAGAAGCAAATTCCAGTTTGTTATACTCATTGACATCATTGAAGCAAATTCCAGTTTGTTATACTCATTGACATCATTGAAGCAAATTCCAGTTTGTTATACTCATTGTCGTCATTGAAGCAAATTCCAGTTCGTTATACTCACTGACATCATTGAAGCAAATTCCAGTTTGTTATACTCACTGACATCATTGAAGCAAATTCCAGTTTGTTATACTCATTGACATCATTGAAGCAAATTCCAGTTTGTTATACTCATTGACATCATTGAAGCAAATTGCAGTTTGTTATACTCATTGACGTCATTGAAGCAAATTCCAGTTTGTTATACTCATTGACGTCATTGAAGCAAATTCCAGTTTGTTATACTCATTGACATCATTGAAGCAAATTCCAGTTTGTTATACTCATTGACATCATTGAAGCAAATTCCAGTTTGTTATACTCATTGACGTCATTGAAGCAAATTCCAGTTTGTTATACTCATTGACATCATTGAAGCAAATTCCAGTTTGTTATACTCATTGACATCATTGAAGCAAAATCCAGGCTGCACTGTTGATATATTTGTTTTATTTTTCAGCTCAACAAGTTGCCAGCGCAGGAGAGAGTAGAGTCACCAGTATTACTGGACATGTTCTATGATCATGGGCAGATAACTCCAAGCAAAGAGATGTATACTAGTAGCCACCATGAATCCATTCTATCAGTCTTCCCGGACACAGACAGTGGGTTTGGGTATGTTTCTACATACTTGTGTTTAAAGAATCTTAGTTCAAGTCCCTAAATAGCTAGAGCTGTAGGTTCTTCATGCCTATCCATCTATGCATGCGCTTTGACTCAATTGGTAGAGCATCGGATGCATAATCCAAAGTTCTCAGGTTCAGTACCCACCCAGGCCAGCCAGGGTTGGCTGACTTGGTATGTCCCTGAGAAAGGCTTATAGCTTCCATTTCCTCTGTATGATAAAATGAATAATGTGTTAAAAGTGTGATTAAGGCCAACAAAAACAAGCAGAACAAACTGTCCTTGACACATTCTTTTAAATGCAACTGGTTTATAAATTTTTGATGGCTGAAACTTGGAATATTTTATGTTCATTATCTGAATACGCACATATTAATAAAAGAATTTGCACCAGCAATTTTTGAGACTTTTTGAAAACCTTTTCGTTTACAGAAAAGCAGGGTTTTTTTTCCTCCAGGATGTGCAAATTGCATTCCTCTGTTAATTTCATGAGTTGTCCTTTAAATATTAGTGAGCATGTTATATTCACACAGAGTTAATTTGCCATAAACATAAAAACCTGTAACAATCATTAATAATTAACAAAGTTACCTTACTCATTAATAATTAACAGCCACCACACCATGTAAGCACTTGGATTGATCAAGCACTTTTTTGGGCCATGAGAAGCTTTTACTGATTATCTAATTATTAAAAGCATTTTATCAGCTACACTTAGTGACTTTGTAAAATGGCAGACATTATGGTGTTAATGTTGATGCCATTACATGTAGTGTAGTAAATATATCAGTATCATTGTCACAACATAATTGCTATTACTGTGACAATAATGAAATATCCAAGTTGTTCTTAGTAATTATTTACTTATTGAAATGAGCTACAATTTCCCTTGATAACTTATGTGCAACAAGGTCCAAAAACATATACCACAGACCTTGATCAGACTTTGTAATTGGCTTGCCTTTTAGGGTGAGGAATAAACATTTTGATTTTGGCCTGAAAAGAACAGGGTCAGTGTTACTTGAAGAAAAAATGGTTTCTGTAAAAATATTTAGTTCTGTACCTTTGTACCTTCACCAAACATTTTGGATGACTTGAATACATGTATTTGGATGACTTGAATACATGTATTTGGATGACTTAAATATTTGGAAAGAAAGAAGCTGTTCGGATCAAAAGTATGTAATCTCTGAAGTCAACCATGTTGAATTAGTGCATAATGGGGTGGTCTTATGTACCTATCTCAGAAGTCAGTGATGTTATACTGAATTAGTGCCTTGGGTTGGTCATATGTATCTATCTCAGAAGTCAATGATGTTATATTGAATTAGTGCCTAATGGGTTGGACATATGTACCTGTCTCAGAAGTCAATGATGTTATATTGAATTAGTGCCTAATGGGTTGGTCATATGTACCTATCTCAGAAGTCAATGATGTTATATTGAATTAGTGACTTGGGTTGGTCATATGTACCTATCTCAGAAGTCAATGATGTTATATTGAATTGACGCCTTGGGTTGGTCATATGTACCTATCTCAGAAGTCAATGATGTTATATTGAATTGACGCCTTGGGTTGGTCATATGTACCTATCTCAGAAGTCAGTGATGTTATATTGAATTAGTGTCTTGGGTTGTCTTGGGTTGGTCATATATGTACCTATCTCAGAAGTCAATGATGTTATATTGAATTAGTGCCTTAATGGGTTGGTCTTATGTACCTATCTCAGAAGTCAATGATGTTATATTGAATTAGTGCCTTAATGGGTTGGTCTTATGTACCTATCAATGAAGTCAATGATGTTATATTGAATTAGTGCCTTGGGTTGGTCTTATGTACCTATCTCAGAAGTCAATGATGTTATATTGAATTAGTGCCTTAATGGTTTGGTCTTATGTACCTATCTATGAAGTCAATTATGTTATATTGAATTAGTGCCTTGGTTGGTTTTATGTACCTATCAATGAAGTCAATGATGTTATATTGAATTAGTGCCAAATGGGTTGGTCTTATGTACTTATCTCAGAAGTCAATGATGTTATATTGAATTAGTGCCTTAATGGTTTGGTCTTATGTACCTATCTATGAAGTCAATTATGTTATATTGAATTAGTGCCTTGGTTGGTTTTATGTACCTATCAATGAAGTCAATGATGTTATATTGAATTAGTGCCTTGGGTTGGTCATATGTACCTATCTCAGAAGTCAATGATGTTATATTGAATTAGTGCCT
The DNA here is from genome assembly GCA_016746295.1 of Potamilus streckersoni. Taxonomy (NCBI): domain Eukaryota; kingdom Metazoa; phylum Mollusca; class Bivalvia; order Unionida; family Unionidae; genus Potamilus; species Potamilus streckersoni. The sequence continues at coordinate 275,236 of JAEAOA010001682.1, read as the reverse complement.
TGGGTTGGTCATATGTACCTATCTCAGAAGTCAATGATGTTATATTGAATTAGTGCCTAATGGGTTGGTCTTATGTACCTATCTCAGAAGTCAATGATGTTATATTGAATTAGTGCCTAATGGGTTGGTCATATGTACCTATCTCAGAAGTCGATGATGTTATATTGAATTAGTGCCTGATGGGTTGGTCATATGTACCTATCTCAGAAGTCAATGATGTTATATTAAATTAGTGCCTAATGGGTTGGTCATATGTACCTATCTCAGAAGTCAATGATGTTATATTGAATTAGTGCCTAATGGGTTGGTCTTATGTACCTATCTCAGAAGTCAATGATGTTATATTGAATTAGTGCCTTAATGGGTTGGTCTTATGTACCTATCAATGAAGTCAATGATGTTATATTGAATTAGTGCCTTGGGTTGGTCTTATGTACCTATCTCAGAAGTCAATGATGTTATATTGAATTAGTGTGTAATGGGTTGGTCTTATGTGCCTATCTCAGAAGTCAATGATGTTATATTGAATTAGTGCCTTAGTGGGTTGGTCTTATGTACCTATCTCAGAAGTCAATGATGTTATATTGAATTAGTACCTAATGGATTGGTCTTATGTACTTATCTCAGAAGTCAATGATGTTATATTGAATTAGTGCCTTAATGGGTTGGTCTTATGTACCTATCTATGAAGTCAATGATGTTATATTGAATTAGTGCCTTAATGGGTTGGTCTTATGTACCTATCTCAGAAGTCAATGATGTTATATTGAATTAGTGTCTTAATGGGTTGGTCTTATGTACCTATCTCTGAAGTCAGTGACTTTATATTGAATTAGTGCCTTGGGTTGGTCATATGTACCTATCTCAGAAGTCAATGATGTTATATTGAATTAGTGCCTTGGGTTGGTCTTATGTACCTATCTCAGAAGTCAATGATGTTATATTGAATTAGTGTCTTAATGGGTTGGTCTTATGTACCTATCTCTGAAGTCAGTGACTTTATATTGAATTAGTGCCTTGGGTTGGTCATATGTACCTATCTCAGAAGTCAATGATGTTATATTGAATTAGTGCCTTGGGTTGGTCTTATGTACCTATCTCTGAAGTCAATGATGTTATATTGAATTAGTGCCTAATGGGTTGGTCATATGTACCTATCTAACTCAAGAATCATTCAGCATATTCTGGCATAATTTGATGTTGACATTGTTTCATAAATCTATGTATTTTTTATGGGGCTTGTTTCAATAACTCCATTTTGGACAGAGTTATGGCCCTTGTCTATCAGCTTGTATCTTTACCATGTTTACATGGGATGTTGGTTGCATTGGTGTTTTCTTGAGGGGAACTGGACTTTAAGACACTCTACATTTTCCTTTTTGGGAGTCTTGGCTATGAGTCATCTTTTAGCTTCAGTTTTTCAACAAAAGTTTCAGTTTTAAGGCTACATGGAGCATACTGTAATGAGCAGGGCCATTTGTGATACACTGATTATTAAATAGCAATAGTTTTTCCTTCCAATTCATTTGTAAAGTTTTTGAGTACTGTTGACTCTGATACCAAATACAGTGTTCTTATTACAGTGCAATTGTCCATATTCAGGTCACCTCCTTTTAGTGATCACCTTGCATATGCATGCAGTGACTGATTGTGACTGATTTTCACAACTTTTTTTAGTTCACTGATATTTGACCTTCTTTAAACAGTCACTTCTCTTAACCAGACAGGTATGTGTAGCTGGTAAAGACTGGTTCTTTTGGATATATTTCTGATCCCACCAATTTTCAGAGAGAATTAAATCTTCATGTTCCTGTAACATTATTCCCAATGGATACACTTTCTCAGCATACAGTGGATACATGTAACATTATTCCCAGTGGATATGCTTTCTCAGTATACAGTGGATACATGTAACATTATTCCCAGTGGATACAATTTCTCAGCATACAGTGGATACATGTAACATTATTCCCAATGGATACACTTTCTCAGCATACAGTGGATACATGTAACATTATTCCCAGTGGATACACTTTCTCAACATACAGTGGATACATGTAACATTATTCCCAGTGGATATGCTTTCTCAGTATACAGTGGATACATGTAACATTATTCCCAGTGGATACACTTTCTCAGCATATAGTGGATACATGTAACATTATTCCCAGTGGATACACTTTCTCAGCATACAGTGGATACATGTAACATTATTCCCAGTGGATATGCTTTCTCAGTATACAGTGGATTCATGTAACATTATTCCCAGTGGATACACTTTCTCAGCATACAGTGGATACATGTAACATTATTCCCAGTGGATACACTTTCTCAGCATACAGTGGATACATGTAACATTATTCCCAGTGGATACACTTTCTCAGTATACAGTGGATACATGTAACATTATTCCCAGTGGATATACTTTCTCAGCATACAGTGGATACATGTAACATTATTCACAGTGGATACACTTTCTCAGCATACAGTGGATACATGTAACATTATTCACAGTGGATACACTTTCTCAGCATACAGTGGATACATGTAACATTTTTCCCAGTGGATACACTTTCTCAGCATACAGTGGATACATGTAACATTGTTCCTAGTGGATACACTTTCTCAGTATGTGCCTTAAGCTGGTTTTTATTAGATGCAAAATATGAGAACTAATTTCTCTTTTAAGAAAAAACGTCTTTTGCCATTGCTTGACTACAGTAGCTAGTGCAGTATCCCTGTTGAGCCCAATAACTTGATTTATTGCCCAAATAACTCTCAACCTTAAGATTTCATTCACAGATTTATTGCCCCCATAACTATAAACTAGAGGATTTCATTCCTTTCAAGGCATATTTGGTTATAACAGAGGTACTGCCACCTCAAACTGTAGTAGAACCAAAAGATGAATATTTCATTTGATTTTTAATCTGTCCAAACCTGTAAGAACTTTGTCCATAGTTTTATGTCATGTAGGTTTTAAAAAGTAAGTTATTATGTGATGTTAGCCTTATCATATTTTGCAATTTAAGACAAATCTTTTTATATAAATCAATAATTTCATTTCAGTTAGGGTGGTATAAGCTAATATATCTTTAGTTGTTACTATTTATACTTGCCTATAGTCGAGTCCAACTTGAAGTGCACATAACCAGATCTGCCATAGAATATGGTGCTGGCACATCTGGATCTATGAAATTTGTTAGAAGTAATCAGTAGAACAAAGAAACATGCCATGATCTGCTGGCACATCATGTGAGGGCAGATCATTTTCTGTGTTGTTTGCAGTTGGACCTAACTTATAAGCATGAACAAATTGGGTATTAGTGATGTTAAATTACTTCCAATCCTTGAGGATTTAGGTTTGTGAATTTCAGTGGTTCAGCTGTATAAATTTCTTGACATACAGTTTGAGACACAAAGATGGCATAGGGTACATGATTTACCCACATGTAATGTATATAGCCAGCTGTACAGATTTCTTGACATACAGTTTGAGACACTACCCTATTTCATAGGGTATATGATTTACCCACATGTAATGTATATAGCCAGCTGTACATAAATGACATATTGGGTACTGTATTTATGTAAAGCCAACTGTACTAATTTCTTGACATACAGTTTGAGGCACAAAGATGGCATAGGGTACATGATTTACCCACATGTAATGTATATAGCCAGCTGTACATATTTCTTGATGTACAGTTTGAGGCACAAAGATGGCATAGGGTACATGATTTACTCACATGTAATGTATGTAGCCAGCTGTACATATTTCTTGATGGACAGTTTGCTGAACAAAAATGGCATAATAGGTACTGTATTTATGTAAAGCCAACTGTACTAATTTCTTGATGTACAGTTTGTGGCAGAGAAGAATATTGTTTTGCCTGATCATAGTCTGTGTTATTTGCAGTCATGTTTGTGTTTGTGTGTTATACATATTTAAATATGGTACAAGATACAACACTGAGATTATTATAATGCTTTTCACAAGACTCATAAAAATGGACTGTCTTGTCATCTTTACTAGCCATGGTTCTGATATGTTAACCTACCTACACAATGCAGATCAATTACATATTTCAGTGCTTTGTCCTAACATTTTTGGATTTTAAGCATTGCCTCCCTTTGTTTGCAATGCCATCTAACCAATAGCGAGTAGCAACGGTGCATTGTACATCAGCTGAAAATGGTGAAGGTAATTTACTTAAAAAGAGGCACTTTACAGATATTATGGACTTTTGAGAGAACGACAGGTGTAAGGTGAATTTGTTTACATTTGCAAGATGCACAGTGGAGAGAATGTTGGCATACTTCAGTGTTAATATATCTGAACCATGGCTATCGAAGATACTGCCTGATGGTTGAAGTCATCTTATATAGAGGTATTTCATACATAATTGCTATTAAATAATGAAATGGGATGCATAACCTTTTGAAAGGGACTGTCTTATACTATGGTGCAATATAGTGAGGGAGTGCTATAGATATAATAGATATATTCTGTAGTCCATTATTATTATATACTAGTTATGGTCCATCAGCTCTGACCATGTTTTATACTGAAGTATAGTATAGTGAGAACAGACTAAAAAACTGAATTAACATCTAGTGATAATCATATATGTAATGAACCACAGTATACCAGGAATAATTGTATTTTGTCAAATAATATTGTTTTAAAAATCATCTAAATATATAAATTGATAAACTAGTTCAAATACAATGCTTTAATTTGGTAATTGGGCCTCCATAGTGCTGCATTATATCAGGAATTACATTATATTGAGGTGTGATCAGATGTAGAAGAACTGTACCTTGTCATTGGGGTCCTTAAGAATTGCTTCTTTTCCAAGATCATTGTTTCCCCCATTGTTCCTGAAGTGATTTAACTGAAAGCCAACAGCTGGTGAATTTGCCATGATTTTTTTTCCTGCCACCTACCATATATACTTGCTTATAAATTGAATTCAACAGTAAACAACAAAGACTAATCTGCCTTGAGATCAGGGTCAATGTTGCTTTTTTCTGTGGATTACAAATTGCATGGATCCAGATCTGCTGGTGCATTATGCAGTGACAGATCAAGGTCTGTGCAGTTGGAGGCAACTTATAATCAAGTATTATATTTCAGAGCAATGCTTCTTTTTTAACATGTTGTAATCAGGAACAATGTCTTGTCCATCTCATACCAAAATATATTTCTATGATTTACCATAATTCATGCCACCATACAACAATGGTCTCTGTCTTGCTTTGAATGTGAATGATATATGCCAGTGATATATTCATTATGCCAGTAATATTATTAAAGCTCTTTTATTTCCATCATTGTTGTTTGTAGATTTATATTATTGACTATTATTTTACATTGATTTATCTGAACAAAAATATTAAGGTCTTTGGTAAAAAAATCTTAGAGCCTGTCCTTCAATTTCTAGTTGATACCTGTATGGTTCAATACTTTATCTTCTAGTTATCTTTTCACTTATTAGTTTGATTGCATTAAAGGAAGCGAAAATTATGAAACCAATCTGTTCAACCTTTCTTGCAAGAAAAACTGAGTTTTATTGGGATATTTTTTTCTCCTTTTTTAAAGTATAGTTTAGCCATCCTTTGCCTATAGTTTCATTTTAAAATGTAGATTTGTCAAGAATGAACAAGCAGATCTTTTATATAGCATGTATTAACATAATTTGTATTTGAGTAAGTTTTGAAACAAATTATAAAAATTCACCTGTATTCACCACTTCTGATTTATTGGTAGTGTCCTTTCAATAAATGAACTTCAAAAAAACTAGAAATGCTGTTTAAGCAAAACTTTTAGTTTTCAACTTTTGTATGTTATTTTTTCATCTTGAGATTATAGGAAGAAAGCTGGACATTGTGTCTAAATAAGGTTTGCAGAAAGCAGCATTTTGTTGGTACTTAATTTCTTGGATTGGGGGAGGGGTTATATTTTCTTTACAGATGAATCATAGTAGTCATACAATGAGATGAACCAATTCATGTCATGGTGGTATTTAATTTCATGGATTGAATTAGAGGGTCTTGTTGTCTCTGCAGATAAATGGCCATACACTGAGACAAAACAAGTCATGTCATGGTGATACTTAAATTTCATGGATTAAAGAAGAAGGTCCTGTTGTTTCGACAGATGAATTATAGTGGTCATAAACTGAGACAAAACAAGTCATGTCATGTTGATACTTAATTTCATGGATTGGGTAAGAAGGCCCTGTTGTTTCCACAATGAATTATAGTGGTCATACACTGAGACAAAACAGGTCATGTCATGGTGATACTTAATTTCATGGATTGAGGAAAAAGGTCCTGTTGTTTCCACAATGAATTATAGTGGTCATACACTGAGACAAAACAAGTCAACGTCATGTTGATACTTAATTTCATGGATTGGGTAAGAAGGCCCTGTTGTCTCTGCAGATAAATTATAGTGGTCATACACTGAGACAAAAGTCTTGTCATGCTGGTTCTCAATTTCATTGATTGGATTAGATGGCCCTGTTATCTCTGTATATGAATGGTCATACACTGAGGCAAAGAAAGTCCTGTCATGTTGGTACTTCAAAGAAAGTCCTGTCATGTTGGTACTTAATTTCATTGATTGAATTAGAGAGTCCTGATATCTCTGCATATACACTGTAATTCATATTAGCTGTAGACTGAGACTAAACAAACCATGCCAATGTCTGTAAAGAACACTATTCTTGGCTCATATACCTGTACATTTTTTAATTGATTTCATAGATTGGATAATTATTGTCTGTTTCATACTGTTTGTAGTGGTTGTACACTGTGACTAACAAATCATGCAAGGTTTTTTTATAAATGGCAATTTTGTTGATACATGTACTTTTTGAAATTAATTTCATGTATTTGGTAAGAAGATCTTAATGTCTCTACAAATGATTCATAGTTTGTAAATGCATTTTTAAATTTGTGGTTTGTAGGAACCACAAAATCCACTAGAAGTAGTACTGTACAGATAAAAGAATTTGCGGTTCTTAAGATATTAATTAATCAAGTTAATGGTATTGTAAAGAATAATATTTACATTATATAAGATTTTTTTTCTCCTTCAGGTCCAGTATGAAGGCAAGAAGCAGATCTGGATTGCTGAATGGAGAAGACATGTGTTTTTCACCACTTACCTTGTCAAGGTCAAGGTCATTAAGTCGCCTTAACATGAATGTTTCTCAGGAACTTTCCACACCTCCAGACAGTCCAAGGTATCGTCCCTTTGACATGTCCTTGAGACATCTGAAAGACAATTTGGAGGACAGTGAAAACAGACGTGTGGTGCTAATGCATAAACTAAAGGAGGCCCAGGACACACTAGAGGTATTTACTGCAGCTAGATTTAATTTATTCTCACCAAAACCCGAAAGGTGTTTGAAAGGTCTGAAGGACATGTAGGCATCAATTTAGCAACAGGTTTAGCATTGGTTGATAGCAGTGGGTTGTAGGTTTGAATCCTGTCCAGATCATGAACTTGGAGACATGTGATCATTACTTGTATCTCTGATTGAATAATAAAAATAGTTTTTATTCAATTTTAATTACAGGAACAGCTCCGTAAAGGAAAATGATAAAGTCATCTACAAGTATGTGACATGTTGGGAAATCATTAAAGATTTCCAGTCAAGTCCACTACTAACTGATTGGTCTTTCTATTTTCTCTGATATTTAACTTTGTACAGAGTCGGTAAATTTTTAAATCTTTGTAAATCTATTATTTTATGGAAAGTGGTTACTGGCACTGTTTCTTATACTTTTCTATATATGGATCCTTACATGGATATATATGTTTTAAGACTTGAAAATCAGCATGGCTTATACTTTGCTTCAATATGTTGGATTGCTTGACCCGTATCTATATAGAAGTATCAATTTTCCTACAAGTTAGATACTCCAGCATTTTGGCAGCAATCGTCCTTTAGGTATAAACAATCTCCAAAATTTTGTAAAAAAAAGTTAAAAGAGACTTTTTGGATATTTGAGTCCCCCTAATTTCAACAGAAATCTAAGATTGGGAGTCTGGTTTTCATGTTTTTCCTGTGTCTACAGTGTGACAGGTGTGATGCCTATATTTATGTTTAAGATTACATGTGATGTCAGCTGTTTTCAGACATCATAATTGTGCATGATGCCATGCTGAGTTCAGGTTTGTTATTGTTGATAAAATCTTTGTATTTTTTCTGTATAGAATTTATGTGTTTAAAGATTGATGATGTAAGAATAATGATCAGATATTATTTGGTGTGTGCAGACATTTGCCAGAATTCTTGTGAAAGTCTTTGAGCCCTCCCCAGCTCCATACTGTTAGCTTGTATTATAGCAAACAATTTGGACATGGCAAATCGTGTATCATCTGGATATTGAAATCTTTTCATTCTTATATTATCTCACTTTTACAGTTTGACCTGGCTTTTCATTCTTATATTATCTAACTTTTACACTTTGACCTGGCTTTTCATTCTTTGATTATCTCACTGTTACACTTTGACCTGACTTTTCATTCTTTGATTATCTCCCTTTTACACTTGGACCTGGCTTTTTTATCCTTTGATTATCTCACTTTTACACTTTGACTTGATGTTTAGTATTTTGATTATGTCACTTTTACACTTCGATCTGGCTTTTCATTTTTTGATTATCTCACTTTTACACTTTGACCTGGCTTTTCACTCTTTGATTATCTCACTTTTACACTTTGACCTGGCTTTTCATTCTTTGATTATGTCACTTTTACACTTTGACCTGGCTTTTCATTCTTTGATTATGTCACTTTTACACTTTGACCGGGCTTTTCATTCTTTGATTATTTCATTTTTACACTTTGACCTGGCTTCACCAAAACATTTGTATATTTATTTGCAGTTACAAAGCGATCGCCTTGGCAAGATTGAAGGAACAGCCAGAGGCAACACATACCTAGTAGAGGATCTAAAGAATAAAGAAAAGGTGAGTTCAGAATCAGTTTACATGGATGTTTTTTTTACAACAGCTCTTAACTGGAACTTTAATTTTGAAATATTTAGAGATATCAGCATTTGTTTTAGTAGATAAATAGAAATATTTCACAAGTGAAGTGTCAACATTGTATTATCAAGAGTGGCAAAGCCCATGAGTGACAATACAAAATATTTCCACTTTGAGATTGAAATATTTTTGTGTATCTGCTTTAAAATCCAGATTTTCTTTTTATTATATATTTTTTATTAGCAAAAACTCTTGATTTGGATAGATTCTCTGCATTCTGTGCCAATGTGATTAATAGTTGCATTACTACATTGATATAAAGAAATTCCTCAATTTTACAAAAAAATTACATTTTTCAAATTTATCTTGTACATATCATCCTTCAAATTGTGTATTCTGTTAAAATTATTGATTGTTCATACCAAAATGAAGAAATTTTTATTTTTGTTAGAACATTTCATTTGTGGATTGATACTATTGGGGAGTGGTAAAGTAGAAACATCACAGATAGTCATATTTGAGCAACTTCAGAGCATAATATCTTAAACAATTGATTTTATTTATTGAGGGTTTTACTTGTACAGATTTTCATTTTTTATTTTGTTTAGTTCTAAATTCAAGCATAACTTTTGCATTGCCTTGGCAAACATACTAGTTCTGGTTGCAGATGCTGTATCCATTTTTTTTTGTCATTTAATTTTTGTTGGCAATCAACACTAAAAAATAATGCTTGATTTATTCATCTGTCTCAAACATGATTATGATGTGAGTTAAAGTTACTACTTTAAAAAGTTTGTTAATATACTGAATTGAAAGTTTCTTTGCCTAGTAGTCTGTACTATTTGTCTTGCAGAATTACAGGTATACAATATGGTAGGGGTGACACATAGGAACTGGTCATGCAAATTCACTGACCATTTTCATGATTCATGTAGAAAACTAGTTATAAAGAATGTAATACTTAAGACTGCTTTTTTCAGTTGGGAGTTTGTTTATGGGCTTTTCTTTATGGTACCCTATTGATTGCATGAATGTACAATTGAGGGTCTCAAGTTCGTTCATTTAAGATTTGTACATTTTTGATGTGGATGAAATTGAGAGAGAGAGAAGAAATAGGCCTAGATATTATGAATACAGGCATCAATTGCATACATAGGGGAAAACATATTTCCGTAATGGGATAAAGGTAGTTCCAAAAGTGATATCCTCACTTTTTTATATCATTTTTTTCTCACTCATGTGTTTCAGTATTTCACTTTGAAATATATAATAAATTGTGATATCCGATTGGTTAAAATTGTGTCAAAAAAAAAATCTATCATAACACAAAATGAAACATGACCTTAAAAATGCCATATCAGCTTGCATTTCTACTCAGGACATATTTAGTTTGGTAGTGAAAGGAAGTCTTTGTTTAGTTTACAAACCTTGAGTGATATTTTTATTTTTTCCTTTAATGGACAATGCTAACAGTAATGCACCTATACCTGAAAGTTCACTCTGAGAGAACAAGATATATCTGTGTGAAACAATCGTCCATCTCATTTATTGTCACATGTTGTTTATTCAGCAGCATGTGGCTAGCATATTTTTAAATTTTTACTTTTGTATATCAAACCAATGTTTAGGGTGTGTTTAAAAGAAAGGCACAAAAAAATAGAAAGACTAGTAGTTTTATTTGTTCTCTGAATTTACTGGTATTCAGTTCTACCCATGTATATCAACATCACTTATATCGACAAGCTGCCTATCTTGACAAAAAAGTAAAGTCCCGGTCCCTTGGTTTACTATTTCTACCAAAATTGTCATGCTTATGTTGACGTCAAGATAAAAAAAATGTCAGAAATTTTGTCTTGCTTTATTGATAAAACCGCAGTCTCCTGTGGTTTAACTTGTATCTTTTTCCGAGTCCTCCTTCAAACACATATCTCGACATCCGCTTATGTTGAAAATTTTTCCTCGGGCTCGACCATGTCGACATAAGCATATAACACTGTAGTATTATTTACAGTCATACAAGAGATATAGACTTGCTTGCATAAAATTGCCCCATGTTTTTTTATATGTGCTGTACTATTGAGGGCAATGATTTATGTATCATGATAAATAGAGATCAATAGCCAGATATATGAGTGTATTTATAACCTGATTCCTTGTCTGCATCAGAAAGCCATCTTTCTCCTTGGCTGCATGCATTATTGCAACAGAAGTCTTATTAAGCACTTATGTAGCTGGTATGTATTCATGTATTGCACATATCCTTGTAGGCTAGTATTTTACTAATAGATTGATTGTTTATTTTTTCTGCTGGACAAATATATTTGATTTCTTGAACCAAAATACATGGTTGATCAATCATACCACAATCCCTGAAGGTAGTAATGAATTGAGAAAACTACACATCAGAAATTTTAGTGACTAGTAAGATTATAGTTTCTTAGCATTAGTTGATTATGAAACTTGCTAAAAAGGATTACTAAATAGGTCACATCAATATTATTCATATTCAGTGTTCATCATTGCTGATGTCAGCATTGACAAGTGACATAGGATGTACAAGTCAGTAATGTACAAGTTTCTTATGTAATTTACATTTATTTATGTAACAGTATATGCACCAGGGTGATTTTACAATTACCCTAACTATAATAGATTTAAAAAGTTGCTTCCAAAGGGTAGAGTGTGTAAAGATTTTGGGAACATATGATAAAATATTATGGGAAACCTGCAATTCCACACTCAAGGTGCAACACTAATATATTTAGTTTTCCTTTTGTGTATGTGTGTGTGTTTGATTGCATTTAGAACTGGAAGATTGTTCAGCAGTTTTGCTTGCAATTTTGGTACTATATTCTTTTTTGAAAAGAATTATGATCATAAAATGATACAGCATGACATTTTGTTACACTGTAATAAACACTTTTCACATCTACCCTGTAGGAGTACAGAAAGTACACTGTATTAAACACTTTTCACATCTACCCTGTAGGAGTACAGAAAGTACACTGTATTAAACACTTTTCACATCTACCCTGTAGGAGTACAGAAAGTACACTGTATTAAACACTTTTCACATCTACCCTGTAGGAGTACAGAAAGTACACTGTATTAAACACTTTTCACATCTACCCTGTAGGAGTACAGAAAGTACACTGTATTAAACACTTTTCACATCTACCCTGTAGGAGTACAGAAAGTACACTATTAAACACTTTTCACATCTACCCTGTAGGAGTACAGAAAGTACACTGTATTAAACACTTTTCATATCTTCCCTGTAGGAGAACAGAAAGTACACTGTATTCAACACTTTTCACATCTACCCTGTAGGAGAACAGAAAGTACACTGTATTCAACACTTTTCACATCTACCCTGTAGAAGTACAGAAAGTACACTGTATTAAACACTTTTCACATCTACCCTGTAGGAGTACAGAAAGTACACTGTATTAAACACTTTTCACATCTACCCTGTAGGAGTACAGAAAGAAGATTGCCATGCTTGAGAAGTCAGACCAGGAAAAAGAAATGTTGCAGATGGAAAATTTTAGACTCAGGGAAGAGATGCAGGACAGGTTAGTTAATACTAAACTAGGTCATGTATAATTATAGTTGCATGGCAGGTTAGTTAACAATTCCTTGAATTAGTGAACCAGTCTATATTTTTAATGAAAATTATATTAGATATTAAGTGAAACACTGTATATGTGAGTTATGGATACTATATGATGGAAAACATTCAAGCAGATGGATCTTTTCAAACTTCAAAACATGTCAGATCAGAAAATAGTAATAAATTAACACCACTTTACAAACTTTGAAATAAGAATATGAGAGTAATGTAATACAGCACTCTGAGACCTGAACTTGATCATTGCGGAATTCCAGTTCATCATTCAGTGAAAGTTACAAATGTAGACTAGTTGACTTGAGTGCTGAAGATAAACCATTTTTAGGTATATTTTGTGTTTGTATTCTGGTTCTAATCCACATGGATTTTGCCCTTTGTGACAATAATTATGACCAGCTGCAGAACCAGGTTAAGAGTGAAAATGTTTCTTTTTCATGCATACTGTAATTTTGGCTTGTAATGAATAGATTACATTTTCCATGCCCACATTACACTTTTCACACCCAGATTACACTTTTCACACCCAAATTACACTTTTTTACCTCTTAAAATAACTTATACCTCTTATAGGATTGACATGTATGCATACATGTATTTTGGTAGTCATGGCAGTCATTTATCTTCACTCACATCACTGCATGCAGTCCTGCAGGTGAGAAATTCAAACTACTTGTAATTTGCAAGGATCTGAAGCACTGCTTCTTTATGGGCATAAATGTTACAAACTGGCCATTGACATATATAGTTAACAGGAAATCGTGGATGACAACACAGATATTTATTAAATGGAGAAATGATGTAACCAACAAATAAGTTGGCAGGGGAGATAAATATATTGTTCTTCAACAGACTGCTACATCACACAAACCTGATGAAATTCTGAGTCATGTGACTTTTGTCTCAGGTTGATGATGAAGGCAATGAATATTATGAGGAGACCACTTGACAGAAATATGACATACCGTAAAATTTTAGAGCTTAGTGATTGCTAAGGATGACTGTTATTTGGCTATGGCGCGAAAAATGGAGTCATTAATACAAGCTACATTACTTAAAGAAACAGCATATAATGCTCCATGCCTTCTTCAAATTATTCTCTTGAACTATGAACATTAAAAATTATATGAAGTATTTAAACACAGGTGTATAATTCATAATTCCAATGGTCTATAAAGTTGTTTCTTCTGATGAGGACAATATTTTTATGTGGAGGACATCTATTTATTCAAGTGACAGTGTCCGAGTTTTGGTAGGAACATATATTGTTTAGCTAATTCTTTATTAAATGCAATTAAAATATAAAATGAGAAGCTTGTTTAATTTTGGGCATTTTTACACACACCGACACTGATGCCCTTTTTAATGCTTTAACTCATTAACCTCTAGCGCCGCATTTACAGGGCAGGAGGTGGTAGCCTACTTCTGAGCTCTGTAGTGTTAAGGTCATGTGCGACACAATAAAATGGGTGGTATTATAGAAAGGTAGACAGATGTAGCTTTACGATGATACCAAATAATATGGATGTTCTAGTTGCACTACAAAATACAGAAGGAAAAACATCACTTTTTGGACCTGATTTTTTTTTCCAGCCAAAATTCGCCTGAGGTCATGATCTGGTTTTGTGTCCAGATTTTAGACTTTTTGGCCACAGATCTAAGACACACTAATCTAATTTACACAAAGACATGTGAACCTTTGCAGAAAATAGGATAAGATGGGCATTTAGAAAGAAGAGTGGTCTCGACACGAAAATTATGGATCCATTAAGCAAAAAAAGTCCAGTTTTTACCCTTCTGCTCATGCTCAGGCGAAAGAGTCAATAAAAATAAACATTTCTAACACAAATAGGCATTAAGTTAACTGAAAATGTCTTGTAATTTGATGTATTAGGTTGTATTCAGAAATATATCCCAAAATCGATTTCCTACTCGCATTTCAGGCATAAATGACAAAAAACTCCAGGGTTTAATGGGTTAAACAGTACATTTGATGATGTCGCCAAATTTGAATATTTTTTGTGTATTTGATCTCTCCTGCATTGATATTGCACATAAGGTACAAATTTAGCCATTTTTGACAATTTGTAAAAATGTCCAAAATTCTTGTTTAACTCATTAGCCCCTAGCACTGCATTTATGGGGCAGAAGGTGGTAGCCTACTTCTGAGCTCTGTAATGTTAAGGTCATGTATGGCACAATAAAGTGGGTAGTATTATAGAAAGGTAGACAGATGTAGCTTTACGATGATACCAAATATGGATGTTCTAGTTGCACTACAAAATACAGAGGGACCAGAGTTTTTTCCAGCCAAAATTAACCCGAGGTTGTGATCCAGTTTTGTGTCCAGATTTTACACTTTTTGGCCTCAGAAATAAGACATTAGTCTGAATTGCATACAGACATGTGAACATTTGCAGAAAATAGGATAAGATGGGCATTTAGAATGAAGAGTGGTCTCAACACGAAAATGATGGGTCTGTTAAACAAAAAAAGAATTCCAATTTTTATCCTTCTGCTCATGCTCAGGTGAAAAAGCCAATGAAAATCAATGTTTCTAACACAAATAGGCATTAAGTTAACTGAAAATGTCTTGGAAGTCGATGTATTACAATGTATTCAGAAATATCTCCCAAAATTGATTTCCTATTCACATTTTTAGCAAAAATGACAAAATCCTCCAGGGGTTAATAGGTTAAGAATTACTTTTGTTATAGAGCATGTTCTTTGACCAAACATTGTAGATAAGTTACATCGCAAATAATTTATGTTTAGGGTATTAAAAAATCCTTTAGATCATGGGCTCAGTTAAGTAAGTCAAAATAGAAAATGGGGGTTATGAAGTTTACTTTCCGTTCTCATACCTTTACCATTGAGACCCAACTGTCACTAATCTCCACAGTTGACCTGCAAGTGGACTATTAAACATGATGTGGACATATTCTATGCTGTTCATAGTGATCTTTTTAATTTATTTTTCTTCAGGATTAGCAAATTAGATTTCCAGTTGAGATCCCTGTCAGCACAGCATCAAGTGGCCGAGAATGAAAACATAAAAAGGAGCAGTCTGCTGGAGAACACAACAAAAACACTGGCCTTACTGGAGGCAGAAAATGCAAAATTACAAAAGGTAATTTTTATGAAGTGAACCAAGTTCTCACTTCCCAATGTCTCATTGATTTCTTTTAATTATTAATTGACCTATTTTTAAAAATGTTCATCGTTAATCAGTTAGCATATGAAGAAGACATTCCAAAGACCACATATAATTGTTATTCAGCTGTCAGGTCGCAGGCACTTGTTCTTGCAATGGGTGATTAGCAAGTTCTATCTATCCTCATTATATTTAGCGCAGTACATTTCTCCACCACACCTACACCACTACACCTATAATGAACCACATGCAATCTCATTGTGTTGAAGCCATGTAAATATTATGTTCTAGTATGTTTGTCATTAGCTAAATAATACAATGTTTGTAACTTGAGAAATTGTTGTTTTGTAGATGCACACATAACCCTTGATTCCTTAATTAGCATTTGTAGTGAAACTTTTCAGGAATCTACTCATCATGGTGTTCCTTTAAGTAGGCTGTCACAAATTTTTACGAGTTAGACAAGGGAGAAGGTAAGAGATAGAGAATGTCAAAATGTTCTGATTTTCATCTGGTCCAACGTTTTTGTGTTTGCCCAGACCACCAGTGTTTTCAGGACTGTTTAAATTTATTAATACATTGTCACACTAAAGTATAGATGCCTGCAGAAATTTGTACAAGCATGTAATTACTTGTTAAAAAGAAAAACATCAACAGTATACATTTAAAATAAGAATTACATGCTTGTAAATCTTTTTTTTAAAGCTAAACCTCTTTTCTAGACAGCTACAAATGGGCAAAATAAAAAAGGAAGATTGCTTATTGTCCAAATCAGTTGGAACATTATGAAGTTATTACCCAGTTAGATTTTGACCAATCAGCTGCTGTTCTGACATCTGCTTTATGGATGGATTAGTGACATGTATAACAGTATACATTTTGAATGTAAGTTTGGCAGCATTTTTCATGATAAAAGTAATTACATACTTACATAAATATGTAATCACATTTTCCTTTGCCATGAGAAAATATAAATAAAGCTTCAGTCTTGTTTTGAAAATGCCCTGGACAACTGTATTTTTCCCTGACCAGATAAAAAAAATCAACAATTTGGCATCTGCATTTCTTAACTTCTCAGAGGTCCAACTCACAAAAATGTATGATAGCTCATCTAGTCAATACAGGCATTTTATTTAGCCCAGCCAGTTTTTACCCAGTCAAGATCAGAGGACTAGTGGTTTTCCTGTGCCTTGAGCAGTGCCTTGATTTGAAAGTCAGACATGAATATTGATGTGAAATTGTGTGTGTGTGATTTGAATTTTTAACATAGCTTTAACAATTTTCCAATCATATTGCATTGGTACAGTTTACAGTACTGGGGCATCAGGCCACAGACATGTAACATGATGTCCCATTACTATCCTGACACCAGACTGACCAATCCTAACACTAAACTCTACTGTGGAGTGCCTAGCAAGGCATCTGTTAGTACCATTTTGAAAAGTCTTTCATATGCTTTGGCTGGGTTTCGAACCCATGACCTCCTGCATCTGAGGTGGACACTCTAACCACTAGGGCAAAGGAGCGATTGAATGTGAAATTAAGGGAAGAGATATTTATTCCTAATGAGTAGGTATCCTTTAAATATAATTATTTTTTAACAGATTCTTTCTGTAACATTTAAATCCTCACTCACTTGTTCTTAATTTTTTAAATTAAAAAAAAGAAATAAAGCATTTGATTCATTGTTTGCAGCTTTTACAAAGAAGATTTTATTATTCCATATATCCACAAACTGATATTAAAATTGGCAGAGAGCATTTTGTATCTATTACCAAGATAACTCTATTCTTTAGGACAAAGATAATTTAAGAAATGAGATTCTGGTGGCCAAAGAAGCTTTGGAAATGGCCCGGCTAAAGTTCACTCCTATAGATGATGAGAACAAAAACCTCCGAAATGAAGTCACAAGGTTACGGGAGGTAAGAGATGATCCATAACACGAGATTTTTAAAAATTTTTATTTATAGATTTATGTCATAAACATGGTTTGGGTATAAAGGTCAATTTCCTGAATTTTATCATCACTGAATATTAAGGTGCAAATTATGATAACAAACTAATTAACAGTAAATTGATTTCATGGGTTATAATCTCTTTGTGTTGGTAGCATGTTGGAGTTTAAAAATCATTACCATTTGCAAATGTGGACAGTGATTCTTTTATAATTACTGGAAACAAATCTTAGTTCAAAGCTTTGATTTAGTTTCCAAAAGTCCTCTGTGTCATGATTCAAGGTATTAGAGATGTGGCTGTTTGTAGGCATTTTATTTGTAAAAATTGGGGGTGATGTGTGCAGTTGACAGTTACTTGTGTTTCATGTTGACCATGTTTAATGGGTTTTTGAAGCAATTAAAAAAAAGTGCCTTCCAATTTCTCCACTTTACATTTAATTCTGAAATATCCCAAAATTTTGTGGTATGCAGAATGCATAAAAGTTAATGATATTATCTATACATTTTTTTGTAGAATTGTTTAAATGATGTTTATATTTTTATTAAATACAGCTGATCACCTCTGACACCTGTTTTCATTTTCATTAACTCTTTACCTCATACAAGCGCCTTTTGGCCCTCTACCAAAGTCCCATAAGGCATATACCAGGGTTCCTGCAGGTCATGGAATCCTGGAAAAGTTTTGGAATTTAAAAAGTAAATTTCAAGGGCCTTGAAAAGTTTTGGAATTTGTCAAAATCTTGCAAAGTTTTGGAAAAGTCATGCAATTTGTGACAATGGAGTTAAAGAAATTGATTACTTCAAATTTCATAGAGCACCGAGAACTGATTAAATAAAATGATAAAATTACAATCGATAAATGGTTTCAATTCATATAATAAGAGTAAGTTCCCCTAATGGAAGTGTCAAATGATTTCCAGTGTAGTTCACTAAATAAAAGCAAGCAACTGCAAAGTAATGTGTTTTGTTAATATTGTAAAAAGGATCACATACAAAGACTACATAGAATTGTTTCCTTCTTTCTTTTCAATACAAATTACATTGAAAATTGGATTATGACATGAATTACTACATAAAGTCAAAGTGTGCTAGCCCAGGTAAATTTAAAATGTACATATTAAAAATATTTGTTGTTAACTTATTTCTTATTTTAGATTGAAAGATGTCATTCTTTATGTTCATTTACATGACAATGCAAGATAATGTGGTCCTTGAGTTTTATGAAATGGCCCTGGAAAAGTTTTGGAAAAGTCAAGGAATTTGTTTTTGTTAAGTCTGCAGGAACCTTGATATACTCTATGAGGGAAAGGGTTTAATGCGTCTTGCTTTTATTTATGTTTAACACAGACAAGCTGTCAGAATCTTGCCAAAATTAATGTAAAAAGGACATTTTGTGTATTTCTCAATTGTTTCCTGTACAAAATTGTTATGACTAGATATTGCTATAGTGTTTTGTGAAGAATAAAAAATGTTCAGAGCATCAGTGACCAAAACTGTTTATTTGTATGTCCAGGAATAAGAAAGCTTTTATTAATTTACAATTCAGTAAATTATTTCTTACATTGATGATTGATCTCAAAAAATTATAATTTTATACAAATTTTATAAGAGAGAGAGAGAGAGAAAGAGATAGAGAGAGAGAGAGAGAGAGAGAGAGAGAGAGAGAGAGAGAGAGAGAGAGAGAGAGAGAGAGAGAGAGAGAGAGAGAGAGGAAGGAGCACAATAGCTGTAAAACTTAAGGCATGTGAGACATTTGTGCTACATATATAACTTGATTTTTGATACTGCACTAAGATGTAAATTCATATATTCATTGTTTAGACAATGAATAGACTGGTTTTGAAACTGCACTAAGAATGTAAATTCATATATTCATTGTTTAGACAATGAATAGACTGGTTTTGATACTGCACTAAGAATGTAAATTCATATATTCATTGTTTAGACAATGAATAGAATGGTTTTGATACTGCACTAAGAATGTAAATTCATATATTCATTGTTTAGACAATGAATAGACTGGTTTTTATACTGCACTAAGAATGTAAATTCATATATTCATTGTTTAGACAATGAATAGACTGGTTTCTCATTTATGTCAAATCAGTCTCCTGAGTAAGGGAAAGAAAAAAAAGTCAGTTTCAAGAGCAATTACTCGAAAATTGTATTTTTTGTGTGCATTCTCGCCATCATCATCAGATTCATCAGTGAAATAACCAATTCAAAGTCAACAGAATTTCGTATTACAAAAGCATTTATCCCTGTTGATCCTGTGGTCAGTATGATTATGAAACTGCTTAATTTTGTTTTTGGAGAAATCCTTGCTATATTTATAAATTTAATTTGTTAAAGCTTTTATTAACAGTCATGTATGTATGGCATTCAAAATTTAGCAACAGTCAGAAAGACAGTAAGGATAGACTTCAAAAAGGGTCAACACTGCAACTTTTTGTTGGTTTGGCCATCAGTATAGTTTCTCTCACTCTTTCTCTCTCTCACATACACACACACACACACACACACACAAACACACACACACACAAACACACACACACACACATGTACCCACACATACACACATGACCACCCCTAAACCCCCCACTAAATCTGTATAAATCAAATTTTGTAAACAGTAGCAAGATAAATAAGAAATGATTTAATAGAATTATTCACATAATCAATCAGTTGAAATTGCAGTATTTTAACACAAGGAGCTTTTAGATTAGGTTTTGAGTGCTTAATTAAAACTTTTGGATATATCAATTTCATTTATTTTTTTTGAAAGGTCTGTAACACAATAATGTATAAGCAAGAACTACAGGGAAATATAAAGGGAATATTATATTTTAGGAAGTGTTTATTTGTATAATGTATGAATGCTAGAATATGGTAACCAATACATCGTGTTTAACTATATAATGTATATATATATATATATATATATATATATATATATATATATATATATATATATATATATATATATATATATATATATATGCAGTGAACAAAATAACAATTATGGCATAATCACAACAAGTAGTCTTACAGATACTTTAATTTATTACTAAAATTCATCCTTGGCCTTTGAGATATTTTGATGATCACTTTTGGCTTACATAGATTGAAATTCTTTTTGAATAGAGAAAATTCTTTTTGTGTCAGTGATTGAAAATTGTCAAACAATTTCTCATGGGTAATATAACAAAACATTGATTGTTTCAGGACAATGAGAAACTAACACAGAAGATTCATGAGTGTGGTGGTCAGCTGACAGAGTTACGGTCCTTGACACAGACAATGAGAGGAGAAAATGAAAGATTAGCTGACTCTTGGAAGTCATTAACAGAAGTATGCAATTTATGATAGTCCAGTTAAAGAGTGTTTGATTGTGTGATATGGCAAAGTGCAACTTTCTGTGTTGGCTGTAATTATACCCCATCTCTTTAGAGCCATCCATACATTCTTTTATCCTTCACAGAATCTTGTGAGTTCAACTAGTTTTTGAGTTTTGAGCTCTACTGGTCATAGACCAGTAGAGCTTATGGGATGGCCTATTGTATGTTCATCTGTCTGTTCATCCCAATGTCTAGTATCTAGTTGGCCCTAAATGAAAATGACATTGCTTAGATATCCAATATGACCATCATAGCAGCTGTCTTGAAAATCTTGTCCAGAATGACGTATGGTCATGTCAACATGGCGATTTCACTAACAGTCTTTTAAGATCGATTATGTCCTAAATGGTGCCAATCTGATGTTCAAAATGGCCACTATTTTGAAAATCATGTTATCAGTTCTCTGGAACAGAGAGACATATCAGCATAGTCATATCACAAGAAGACTTCTTGTGATGTCTGGTTGATCTGAAATGGATGTGTTGTTGCCTAGACTTCATGTATGGTTACCACAGGTGCCATCATGAAAATTTTATCATGTATGCAACTGAGTGAATGGTCATATCAACATGAGGTTTTCATAGATAAACTTTTTATTGTGTCAGATTGGTTTTAAATGAAAATGGTGCTGAGCTGTAATCCAACATGGCCACAACAGTAGCCATGTTGAAAATCTTGTCATCATTAAAGCACCAGAATGGATGGTCATATCTACTTCTTTGATTAGGCTGTAGGAAACAGGTAAATGCTAGCTATCTCTCTATGAAAGTAGTTGCTGATTTCTTCACTTTCCTTTTCAAGAGAAACAGTTAATAATACTATCAAGGGCTATAGGGCTGCCCTTTCCAACACTCTTTTTATATGCCTAGCCATAGGGACATATTGTTTCTCAGTAGACTTGTTTATGACTTTTGAGCCAGCATGACCAATGTCTTACTTGTTAATGTCAAGGTGGAATTTCTCCTGTCCTGTGGTCCATAAGTGAAACTCCTCTAATTAACCATTGTGTGAAACATTTTTGAGAAATTTTACCCTGAGTCTGTTTTCTTGCTGTCATCTGTGTCTGGAGTGAACATCATGGCCCATCCTGTTCTATATAAATTTCAGTGGAAATTATGAGTCAGCTTATATTCTTTGCCAGCCAGGTTTTAAAATAACAATGTAACCCAGCAGTTGCTTTGCTCCTGATTCTGATCCCCATCTCAGTAGTATCCATTGTATATGTGCTGGGGAGGATCCAGATTGACTATTCTGTCCTTGTTGAGCTTTTTGCTTTTGTTTGGTTGCTTCTAAAGGGAGAAGAGAAGGTAGAAAATGTATTTTCCTCCCCCTTTAAGGTTCAGCTGATATTTCAGCCTCCACTTCAGGTGTATTGAAATAACTGTCAGGAAAGCTTATCAGTCACTTACTGGGAGGGGGGACCTGTCATTTATATAATTACAGCTCATGAGGTTTGAGCCATTGTTATTGTACCTCATGGGCTTGTCTAACTCATTAATATCTGGAGGATGTGATGAAAGCAGCAGTTTGGCAATCTCACTCTACCATCTTCGAAGGTATATTTCCCCATGGGTCCATTTGTCAAGGTCAGTAGTCTTCTATTCATAGCTCAGAAAGTGACCCATATGGATACCAACTGGCATTAGTCTTCTATCGCACAAAAGATGCTCCCAGGTTGACATTTCTCATGATTTGTGACAAATTTGTACAAATTTGTACACTTCAAAAGCAGTGATGTGCAAGAACTGCAAATTAGTTTCAGGTCGCACATATAAAAATGTACTCTATACAGCATACAGTTTTTTTAGCCCTTAAAGTGCTTGTCACAACAAAGTGAAGCTGGTTACAATATTTTAGTACTTGTGACATATCTTTCCACAAATATTTGCACACCTGGATTATTTGGCTTGACATGAATGGTTGTTAAAATAAATTTGATTGGGCACATTGGGCCAAGCAAAAAGCATTCTGTCATAGTTTGAACTTTGCTTCTATAGAAAGTTTTACAAATGCATGTTTATAATACCTAAATAGAAGACCTAAAATTGCTGATTCCCATTTGAATTCATTCAGCAAATACTGGCTAATCAAATTGATAAAGCCAACTTATTTTTGAAGATGGAAAGTATATTAGATTATTGAAGCTGGGAAAATAATATGGAGATACCTGAGTGAGTGAATTTGAACCAGAAAATGGTATTCAATGTACATACTGGATGGACAAAAACAGAACATGATTGTCAATCGCCTTGTGTCATTAAATGTAGAAAGAACAGATAAATAAGCCAGACTGAAATACAGACACATTTAGGGTGAAATATTTTATCTTGTTACAATTTATCCCTCAAGAATCTTGTGCAACAAAACCCATATAGCCCTAGTATCAAGGTTTCATTAAATGCAATAAATAAGAATCTAAAAAGAAAATTAGGAAGTAAAGATATATATTGTATGGAAATACCTATGTATGAACAAATTGACTATGACAGTAATGGAGTTGAACTCCTAATACATAATTATGAAACAGATAGTGAATTTAGCATGACTGTCAAGAAGATTTAACTTTGGCAGAGCTTATATTAGTGAAATAACTTAATTTGGAGTATTCAAAAGACAATACCTAAAAGTGGAATAATCATGAAGAACAGTTTTCAAACTTGCTCCAGCTGTTTCGAACAGTAGAGTGTGAGTGGGAAGCAGGACATAGCAGCCACTTTTCTGCCAGTGGTGGCATGATGGTCAACAGCTTATTAAATGTTTGACCAAAGTTTTTATTTGCATGTATTTCTTAAAGCCCTTGATTCCATCATAACTGGCTTGAATCATTTCAAAGCCAAGACAATTCATTCTATGACATTCTCTCTTACCTCCTTTTACCTTAAGGTCAAAGGTCAAAGTCCCAGTCATGAAAGATTGCATTATTGAAGTCCATACATTTATTGATTACATAATCTTTAACAAATTGGTCATGTGAATAGAAAAACACTTTGAGGGTTTTAAGATGCTGCAAGAGTCCATTTTCTTAGCAAAGTCTGCATTTGAGGGTTACCAAAGGACTACGAGGGCTGTTACCATGTAATTAGATCCATCATCATCTGCAGAAGATGAAAGATTGAATCTCATGTTGAGCACATATTGTTAAAATCAGTTCCAAAATTGAAGGCCGTATACTATGAGTTTACCCCATTTCATGAGGTACTAATATTTATGTTATTTGTAGCTGTATGCTGTGAATTAATTTACTCCTTCTTATGAGATGCTGATTGTCATGGTTTTTGTGGTTGTAATACTGTAAATTTACCCCTTTTCATGAGGTGCTGATTATCATGATTTTTGTGGCTATAATACTGTAAATTTACCCCTTTTCATGAGATGCTACTTTTCATGGTTTTTGTGGTTGTATACTGTAAATTTATCCTTTTTCATGAGGTGCTGATTTTCATGTTTTTTGTGGTTGTATACTGTAAATTTACCCTTTTTAATGAGGTGCTGATTTTCATGGTTTTTGTTTTTGTATATTGCAAATTTACCCCTTTTCATGAGGTGCTGATTTTCATGGTTATTGTGGTTGTATACATTAAATTTATGCCTTTTCATGAGGTGCTGATTTTCATGGCTTTTGTGGTTGTATACTGTAAATTTATCCTTTTTCATGAGGTGCTGATTTTTATAGTTTTTGTGGATGTATACTGTAAATTTATCCCTTTTCATGAGGTGCTGATTTTCAGTTTTTGTGGTTGAAGACTGTAAATTTACCCCTTTTCATGAGGTGCTGATTTTCATGGTTTTTGTGGTTGTATACTGTAAATTTACCCCTTTTCATGAGGTGCTGATTTTCATGATTTTTGTGGTTGTATACTATAAATTTAATCTTTTCATGAGGTGCTGATTTTCGTGGTTTTTGTGGTTGTAATACTGTAACTTTACCCCTTTTCATGAGGTGCTGATTTTCATGGTTTTTATTTTTGTATACTGTAAATTTACCCCTTTTCATGAGGTGCTGATTTTTATGGTTTTTGTGGATGTATACTGTTAATTTATCCCTTTTCATGAGGTGCTGATTTTCATGGTTTTTGTGGTTGTATACTGTAAATTTACCCCTTTTCATGAGGTGCTGATTTTCATGGTTTTTGTGGTTGTATACTGTAAATTTACCCCTTTTCATGAGGTGCTGATTTTCATGGTCTTTGTAGTTGTAGACTGTAAAATTTATCCCTTTTCATGAGGTGCTGATTTTCATGGTTTTTGTGGTTGTATACTGTAAATTTATCCTTTTTCATGAGGTGCTGATTTTCATGTTTTTTGTGGTTGTATACTGTAAATTTACCCTTTTTCATGAGGGGCTGATTTTCATGGTTTTTGTTTTTGTATATTGTAAATTTACCCCTTTTCATGAGGTGCTGATTTTCATGGTTATTGTGGTTGTATACCTTAAATTTATGCCTTTTCATGAGGTGCTGATTTTCATGGTTTTTGTGGTTGTAATACTGTAAATTTACCCCTTTTCATGAGGTGCTGATTTTCATGGTTATTGTGGTTGTATACTGTAAATTTACCCCTTTTCATGAGGTGCTGATTTTCATGGTTTTTGTGGTTGTATACTGTAAATTTATCCCTTTTCATGAGGTGCTGATTTTTATGGTTTTTGTGGATGTATACTGTAAATTTATCCCGTTTCATGAGGTGCTGATTTTCATGGTTTTTGTGGTTGTATACTGTAAATTTATCCCTTTTCATGAGGTGCTGATTTTCATGGCTTTTGTGGTTGTAATACTGTAAATTTACCCCTTTTCATGAGGTGCTGATTTTCATGGTCTTTGTGGTTGTAGACTGTAAATTTATCCCTTTTCATGAGGTGCTGATTTTCATGGTTTTTATGGTTGTATACTGTAAATTTATCCTTTTTCATGAGGTGCTGATTTTCATGTTTTTTGTGGTTGTATACTGTAAATTTACCCTTTTTCATGAGGTGCTGATTTTCATGGTTTTTGTTTTTGTATATTGTAAATTTACCCCATTTCATGAGGTGCTGATTTTCATGGTTATTGTGGTTGTATACCTTAAATTTATGCCTTTTCATGAGGTGCTGATTTTCATGGTTATTGTGGTTGTAAACTGTAAATTTACCCCTTTTCATGAGGTGCTGATTTTCATGGTTTTTGTGGTTGTATACTATAAATTTAATCTTTTCATGAGGTGCTGATTTTCATGGTTTTTGTGGTTGTAATACTGTAACTTTACCCCTTTTCATGAGGTGCTGATTTTCATGGTTTTTGTGGTTGTATACTGTAAATTTACCCCTTTTCATGAGGTGCTGATTTTCATGGTTATTGTGGTTGTATACTGTAAATTTACCCCTTTTCATGAGGTGCTGATTTTCATGGTTTTTGTGGTTGTATACTGTAAATTTGTCCCTTTTCATGAGGTGCTGATTTTTATGGTTTTTGTGGATGTATACTGTAAATTTATCCCTTTTCATGAGGTGCTGATTTTCATGGTTTTTGTGGTTGTAGACTGTAAATTTATCAATTTTCATGAGTTGCTGATTTTCATGGTTTTTGTGGTTGTATACTGTAAATTTACCCCTTTTCACGAGGTGCTGATTTTCATGGTTTTTGTGGTTGTATGCTGTAATTTACCCCTTTTCATGAGGTGCTGATTTTCATGGTCATTGTGTTTGTATACTGTAATTTGACCCTTTTTCATGAGGTGCTGATTTTTATGATTTTTGTGGTTGTATACTGTAAATTTACCCCTTTTCATGAGGTGCTGATTTTCATGGTTTTTGTGGCTTTTGTGGTTGTATACTCTAAATTTATCCCATTTCATGAGGTGCTGATTTTCATGGTTTTTGTGGTTATAGACTGTAAATTTACCCCTTTTCATGAGGTGCTGTGGTTTTGTTGTTGTATATTGTAAATTTACCCCTTTTCATGAGGTGCTGATTTTCGTGGTTTTTGTGGTTGTAGTACTGTACATTTACCCCTTTTCATGAGGTGCTGATTTTCATGGTTTTTGTGGTTGTATACTGTAAATTTATCCCTTTTCATGAGGTGCTGATTATCATGATTTTTGTGGTTGTAGACTTAAATTTACCCCTTTTCATGAGGTGCTGATTTTCATGGTTTTTGTGGTTGTAGACTGTAAATTTACCCCTTTTCATGAGGTGCTAATTTTCATGGTTTTAGTGGTTGTATACTGTAAATTTACCCCTTTTCATAAGGTGCTGATTTTCATTGTTGTTGTGATTGTATACTGTAAATTTACCCCTTTTAATGAGGTGCTAATTTTTATGGCTTTTGTGGTTGTAATACTGTAAATTTACCACTTTTCATGAGGTGCTGATTTTCATGGTTGTTGTGGTTGTTTACGGGAAATATATCCCTTTTCATGAGGTGCTGATTTTCATGGTTTTTGTGGTTGTAGACTGTAAATTTACCCCTTTTCATGAGTTGCTGATTTTCATGGTTTTTGTTTTTGTATACTGTAAATTTACCCCTTTTCATGAGGTGCTGATTTTCATGGTTATTGTGGTTGTATACTGTAAATTTACCCCTTTTCATGAGTAGCTGTTTTTTATGGTTTTTGTGGTTGTAATACTGTAAATTTATCCATTTACTAATTTTCATGGATTTTGTATTTGTTGCTTGTATAAATCATGAATTTAAAGAACTAATGAACAGTTATTCTTCTGCTGACAAAAATAAAACCCTTCCTCCAACCCACCAATATAAGTAAAGACAAAAATATTGATTACAATCAATTCCAATGAAGACAGCTGAATTTACAATGTAATGTTCCCCAGGTCATGCTTTGCTAAAATTTTGGTTATTTCAGAATTTTTTAAAATTCATTTTTCAGGAGAAGAGGAGGTTTGCCAAACAGCTAGAAAGCAAACAAGAGGGTGTGGAAGAGATGAAATCCCGGCTCTCTGTTTTAACGACAGAGAGGGATCGGCTTTTCCAAGAAAAAATGGACCTCAACAACAAGCTTCAACAGATGTCTGTAGATAAAGAGCAGGTGGAAAAGGTAAAGGCAGAAAGTCTGGTACTGATCACTAGTGTGAATTGCATTATGGATTGACTCACCAATATTGTTATTTCCTTGTATTTTATATCACTCCCTCATTATAATGCCATCCATGGGAGCCATAGGGTATACTGCCTTATAGTGAGACTGCCTTATAATGAAGTACATCATGCATCTAATATTACTGCAACTTAATGAAATGGCATTCATATCTGTACATGCCTTATAATGGGAACCATGTTATGATGAAAGGTCTTGTAGCAGTGGTGGGTTATATTTGTAATTTGCATCAATATATTTGCTTTAGGTTCTGGATACTGTTTTGAAACAGGTTGAATCCTAAGATATCCTTTATGCTCCAGGTAAATCTGTCTTGTAATTACAGTAGAACTTGGTTATAATATACACAATGTAACATTGCATATGAAATTATATCTTTCTAGTCTTGACACATACCTTTTTATAGTGCAGTTAATATGGTTCTGTTATATTGTAATTATAGTACTAGTGAGAACTATGTATCAAATTTTATGTTATCTAACTAGCAAGAACTATGTATTAGATGGTATAATGTAATATAACTAGGGATAACTGTACATTAAATGGCATAATGTAATCTTACTAGTGAGAACTATGCATTAACTGTTATAATGTGATCTAAATAGTGAGAATTATGCATTAACTGTTGTAATGTAATCTAACTAGTGAGAACTATGCATTAACTGTTATAATGTTATCTAACTAACAAGAACTATGCATTAACTGTTATAATGTGATCTAAATAGTGAGAACTATGCATTAACTGTTATAATGTGATCTAAATAGTGAGAACTATGCATTAACTGTTATAATGTGATCTAAATAGTGAGAACTATGCAATAACTGTTATAATGTAATCTAACTAGAGTACTGTGCATTAACTGTTATTATGTAATCTACCTA
This sequence comes from Potamilus streckersoni, assembly GCA_016746295.1. NCBI lineage: Eukaryota > Metazoa > Mollusca > Bivalvia > Unionida > Unionidae > Potamilus > Potamilus streckersoni. The sequence goes on along the minus strand of JAEAOA010001682.1, from coordinate 246,121 downwards.
GTGAGAATTATGCATTAACTGTTATCTAATCTAACTAGTGAGATCTATGCATTAACTGTTATGTTGTAATCTATCTAGTGAGAACTTTGCATTAAATGGCATGATGGAATCAAACTAGTGAGAACAATGCATTAAATTGTATAATGTTGTCAAATTTGTGAGAATTATGCAATGAATGGCATAATGTAATCTAACTAGAGAGAACTAGGCATTAACTGTTATAATGTTATCTAACTTGTGAGAATTGTGCATTAAATTGTATAACCCTTTACCTCATACAAGCGCCTTTTGGCCCTCTACCAAAGTCCAATACAGGCGCCTTTTGCAATTTACCTGATTCTCATATAAGCACCTTTTGGCAACTCTGTAAACAGCAGTCTTTTTGAGCGGGTTTTTGTAGTGCCACCTTCAGGGAAAACCCCCTATTAGATACTACTTCATTGGTGAGAATGACCATTACATCAGATCATGTGGTCACTGTTTATGTTCTGGTTGAAATCTGCTATTTAACGTAAGTAGGTCATATCTGTCATATTTTCCATTCGACAAAATGGCAGTCTCTGATATCGTTCAGTAATTGCTCGAGTAGAATCACAACTACGAAAGCTTCAATAACTTAGGTAAAGGCTCTGATACTGATGTAGGAAGCCATTAGTTTTTATAAATTATCAAATTCAGCTGATTTAGTGATGCAGAAACAGACAAAGAATTTGTAAATTTTTTAGTATGAGAAATGGCAGATACGGTTGGCCATGCGGCTTTAATGACTTGATGGTGAATGAGTTCTTTCAAGATTTTAAAGCGCATACAAAATTCATCTGTGAAAAATAACTATACAGCTATAATGACTGTATTTTACTCTTAAATCTTTCCATACATAATATATGTGTACCAAAAATGTGAAATGGTTAAAATTGCTGTTAAACGTAACATACACTTCACTGCTTAACAGGTCTATGTGTAGCGTACTGCACTAGGCAACTTTGCTATATGCGTATCGAAGGGCTAAAAGCCATACACTTCATGAGGGATTTGCATTTCAACTATCTGCCATGATTCCATCTTACATTTATTGATCTTGTAGATATGATGGATTGAAACAATTTCACAAACTTTCATTTGCTACTTTTTTCCTTCGCCCTCCACCTATACATGTTTGTTTGATATAAAGGTATTAAATTTATTATTTCCTGATCAAAAGCATGCAAGAATTTTTTATCTTGGAAATGATAATTGTCAATGAGATTTTTATTTTTTTGTTAGGCATGGAGAGTTCAGATGTTAAGTAAATCATATATCCAGCAGGTAAACCTGATCAAAGATTTCAAAACTTAATTTTTGAATCTGTAGATTTTAGTTTTCCTTTTTCTTAGTTCAAAATTTTTGTTGTTTAATAGGTTTTGTTCAACTTGGGTGATTGGAGTTTTTTCATGACCAGTGAACTTCTTATTAGAAACGTGAAAACATTTTGGTATAGAGCTCTGGCAACATACCATTTTGTTACCATATATACTTGTATGTTAGTTGAATCCAGATGCAGATAGCACAGACTTGGATCAGAAATTTCATGAACAGACAATTTTGGCGTGTATTCCCTCCAGTATTTGAAAAGGAGAAATTTCTGAACGTAAAATTAATTGATGAAATAAAAGTTGGGCTTGAAAATATAATGACATTAATGCATTGAGTTGATTTTTCAGCATGATGATTTAGACATTAGAGCAAATCCAATGCATGATTCTAGAATAGACCCCAAACAGCTTCATGCTATTAAGGAAGATTAAAATTATTCTAATGCATTGTCAGGTAGATCTCACTTATTTCTCTTTTCTGTATCTTTGATAGCTTAGAAAGGTAAAGGTTTTTTTCAATTATAAATTATGCTTCATTTAAGCTAGCACTGCTGTATTTGGGCAGACTTTATTTTATTCATGAATCTGTCTAGCATTGCTGTATTTGGGCAGACTTTATTTTATTCATGAATCTGTCTAGCATTGCTGTATTTGGGCAGACTTTATTTTATTCATGAATCTGTCTAGCATTGCTGTATTTGGGCATTTTATTTTATTCATGAATCTGTCTAGCATTGCTGTATTTGGGCAGACTTTATTTTATTCATGAATCTGTCTAGCATTGCTGTATTTGGGCAGACTTTATTTTATTCATGAATATCTGTCTAGCATTGCTGTATTTGGGCAGACTTTATTTTATTCATGAATCTGTCTAGCATTGCTGTATTTGGGCAGACTTTATTTTATTCATGAATATCTGTCTAGCATTGCTGTATTTGGGCAGACTTTATTTTATTCATGAATCTGTCTAGCATTGCTGTATTTGGGCAGACTTTATTTTATTCATGAATCTGTCCATCCTTCATGTGCATGCTTCGACTCTTGTTCTAATTCATGTTTTGTACCAAAGTTAATTTTAAGATGATGGTGTGTCTCTCACCAAAATTGGTTTCCTTTGATCTGCTTGATAGTTCATTTTCTTTAAATTAATTGAAAATCGTGTCCCACTTCTAATTTCAATGACATTTTTTTGGCTATTAAAATTCAGGGTGCATGTTATAATGATGTGTCATGCACCAAAAACTGGGTCACAGATATCTACTGTCTAGGATTTATTAAAATATGCTTATGAAGTGTCCTTGGATCTAGGAAATATTACTGTCCTAAAATGAAGTAGTGATCATTACCAAAATTGGGTTTCTCTGATCTGTGTTTCATGGTTTATTCGGTAGTACTGAAAGATTGTATTGAGCCAGCATTTCATGTATATTTAAATTTATCGTTATCATTACCAAAATTGCATTGTAATTACATCTTGCAATGAACATCATGCACACCAACTGGATTACTTGGACCCACTTTCCAGGTTTATTCAGTACTTCTTTAAAGAAAGAAAAAAAAAACCCTATTCATACCACAGAAGTGATGTCTTGCAAGCTGTTACCCACCACAACTCTATTTACATCATGTTGCAATGATAACAATGATGTTGATGAACATATGAACATTATTATTATTATTATTATTATTATTATTATTATTATTATTATTATTATTATTATTATTGTTGTTGTTGTTGTTGTTGTTGTTGTTTTTGTTGTTATTATTATTATTATTATTATTGTTGTTGTTTTTGTTATTATTATTATTATTATTATTATTATTATTATTATTATTATTATTATTATTATTATTATTATTATTATTAAAGCTACATGAAAAAGAAACATAATCCATGCTTGAGTGATGCCTAGTATCAATCATTTTTAGTTATTTTTGTGCACATCTTCAGTAGCAGCAATTGCAGTCAGGTACTATGGATGAATTTAAGGGAGCTGGCTGAGTGATTGGGTCTTAAATTTTAATTTGTCAATCTCTAAAATTTTTTGAAAATGGGTACCCCATGAATGAAAACTAGTTAACTCATTTTACATCTGTGCAGTCACCCACTCTATGACCTTTTATTCATAACATCTCACATTTTGACATAAAGAGTAAAAATGCCAGAAAGTGTGTGCCAGCTAGCAATTGTTTTTTTATTGATGTACAGTGTAAAATTGACAGCTAGTGAGTGTTTTCTGTTGCTGATTATGTAATATGCAAAGAGGCAAATTGACATAAACATTTTACAATTGACAGCTAGTGAGTGTTTTTCATTGCTGATTATGTAATATGCAAAGAGGCAAATTGACATAAACATTTTAAAATTGACAGCTAGTGAGTGTTTTTCATTGCTGATTATGCAGTTTGCAGATGAGTGTTATGACATAATGTGTAAAATTGTCAGCTAGTGTTTTCCATTGCTGATTATGGAATTTGCATAGGGGTATATTGCTATAAAGCCTCAATTTGCCAGCTTGTGAGTTTTCCATTTGTGACATAGAGAAGCTAGTTATACATAAAATATACTATTTTATTTAAGTTGTGATGATTCTGTCACTTATGTCAAAGTGTTCTTTAGGATTATCATGATATGTTTGGAATATACAGTGGGTTTTTAACAAGTTCTGAATATTTTGTCTGAACATATTTCTAATTGAAACATGTTGAAACATTTAACTCAACCATATGATAAAATGGTGTTCTATAAAATCATATTCAGCTGCTGGACACTTGCAGGTATGTGTGTGATGTAACATGGGGTAGGTGATGTTAAAAATGTCAGAGATGAACAATTCTTTGCTGCTGCGAAGGGAGCAATTGATGAAGATGCACAGTGGAAGATATTTCTGTTATCAGATTGGCTATTTTTAATATATTGAAGAATCATTTGAAACTCTGAAAGGTTTGTACAAGATGGGTCCTGCATTTGAAATTGCAAAATAACTACTCACCAAATGTGAAAATAGTGACCAGAGACATTTGAATGAGATTGTCAGTGCTAGTGAAACTTGGATTTACAGTTTTTTTTAAAACCCAACTCTAGCAATAAAAGATAAATTTGAATGTTAGAAAATGTGCAGAGATTGCAAATTGCCCAATGTAGTTCCAGCACATGAATCTGTTGTTGTGACAGATTTTCTGAAAAGCATGGCATCCAAAATTAGTCACATTCTCCATACTGCCCTGATTTAGCATCAAGTAAGTTTTTGGCAGAATCACATTACAGTGTACAACATACTAGAAAGTGTACAACATACTAGAAAGTGAATACAAAATGGCATTTAATAATTGGATAATCCAACTTAGAAAGTGTAATGAAGTTCATGGAGTGTACTTTGAGTGGATGATCTGATGTACATTTCAATAATAAATGGATGTACAATTCATTAATAAAGGACATTCAACAATTCACTGATAAATGGCTTGAATGTACAGTGCACTACTAAAGGACTTAGATGTACATTTCACTAATAAAGGACATAGATGTACAATTCACTGATAAGGACATGGCTGTACATTTCACTAATAAAGGACATAGATGTACAATTCACTGATAAATGGCTTGAATGTAGAGTGCACTACTAAAGGACTTAGATGTACATTTCTCTATATTAAAGGACTTGGATTTACAATGCACTAATAAAGAACATGGATATACATTTCACTAATAAAGGACTTGGATGTACAGTGCATAAAAAAAGAACTTGGATATACATTTCACTAAAAAAGGACATGGATGTGCATTTCACTAATAAAGGACTTGGATTTACAGTGCATAAAAAAGAACTTGGATATACAATTCACTAAAAAAAGACTGGGATGTACATTTTGCTAATAAATTACTTGGATATACATTTCACTAATAAAAGACTTTGATAAACATTTTACTAATAATATGCAAATATTCAGAACTTTTTAAAAGCTTCTTGTATCATGGGAATTTTAGTTCACTCTAACAGTACTTTTAAGCCTGAAAATTAAGCTAACCGATCAGGTAATTCTTGATCATACTTGTTCTTAATATTTTGTCTCTGTTACAGAGTAAAATATTAACTTGCACAAAACTTTTGATATAATTTAGAACAGCCTGCCAATCAGGAAATTCCTAAGTTTGAGATTTATGATCAACCAATTGCAAGAGACTTTTTATGTAACAATGTTTTTGATTGGTTGAAGGCATACATACATACATACATACATACATACATACATACATACATACATACATACATACATACATACATACATACATACATACATACATACATACATACACACATACACACACACATACATACATACATACATACATACATACATACATACATACATACATACATACATACATACATACACACATACACACACATACACACATACATACATACATACATACACACACATACATACATACATACATACATACATACATACATACATACATACATACATACATACATACATACATACATACATACATACATACATACATACATACATACATACATACATAGAGTGATCACTTAACACTCTCTAGTGAAAGTGTACACTCTACTGCTGTAGTAGAGAAGATGTCTTATACTGATGTCATTTAAACATAAAAAACTTTATCTAAAAAAAACCAACTAAAAGCATGAGATTTGTGACCATTCTCATGCCATATTAGGGATCATGCCACACTGGGGTGATTTATAGCAATTTCTGGAAAAAATATCATGTACTAATTTAATCATACTTAGTTGATCTGGCATTTTATACTCATGTTCAATTTGTATTTCCATATCCCACACACTAATTGCAACTATTCATTTACTTTCTTTGCAGTCTGCTTATTGATAATTTATGGTGCTGAATTAAACTTTGATCAGTCAGTCAGTTTTGGATTTATTCATTCACATTGCAAAGTTAGAATATTTAGAAAGGGTAGAAGAGGGGTATGTAAATACAAATATGCAAATACAAAACCTCATTTTTATTTTGTTTTGATTAATGGAAAATAACTTGTTTGATATGGGTTATGAATATATATCAGCCTACTAGCCTTGACATATCTTTTCTTAATATGATATTTCTTCTTTCTATAAATTCAGAACAAAACATATAAAGTTTGAGTATGTAACCAGTGTATTTGCTTATGAAGTAATCTGGCCATGAAGTCTCAGAATTTGAATAGCACAACACTTGAGCTAAAATTCATCGCCGAAAATTTATTATGATACTTGTTGTATATCTGTCATTGAAATTTTGCCTGCTGGTGGGGAAAATCAAAAAAAAGAAGATTCTGAAATTTTTAATAATTTTGCATATCTTCTCTGAAAGTTGCAGAATGTTGAAATGTTCAAATTATAAGCCTAAAATTCTTTCTTGGAAATTTCAAAATAGGTCTTGAATACCCAGTGTTACACACATTAGAAATGAGTGTTCCTTTGGCATGCCCATTGTTACACACACATCACAAATGGGCATTTCTCTGGCATGCTTAGTGTTACACACAATTAGAAATAATCATGGTCATTCCTCTGGCATATCCTGTGTTGCACACACACATACACACACACATGTGCATTCCTCTGGCTTACTCAGTGTTACATGCATTACAAAAATGGTATTCCTTAGGAATAAACTTGGGTTTTATTAGAAAGGTGCCACTGTATAAAATGTTAATGTTTTTCTAATATTTCACAGTGCATACTTACCAGTAGACAACATTTGATTTACAAAAAGGTGATGGCTTTTTAGTAATTTTTTTATAAACATACTGTGAGTTCATTATATTTTTATTGGCTTGCAAATTTTTTTTGATTTCTTGGTTATAGCAAACTTTTAAAGACCCATTAAAATCTAGTCTTTGCTGAAATCAGTATGACCCCCTCCCAAGTCAGATTTAAGTACCACTGAAAATGTCATTTTTCACAACAACACCAAAATAGGTACTCATAAAAATGAATGAATTCTCAGTATTAACTTAATTTGCTTTTTATTGTAATGAGGCGAGGCAAGTTGTATAATAATGTAGTAAAATTTAAACATTGGTCAAGGGACAAATAATTTTGCCTTATAGGTCTAACAATTTACAAATTATTGTTTAACAGGTTATAGACTACACCAGAAACTTCAAATGTAAATTGACTTCATTTCATTATCACATTTTTATATGCCCAGTAAAAGGCAGAAAATGTTAAGATGTCCATATGTATGTACATGCATCCATCTCTACATTCATTCATCTACCTGTATGTACATGCATCCATCTCTACATTCATTCATCTACCTGTATGTACATGCATCCATCTCTACATTCATTCATCTACCTGTATGTACATGCATCCATCTCTACATTTATTCATCTACCTGTTTTGCTTAGGCATAATTTTACACCTTTGTGGATGACTTGCACTTGGTAGAAGTTTGTTTATTTTGTTGTCAGAATTTCTAAAGTCAAGGTTATTGTGATTAAAAGAAGGAAAAAAGGGAAAAACCTTTTTTTATATATCACAGACCTGAACTAAACTTTCATGATGACTTGCATTTGAGTGAAGAATTTTGGAGTTAAAAAGATAAAAGGTCAAGGTTATTGTGACAATACGAAGAAAATTGGTTTAATAGCTGTAATAGTTTTTTAGTTCAAATCTGTAGTAAACTTCATGGATAATTTGCACTTGGTATAAGAAATGATCTTATGAAATTTGGAGTCTGAACATCAAAGGTCAAGAACTCTTGTTGAAAAAGTAAGAATGATTTATATACAAATCTTATCTTCTTGACATTCATCAGAATTTGTGAAGGCTGACATGTTGGGTAGAAAAAAAAGCTTGTAGAGTTGGGATCACAAGTCAAGGTCATTGACTGAAGAAAGTTTAGTGGTAAATGGCTTGCACTTAAGGTAAAAAAGTGGCCTTTTGATTTGAGAGTCAGTAACTGAAAGGTCAAGGTCATTATGTCAGAGAAAAATGATTTTTACAAAACATTGGGCTGGTGAGTAATGTACTGTTCATGCTACTCTTGTTAACTTTGTGAAGTCATTTTTTTTCAAAAATAGATTGCAAGTGCAAATTGGAATATCTGTTGAAATTGATGACTATATATATATATATATATATATATATATATATATATATATATATATATATATATATATATATATATATATATATATATATATACACACACACACATACACACACACATACACACATATACCTAAGTACACAAATTAACTCCATTTTAATTTTGACATGGATATTTGAAAAAATTGATTGATCATATATGTACATTGCATATGTAACAAGTAATTTTTTTTAAAGCCATTATTACATTATTATACTCAGTTTTATGTAAAGCCATTATTACATTATTGTACTTATTTTTATTTAAAGACAATATTACATTATTGTACTCAGTTTTATTTAAAGCCATTATTACATTATTGTACTTATTTTTATTTAAAGACAATATTACATTATTGTACTCAGTTTTATTTAAAGCCATTATTACATTATTGTACTTATTTTTATTTAAAGACAATATTACATTATTGTACTCAGTTTTATTTAAAGCCATTATTACATTATTGTACTTATTTTTATTTAAAGACAATATTACATTATTGTACTCAGTTTTATTTAAAGCCATTATTACATTATTATAATCAGGGCATGTAGAATCCAATTGTTTATTTATCCTTTCCATTGAGTAAATTATCTTGGTATATATGTTTACTTCTGTTTTATATATATATATATATATATATATATATATATATATATATATATATATATATATATATATATATATATATATATATTACAGAATTTAAACATCCTTTTATTTATATTTATGTTTTTTTGATCTTTACATTTATTTCAGTAGCTCATGCTCTAAAATTTTTGAACAGTTTTGTTTCACCTTTTTGCAAATGTTACCTTTAGTTGGGATTGCTCTGGTGGCCTGGTGGTTAGAGCATCTGTCTCCTATGCAGGAGGTCGTGGGTTCAAACCCTGGCCGAGCCATAGCAAAGACTTCTAAAAATGGTACTAACAGCTGCCTTGCTAGGTGCTCAGAAGTAAGAGGCTAGTGTTAGGACTGATCGGCCTGATGTCAGGATAATGTGAATGGCTGGGACATCATACTTTAGTGTAGCATGATTTCCCAGTGCTAGATGTTACTGTAAACTGTCACACTGCAGACATTATAGCAATATATGACTGAAAAATTGTTAAAGCTGCTTTAAAATTCTAAAATACCTACCCCCACGTACCTTTAGTTGGGACCTATTGTGCTGAGTTGCTTATATAATACTACATTTTCAATGTTACAGCAAAGCACTATGCTTGTAAACAAATTGCTGTTTGTAGAATGTTTCATAAAGCATCAGAACTTAAATCTTATGAAATTTACACTATGCCCAGGCTTTTTAGAACTTATTCCTCTTCATTAACATTTTTGATTGAATTACTACTATGGATATATTGAGATTAGCTTGTGGCTTAGATTTTGATGAAAATTTTATGAACAACATCGCAATGATAAATTCAGGTGTCAAGTGATGCTAAATAGCATTTGGAGATATACTTCAATGGTACATATTCTAGACAAGGTCAATTAACATCATTTTAAGGATACCGTTAATGTATGTTTTACTTGCTGTTTTCAGTCCAAGATGGCACTTGAAGAACAGCTAAATGAGCATGATGAAGAGGTCAATAGGGCAAAGAAAGTTACAAAGCGGAAGGATGAGGAAATCCGAAGGATTAACGAGGAACTTCAAGAACTTCAACAGGTGATGGTGGTTCCAAAATTGTTCTGACACTGACTTCTACTTTTGGTCCTGCTTTTATACTAAAAAAGTTAACTTTGACTACAAATTTATGTCAGATATGTGCTTTTCTGCATGTTTTTGGCAATATCTTATTTTCTTATTTGTGTTCTGATAAAATCGCACTAGTTCACCAATTTCTCTATAATTCCATCTTATCCTGGTTTTTATTCTTGAACATGGATGTTGCCTTGAAAACTCCTTGAGTTTAAAAAAAGATGGTTTTATCCATACAAAGTCCCTGATGTTTTCAAATATCTCCTTGAAGTTTTCTAGAAACTTTTTAATTTATGTGAAGGAATACAAATCATTAAAACTGAACAAAATATATCTATTAAAACTGTTTATTTTGATATTGTCAAAAAATAATGAATAAAAAATAAATGGGATGAATTTGGTGGATCAAAGGGCACTAACTCCAGTTGTTAATTAAAGTGACATATGGAGAAGATTCATTTGTTAGGAGAGAAAATACTCTCAAAAGACTTGGAAGTCCATTAAAGCTCATTGGAAGTCCATTAAAGCTCATTGGAAGTCCATTAAAGCTCATTGAAAGTAATTAAAGCTCATTGGAAGTCCATTAAAGCTCATTGGAAGTCCATTAAAGCTCTTTAGAAAGTATCATCAAGGGCTGTATGAACCATGAAGGATTGTAAACTGCTGATCAGATAACACTTTTATACATTTTGACATTTTCATCAATAACTTACCCAGTACTTAGGTTTTAATAAATTAATACAAATTAACCATGATTTGCTTTAACATCTGTCTGACTGTATTATTTGGTCATTTCCCATTGGGGGTAGGGTGTGAGTGTCCAACTTGTAATTTGTTTGACAACTTAGAGAGTGGCTTATCATTAGAAAGACAGGATGGGTTTCTCATCAGAAAGGCAAGGAAGTCTTATCATCAGAAAAAACAGTGGAGAAAGGTTTATCATCAGAAAGACAGGAGAGAGGGGCTTATCATCAGAAAGACAGGAGATAGGGGCTTATCATCAGAAAGACTGGGAGTGTTTATCATCAGAAAGACAGGAGAGAAGGGCTTATCATCAGAAAGACAGGAAAAAAGGGGCTTATCATCAGAAAGACTGGAGAGAGGGGCTTATCATCAGAAAGACTGGAGAGAGGGGCTTATCATCAGAAAGACTGGGAGGGTTTATAATCAGAAAGACAGGAGAGAGGGGATTATCATCAAAAAGTTATGGATGGCTTATCAATCTACCAATGTGATGAATGCACAGGTAGATGGTTTACTTCGTACTTAAGTGAGAGAACACAACATGTTTATATTAATAATGTTCTGTCTGAACCTGAAACAATTAGATGTGGAGTACCACAAGGCTCAATTCTGGGTCCATTACTGTTTATTTTATTTATTAATGACCTACCACTTGTACTAAAGGACTCAGTATCATCTACAGATCTCTATGCAGATGACACAACATTGTCAGACATCCAAAACACAAAACAAGAACTCAACATTTCTTTACAGAATGCCCTAAACAAACTAGAATACTGGTGCACATGCAATGGCATGGTGGTTAATACTGGTAAAACTAAAATATTACTTATCTCAACACGGAGAAAAAGAACAAAACTTGATAGCGATGAACTATGTCTGACATGGAAGGATAAAAGGTTGCAAATGGTCTGTCACGATAGTCTACTTGGTGTTTTGGTAGATAATAACCGATCATGGACTGAACATATCAAACATATCAGTAAAAAAGTAAATTCAAGTTTATGGCTTCTCAGTAGGATAAGACACTTCCTCCCGGAAAAGCACAGAAAACTATTTTATAACAGTTACATACAATCCTATTTAGACTACTGTAATACAGTATGGGGTAATTCAAATGATAAAAACTTAGCAAAGCTGGCACATCTCCAAAAAAGAGCTTTTGAGTTAATATCAATACAGAAAGAAAGCAAGGAAAATTTAGCTGGTAAGTTAAAAATACTACCTATTAAAGACCGAATCTGTTTAAGAAAAGCCAAATTAATGTACAGGATAGCCAATAATAATGCTCCTGAATATTTACAATCACTATTCAAGTATAGGCTACCTGGAAATACTCCCCACCTGCGATCAATGTCTACCAAACATTACAAAATTCCCAAACCAAAAAAGGAATTATTTAAAAAAAGTTTCCAATACTCTGGAACTTTGCTCTGGAATAATATTCCAGTTGAGATTAGAAATGCCCACTCTATTTCCTCTTTCCAAACCCAGTATATACAATGGCTTCAGAGATGCAGCAAAAAAAAAAAAATTCCTTTGAATGAGGGCCTCAAGGTAGATTAGTTCTTAGCTAATTGAGTTACCCTCTTTAAATAAAGTCATAATAATAATAATAATAATAATAATAATAATAATAATAATAATAATAATCAGAAAGACGGGAAAATTGCTTATCATCAGAAGGACAGGGGAGAATGGATTATCATCAGATGAGGGATTATTAGAAGACTGGGAGGAGTTATCATATGATAGGGAAGAAGGGTTTATCATCAGAAAGACAAGAGAATGGATTATCATCAGAAAGATAGGAGAATAGTTTATAGGAAGATGGGGAAAGGGATTATCATCAGAAAGACAGGGAGGGATTATCATCAGAAAGACAGGGAGAGCTTATCATCAGAAAGACAGGGGGAGCTTATCATCAGAAAGACAGGGAGAGCTTATCATCAGAAAGACAGGGAGGGCTTATCATTAGAAAGTCAGGGAGGGTTTATCATTGGAAAGTTGGGAAAAGGGATTATCATCAGAAAAACAGAGGCTTTATTATTAGAAAGGTGGGAAAAGGGATTATCATCAGAAAGACAGGGAGGGTTTATTATTAGAAAGGTGGGAAAAAGGATTATCATCAGAAAGACAGGGAGGGTTTATCATCAGAAAGATGGGAGAAGGGATTATCATCAGAAAGACAGGGAGGGTTTGTTATTAGAAAGGTGGGAAAAAGGATTATCATCAGAAAGACAGGGAGGGTTTATCATCAGAAAGATGGGAGAAGGGATTATCATCAGAAAAACACAGGAGAAGGAATTATCACGAGAGAATCACTGAGTTATAAATAACAATGAAGACAATACATTTACTGAAAACTGAATTAGAACAGGCTGTTCTGATTTCCTCATTATGCCTACACCCTCAGTCCCATCCATGCATCAGTTGTGAAAATTTAGTTGAAAAACTGTAATCAGTTTTGATTTTCATAAGGTTATAAAGCTTGACAGAGTTATAACCTTAATTTAACTTGTAAATATTACCTTGCATATTAAACCAGGGCTCCAGGTGGTCTAAAGCACTTGCCCTTACCAGTCACTGCCATCTATCCTCTGTCTGTATTGAATCAAGTCTCAGGTTTGGCCAATGTGGGTATGTGAGACAGCTGACAAGTTGCTTCCTGTGGGTCAATGGTTCTTACTGGGTTTTTCCTGAGGTTTTCCTTATAGTGGCTGCCATGTATAGTTTGTTTTGTGCTGGGAAATGGCGTTAAACTCCAAACAATAACATTAACATCATATTGAACCAAATTTGCTTCAGAAAATCCATTGCATAATGTGTCTGGGGGAATCTATTGTATAAATGCATTTTTAGATAATGAATATGTTCACTGTATTATAATTTCATTGAGGGAGAATATTTAAATTCTGGACTAACACAAATTAATAAGTTTTAGAAAAGTAGGACATGGAAATATAAGATGGATGGATTAGTCATTAATAGGAATTTGGGTTCAAAATTTTGTTATTGGAAACTTATTGTGTGTGTTTGTTTTCATGGATGTATAAACATGCATGTGATCAGTCAAATTTCCTTGACCTAATTTTTATCAAACTTCATATGTAGACTTGGGCAGGGTCAGCTCTCAATTGGATGTCAGGTTACTGACAGGTGAAAGCCTTAAAAATTCCATGAATTCTTGACATAAGATAATTTTTTCAAGCTCTATGAAGTCAGACTAATTGATAAAACAATACCCATCCCCTCTCCCTCCTTTTTTAAAATATTCGATGACAATGAAATAGTAGGTTCCTTGCAGGTAATAGAACCATAATAAGTGACTGTATTAATGCAACATCTTCATCAAATGAAATACACAGTATAAACATGGGCATGAGCTTATTATAAAAATTGGCATCTACTTGTTTTTGTGTTGCAATCAATCATTTTTTTCAGTTAAAATCATTCAGAAAATCATGGGTTGATTGATAGTTAATAGTTTTACAACATTAAGATAACAAATAATAAGAAAGAGAACTAACCTAAATGATCTATTTAGCATCTCAAATGTGTTCTTGTTTGTCCTGATGTTACTGGTATTTCTATAAACGTTGTGTTAACTTTCTTCATAGCATAGTCATACACCTGGATAAAAATAACAACAGTCTTGTCATCTCCACTATCAGTTTCTTCAAGAGACATGATTTGTTTTTATGTAACTCAGTTACTTGCATGTCCAACATTTGGTGTAATTGCCATATTCATTGGTTTTGTTCTTTTGCAACTTAATTTTTTTAACAGTATCATTATCTGGGAACATTTCGTTATATAGATCTGAAAAATGGGTTGCAATTGCTAATGGCAAATTGTGCTCAGTGGTTAAATTACAGAAAGTACTTCAGCTCTGTTAGTGATTGTTTAAACATGTTACTTTTAGAATTGAGCTCTTCATGTCCCGATGCTGGGTGGTGTTGCCATGTTGATGGATGTTGTACACTCTAGAATTACTCATTTCGATATGGTGTTTATAGTGCGTGCAACAAATTAAATGCTACCTTTTTCTTCTGTACTTCAAAAAATCAAACTCCATCATCAAGAACTGATCTCAAACTTACCAATAACATTTAATAATGATGGCTTAAAAATTCTCATTCTTGACAGTGACATGTAGAAACTTTTGTGTTTCAACACATTTTTAATTTACTTAACTTTGAATAAATTGAGTTGTTCCACACTTAATGTACCTATGCAAATTAGCTTAATGGACTCTTCATCTGCAGTGCACAAAAGACTTCACATTACTCCAGCAAACATTTTGTTAATTTCAATCATTCATTATTATATTCTAGGTCAGTGATAATGCTGTAGCAGAACTAGCTTCAGTTAAGGCGTACTATGAGCGTGCATTAGAACAGATAAGTGTGTTGGAGAATCAGAAGCAATTATCTAAACAGCAACAGGATCTAGCAGACCAGGAGAAAAGACGGCTCCATGCAGAGGTAGAAAGACTGAAAGAGGTAATATGTCACTTGAATATTTTCTATTGATAGGAGCAATTTCCATTTCAATTACTGTATTGATTCTGGGTTATTTGTGTGTGTGTGTGTGTGTGTGTGTGTATGTGTATGTGTGTGTATGTATGTGTGTGTTTATATGTATATGTGTGTGTGTGTTTGGATGACACTTATAATGCATTATTGGCTGTGTCATGTGGAGGAAATGGAAGATAAATACTTTACCCAAGGACACACCAAGACTGCCGACTAGGGTGACTTAGGTGGGTATTGAACCCGCTACCCATTGATTCTGAATCCAACCCTCTGCCAACTGAGCTGCCATGGCTCCTCTGTTGGTTCTGTTGTAATGTGTGCCCAAGCACAAGTAGACTCAGATCCTCAGCTTGATAATGTGCCAAGAAATCAGGTTCTATTTTGTTTGGAGTTCTGATGATTTAGGACTTGATCATTTTATAGATAAACCAGTATAAATTTACAACTACATGCTGAAATTTTAACAAATCTTCAAATGTTTGAAAAAATAAAATCAGCTATGTAGGTCCATATAGGTTAATCTTGGTTTAGCAGCCAGTTTAATATCATATCCATGGTACCATGGTAAATGGGATATATCAGTGTGATATGATTTAAAATGGCAAAAATGACAATTAGGCAAGCATGTTTGAATAGCATTGTATATTGTGCATTGAATTAGTGTATTGTGATAAATATACTATTAGCAGTGAGCTACCATTACACCCAGCCCTAAACAGCACTAGTCCAGATTGGATTTGATCTTGTTTGTTAAGCTTTGGATGCAAAGTGAATGCCACAGACTCCCATCTGCCTGTTGATGGTATGATGGCTGATCTTTATCCCCACTGTTTGCAGTATGCATTACACATAAATTTAGTTTATAGTTACAAGAATTGTACTTTGAAGTACAAGCTATAGAGTCTTGCACATAATTTACCATTTTCTGCTGGGTAATGTGAGCATTTATGTTTGTGGTAGCACATCTTTTGCAATCTTCCTGACGATGTTGTTGCATTGTCTGCTACTTGCATAGTATATTTGCTTATTTTGTAGTTTAAGTAATGTGAGTGTTCATTATTCTGTTAGCTTAAGATGTTATATTATTCTGTTTGTTTAAGGTGACTGACAGTAAGTCAAAAGACCTCAAGAAAGAAAGGGAACAGTTAGAGGAAGCTGTCCTAGATTTAAAGGTACCATGATTTCACATCTTTATATTTTCTGCCATTCATGACTTGGTGAGAAGGTGCATTGTGACTTCAGGTTTACATCTTTATATTATCAGCCATTCATGACTCAATTAAATCCTTAATCCCTAAGCCAATTAGCTAGGCAATCCCCTTACAGCATACTTGCAGAGATCACCTAGGTTAGTTTTAGTCTTACCAGTGCCTGTATCCCTTAGACTTGCTGACAGCACTTGGCTTGGATACTTTTCCAGACTTGCAGTAAATTTGTTATTTTTTTATATTTGTTTAATTCCTTTAATTAGGCTGAAATTTGGCACATTTCTCAATAAAATTATGTACATAATGGTATACATTTCTTCATGCAGAAATAAAACTTGTGCATAAAGGTGAAAATAAATGATGTACTTATCAATTTCTTTCTCTTGCCACAAATAATCTGTAAAATCTATTAAGAATATTCACACAATAATTAACACATGAAATAATTATATTTTATGTACACAGAAATTCCACTTGTCATCTCTTGTAAACTTAACCTCCTGTGAATATGTTTAAAGATGCACATATTTTGCTTGCTCTTGAATTATCTTTCATCCTTAAAATTCTCACAGAAAATTTAAAAGCTAATAAAACACTTAAACTTTGAACTCATTCTCATCATGTTCACTGTTATCATCAATGGCTATTTCGATGTCACTATCAATATCATCCAATAAAATCCTGAAAATTCTGTCAGAGTTTGTCAAGTACAAGTCTGCTCTAAATGGCTGATTCCCATCAATTAGCATCATTTTTGAATCTAAATATCTTCAAAATTTCTGCTGCAATTAAAATCAATTTTTTTCTCCATTTTTAGCAGTGTTCACTCTGTCTATGTAAGCTAAAATTGTATTGGTTCAACTGCCTGCATAATTAAGAAATGGTCTGCAATGACGTAACTCGTCATGCGAGGAAAAAGCTATGTCTAATACTGGCACTCAAACTCGGTGTAGTATACAAGTTAGGTAAACTCTGCCATGCTATCAAGGTGCTTAGGAGATGAGGGAGGAAAAGTGTGATGAGTTATTGGGGCACCAGGGATTAATGAGTTAAAGGGTGCATTGTGACTTCAAGTTCATTGGCGACATGCTGGTACAAAATTGAGGTCCTTCAGTAATGTTTACAGAAAAATTTGGACAAGAGGTTTCATAGGTGGTAATACATGGTTGCAGTATTGAAGAGATAAAAAGATGAAGAAGCACTGTATGTGATTTTTTTTATATTCACCATGATTTTATTAATGAATATGTAGACACTGTTAGTATATATAGTCAGTCTGAAATTAGCAGTGTGGGTTTTTTTTGCACAATTGATTAATTTATTCTTTGCAGATGGGATAAATTCTGGATGTTTGTGTATTGTTGATAGGATATTACATCATTAGAGTGAATGTACATAGTCATGAAGACAATATTTTTGGTATCATAAGCTTGTGTATCATACATATTTTAGTGATTAAGACCAAGTCTGTTTTAATAAGTTTGTGTTGTGTCTGCTGCAAGTGTTTTGATGATTTAGACCCAGTCTCATATCTTAAGTTTGTGTTGTATTCATTGTACATATTTTAATGATCAAGACCCAGTCTGGTTTAATAAGTTTGTGTTTTATGCATTGTACATATTTTAAGGAACAAGACCCAGTCTGGTTTATTAAATTTATGCTTTGTCTGCTGCAAATGTTTTGATGATTAAGACCCAGTCTGGTTTAATAAGTTTGTTTTATGCATTGTACATATTTTAGTGATTAAGACTTAGTTACAAATCATAAGTTTATCTTGTTTGTATTGTTCATATGTTAGTGATTATACTTAGTCTGGTCTGCTAACCCTTTACCTAATGTAAGTGCCTTTTGGCATCTGCCGATGTACCATACAGGCGCCTTTTGGCAATTTACCCGATGTCACTATAAGTGTCTTTTGGCAAATCTGTAAACAACAGTCATTTTGAGCAGGTTTTCGTAGTGCCACCCTTGGGTAAAACCCTCTGTTAGATACTACATTCAATGGTGAGAATGACCATTACGTCAGATCATGTGGTCACTGTTGATGCTCTGGTTGCAATCTGCCATTGAAAGTATGTAGGTCGTAAATGGGTCGTATTCTCCATTCGACAAAATGGCAGTCTCTGATATCGTTCAGTACTTAAACCAGTAGAATCACAACTATGAAAGCTTCAATAACTTAGGTAAAGCCTCTGAGATTGAGGTAGGAAAATTTTAACATCTTCATATTTTATATTTTGTTATGTTGTACTTCATGTTTATTTGGAGTGGTTTATCTTCCAATTTTTTTTGCAATTTATTTTACAGTTTTAGAACTTTAGCTTTAATTGGCACCATAAAGCTATTATGGTTAGGTGCCATAAAATGCTACTGCATATTTCAGTTGCTTGTTTATTACAGCTGTAATTGGCTTTTATAGTCTCAAGAATCATTTAATTGCAATGTGTATTCAATGCATAAAACAGGTCTTACATCAGTATCAAATTTACAGGTGAGATTGCTTGAGTGATCTCCCTTGGTTATGGCTACCCATATTTCAAATTGTGTTCTGCATTTTTCTGGGTAATGTTTTGTTGAAATAATTTAGTTTAAATTTGTATTGTTTTACTGTTTGATTCATTTTTCATTAAAAAGGCTAACAATTTTTCTTTATTTTTAAAGTTACAAGTAAGTATTATTTTTTAATTTACTTTTGCTTAAACTAGGTAGTTTAGGAAAGCATGATTGTAATGACTGTAGAAAGATTATAACTAAAGAGTTAATGTCATATATCATGCAGAGATCAAATTGCATCTTGTCATCTTTGTTTATCCCAGAAACCTTTTACAGAAAATCCGTAACAGTCTTTAAATGTCATTATTTGTCCACCATTCTATAATAATATTACCCTTTTCATACCTTTAGAAAGCTGCTGTATACAAGGGAAATTTTCACATTCTGTTTCCTAACATTTTTTGTGGCATCAGAGTGAGAGCAAAAATTGAACTAGTGGAAGTCAGAAATATCCAATGTTTTTGACTGAGTCATCCAAAGAAAATTATCAGTGTACAAATATTAGACATGTATATTTAAAAAAAACCAGAAAGCACAAAAATATATTTAGAAATTTCCCCATACACAGTATTTTTCTTTACCATGTTCTTTCAATCCCTGATTTTTAATGATAACTACTTGATACATTCATACAATTTACATGAAAAAGGAAAAGCTTATTTACTGAGCCATAATTTGCTTACAAACTAAAAATGAATGTCACTTTTATGATATATTCAAAATGTCACATGAGGAACTCAAATGTAATTTTACAAACTGACAGATTTGTTTAAAACCTGAAGCAGGAGCATTATTGAAAGAAAACCAAACTTATTTTCAAAATAAAGCAAAATCCTCTTAAGGAAATTTGGCGTATGCATTTTAGTATGCAGATGTTGATGACCTGATTAGTTTTTTTTGTTTATTCAATTATAAGAATATTCCAGATTTTGTTCTTCATTTTTTAACTTTGGGACTTTATGATTGGACAAGCTTTACACAAAATATGAACATATGTAAAAATTTCCTTGTTAAATGATTTATGTCAAATGTTATCATGAGACAGTTTCCTTGTTAAATGGTTGACACAAAATATTGCATGTGATAGTTTCCTTGATAAATAACTTATATAAACTATGATCACATATGGCAGTTTCCTTGTTCAGAGACTTTTGCAAAATATGAGCATATATGGCAATTTTTTTTTTTAAAATGATTTATACAAAATAGTATCACATATGATGCTTTCATTGTTCAGTGATTTATACAAAATATGATCATATATGGCAGTTTCATTGTTAGATGATTTTCTTAAACTTTCAATTCAGGTTTAATTTTTTAACTTTTCATGCAAGATATTAGTGTGACAGTTTGGTTGTACATACATGTGTGCCATGGCATAATTTGGTGAGTGTACCATAACGCCTGCATATAAGTCAATTTCAACTGTAAACAACAACATAGATCTGTAAGTACATAATGATCTACAAGATTATAAAAGTCTATTTTGTTTGTTATACTGATTTGTCCTAACAAACTTCATAGACCCAGATGTGTGGTGGATTATACAGTGGCTAATCTTGGTCTGTGCATTTTGCAGTTGGACTTGTCTTTTAAATGACTAGATATGATATGATAAATTCACCTGTGACTACTTTAACAAAGTGTTCAGAGTTTCGTTGAAGAAAATCAGGAATGCCATGTCTCTTTGTGTGGTAGGGGGTTGTAAAGAAATAAATTTAGTTCAGACTAGTGTCTTTTTTAACTCCAGATTCTCACATCTGAAGATGAGCAGAATTTTATATTAAAATTAATAATTAAAAATTAAATAGCTCACAAAATTTGAAACAGTAAAATCCTTGATATTGATTTTAAAAAAATACCCATTGAAATTTTTTATTTGTGCTATATTAAGCAAAGCAGTTTCTGTGAATTTAAATGTCCTTTAGATTTAATTGAAAGTTTCCTTATTAATGAGCTAGATTAAGTCACAATGTAATTACTATTTTATCTATCAGTTTTATAGATGACACTAAAAACTAAAATGTATTATTTGGTTCTTTTCTTTCACTGATTTTAACAATTGATTGCTTTGTTGCTAACCTTTTCAATTGGAATTAATTAATCATTTCTAACTCATTGAGGTACAGGCACTTGAATTAACTTATCACAAAATACATTTTATTATCTTAAAAATGAAAATGTCATGGAAGACAGCATTAATTATTTGCCACATAGGTAATTATGGAATTCATCAATTGCAGTAACCAGGTTTTAATAAGGACCAGTTTGAGTAATAATGGTGTCAAAAGAGGTATTTGATCCAATAGCTAACACAAAAAGTATGTTTCCTATTTACACTGGTTTTAAAATTAGGGTTGGTAGATAATTTTTTTGTTGAACATTATATATATATATATATATATATATATATATATATATATATATATATATATATATATATATATATATATATATATATATAATAATTAATATGTATAATGTATTAAGCACTTCACAGTACTGGTCAAAAATGGCCCACTTAGACAAACAAATCAAAATCAGTTTTTAGTTTTTCCTCCCTTGGGCATAAAAAAATGCTATGGGTGGCTGACTGGAAACACACATATTTTGTTTTTGGCCTAAGTTCCTCTTTTTTTATTGACCTTAGATTATGTAAAAATTTGTAACATGGAAAACAGTCATTAATCTGTTTAGAGAACCGCCTCTTTTAAAATGTTTAATTTGATTCTAACATGAAAAATAAGTTAAATTTGATTTATTTACACTCTGCAACTTGCTGGCCCAGCATTGCAACCATTTACTATGCATTACTGTCATTTTTCAGTGTTATGTTATACTAAATGTTAAAGTTGGTGACATGTTTCTTCCATAGATATATTGGTTGTACTTAGAAAAGCCAAGTCATGTTAGAATTGTACCTTAGACATGGTCTTGCATATGCTCGGGTCTTGGCTTTGTCAAACTTTCAATTTGATACTGATAATTTAGCAGAAAATTTGATACAAAATAAAATTAAAAATTAATTTAATAAATACTTTGCTCTATGTATTATGCTTTTAAATGTTTCTGCAGATTTTGAAATTTTGGGTGGAGCCATAATTTCCAACCACATATACTGTGCTTTAAGTTAAAGTTGGTATATTTTGCTCTCCATAGTTCTAAAAATTCCAGGTCTTGAGTTTGATGTCTGAAGATGAAAAGCTACTATTATCATTAATTAATGATAATTCAGTAATGTTAAGATGAATATATATGTTTATTATATTAATGGTTTAAACTAGAAGCATGATTATTAAAGGTAACCAGATATTCTTATTTTGGGGAATAAATGTTATAATATACCAGTATTAGTTTTCACTTAAATTTTCAAGAAATACCCATTTTTGTGTTTAATTATGTTGATTTCCAGTAGGATTTACATGTTGATGCTACAGTCATATGACAGCAACTATAATTAGTACCTCCCATTTGTGTTAATTTTTTACCTTTTGAACATGTATAGGATTTGAACATGTACAGGACACATTGTTCATGTAACTTTTGCACTTAAAAAAAATTTATTTTCTCAGACATTAATATTTTGGTTCATTATGCTTTAATTTATAGAGTGAAATAAGGCAGGTGAGACAAGAAAAAACTAGACTGGAAGACAGAGTCCATGAATATGAGACAGTAAGTATAACTTGTGTGTCTATACTACATCTTCTGTTGTGACCCAGTTATTTTCAGATTTGGCCCCGTTTCATGTATGTGTACTTTGTTCACAAAGCATCAAAATTGCACAGAAACCACTCAAGGTATATACATTTTCAGGTTATTGCAGAAATTCATAATTTTTGTTTGCTTTTATTTTTTTTTGGTTTTAAATATTTTCAAACTTTGGGGATATTTTTGGGCACAAACCTTGTTAGCATGATTAAGCATAACCCCATTGAGATAAATTTGCTTGCTTGTTTGTGTTCATATGTACATGGCTTGCTTAGATTCTCAGACCATTTTGGCAAATTTCATAAAGCCCTTCGTGGGAATTAGGACATAGTATTTTTTCAGTAATGTTGTTGGCATCATGAACAGCTTGTGGAAATTTTGGTTACAGTTTATAATTTGCGTATATTTCATAAGCCTTTTATGGCTGCTAACCATACTAAGAATGAGTCATATTGAAACTTTGACACATAAAATTCTACAGCAATGTGTTTGTTAAAGTTTTTCATTTGCTAATATTTCCTAAACCAGATAGATTTTCTCCATAACAAGAATGAATAATTATTAGTCTTAGATGTTCTTTCTGTTTGGCACCAATGTTTTGATTGTTGGGTCTTGAGATGTAGGCCTTAGGCCATCTTTTTCAATTTTCTTTCTGTAGACATTGTGGAAAAACCTTATTTGTTGAAGAATCCTATTGATTTGGGGCTCAAAAGGTCAAAAGTCTAGGTCTTTCTGACTTAAAAAAAAATGATTTTTGCATAATATCACTAGTTCTTCATCATCATTGGTTACCAGACTTTGTAGATGACTTGGACTTAGTATCAGTAAAACCCTTATTGATTTTGGAGAGAAAAGATCAATGTTAAATTCACACAAGAGAAAAAGTTTTTTTTTTTAATAAGATTAGTTCTGAGTGACATGCCATGACCATTACATTCTTTGCAGATGTTTTTCACTTGGGTTAAGGATGAAATCTATTGATTTGGGAGTCAGAAGTCGAAGGTCAAGATCATTTTGACAGTTGTGCCATTCACTGTTAAAATATTTTATAAAAGTTTTGGGCTTAGACTTTTTGTTCTGGACACCTACAACAACATTATAGCTGTGGAGACATGCATAATTTCCAGACAATTTATAGATGATCTGTTGTATGAAATAAAGTCTTAATATTGTTTTTTTTTTCATACAAAATAGTGCAGTGTTCATTTTCTGGAAATTTGTAGATCATTAGAAAGTACATATAAGGTTTGTTTTCACTTAAGAAATATGTGTAAATTCTGAATTGTAGTTAAAACAGACATCAATTAATTTCTGAAATTAAAACTAATGGAAAGAAAAACAAGTGAAAATTTGATGGCATCATAAAAACAAATCCTAGCAGATATACACATCAAAATGTTATAGTGGCATTACTTCAGTAAGGATAAGTTTGGTGATATGTGGTAATCTAACAGTGTTGTGGTATGAGGTATTCTAAGACAAGTTATTCTCTTACAAATCCCAGCTTGTTTAAAGTAACATAAAAAAAAATGAGTGAAGCTAACAAGCTTTGTAAATTTTAATAAAAATAATTTATTTCCTTTCAAAACACAAAAAAATATCAAAAAAAGGACTTAAAGTTTGTGAATATAATCCAAACATAATTCCCAGAATTGAAACACACAAGTCCTATTACTAAAATGTCTTAAATAAATCCAAGTTTGAATCCCAGCAAAGTTCAAAGATGGCAGACAAGGACATCAGACTAATGAAGTATTGATGTCAAAAGTTCCACATTGAATTTCATGAATCACAAAAGAATATTCCTGCTTTAGCACTCTGAATAATTTCCGCTGATTGTTTCTGTTCAAAGCTTTGATGACAAAGCACTTATTTTCCAGAAAAAATAAATTATTGTTAAATAATAAATAACTCCAAATTGACACAACAACAGAAAATACTTCTGATCTCTTGAAGGTACTTTAATGACTGAATTACAAAAACAGTGATATTGAGTATTAAACCACACTAAAACATCATTTCCACAATTATGATAGGTTGCATAATCACTATGCACAAGGCACTTGACATGTGCCCAAATAATGTATGACCTTGACACTAACCAATCATTTAAACTTTTATATAACCAAGTGTCTGAATGATGCCAGCTAAAAATAATGCTAATGAAATGCTTTTCAGTTCTGTACAAACAGAATGTACTTTAAAAAAATATTGAATCCCTTGAAAATAATCATTACAATAAAATGTAATGAAACAAAATTAAAATAAATTATTTTTTAAAACTAACACACAAGCAATTTAATTACATATGCATAACATTTCTAACAGAGTTGTGGTAAGAAGCAGGATAAATATTTTTATGAAGGGTGTTCCAAAAGGAAAATCTCTGATGTGAGAGAGTTGTCTGTTGTTATCCTTTTATTTATACCAGCATGTGGCAGTTTACAACATAGAACAAGTAGATACACTTGTACATAATCCTTGCGACATGACCCATTGTTTCCAACTAAAGAAAAGGAATTACAGGAATATAATATCCAAAAATAATGACTAGGCCATCTTATCCTCTGGACAGGGTTATCCCAAGTTTTACTGTGAACTAGATAAATCTGTCTCACATTTCTATATGCATACATGTGACAAAACCAGGATTTCAAACCAGTACATTTACAATTTTGATCAGAACTTATAGACCAGTAGATTTTTATTAGGATAAATTTTACACTGCGGAACAAGTGTATTTTATTGGCAGAATATGCATTCTCTACATAGTATCATATAACAGCTAATTTTTAAGTTGAATTATATTTTGATTCTGATGGAAAAAGTTACAATTATAATTAAATAATAGGAGTCTGTATACTTTCAATGATGCAAAAAAAGAACTGTTTATATTATAATTTAGTGCAAAGATTTTATTTATGTAAAATCCAATAGCATTTTTAGTTTCCTTAAAAAGATCACTGTCTGGTGCCATCGGATGACATTGATTGTGATTATTTAGCTTCACATATAACAGGCTCTAGTTTTTTCTGGTCCATATTTCCTGCTGAATTTGTATTTTGCAAGGAAGGAGAATGCCATTTCTGTGTCAACATTAGATTATCATAATGTGATGACAGCCATATTGTCAAAATGGGATGATAGTCATATTGTCATAATGTGATAACAGCCATTTTGTCATGAGATGACAGCCATATTGTTATAATGAGATGACAGCCATATTGTCATAATGAAATGACAGCCATATTGTCATAATGAGATGACAGCCATATTTTCATTATGGGATGACAGCCATATTGTCATAATGGGATGACAACCATATTGTCAAAATGGGATAACAGGCATATTGTCATAATGAGATGACAGCCACATTGTCATAATGAGATAACATCTATGTTGTCATGATGAAATGACATGATGAAATGACAGCCATATTGTCATAATGAGACAATATCCATTTTGTTACAATGAGATGACACCCATATTGTCATGGGATAACAGGCATATTGTCATAATGAGACAACTTCCATTTTGTTATAAAGAAATGCCATCTGATGACATTGATTGTGATTATTAAGCTTCACATATAACGAGCTCTAGTTTTTCTGGTCCATATTTCCTGCTGAATTTGTATTTTGCAAGGAAGGAGAATGGCATTTCTGTGTCAACATTAGATTATCATAATGTGATGGCAGCCATATTGTCATAATGAGATGACAGCCATTTTGTCATAAGGAGATGACAGCCATATTGTTATAATGAGATGACAACCATATTGTCATAATGAGATGACAGCCATATTGTCATTATGGGATGACAGCCATATTGTCATAATGGGATGAAAGCCACATTATCATAATGAGATGACAGCCATATTGTCATAATGGGATAACAGCCATATTGTCATAATGAGACAACAGCCATATTGTCATAATGAGATGACACCCATTTTGTCATAATGGGATAACAGCCATATTGTCATAATGAGACAACAGCCATATTGTCATAATGAGATGACACCAATATTGTCATAATGGGATAACAGGCATATTGTTATAATGAGACAACATCCATTTTGTCATACAGAAATGACAGCCATATTGTCATAATGAGATGACTGCCACATTGTCATAATGAGCTGAAATCCATTTTGTCATGAGATGACAGCCATATTGTTATAATGAGACAATAGCCATTTTGTCATAATGAGATGACACCCATATTGTCATAATGGGATAACAGGCATATTGTCATAATGAGACAACATCCATTTTGTCATAAAGAAATGACAGCCATATTGTCATAATGAGATGACATCCATTTTGACATAATGAGATGATAGCCATATTATCATAATGAGACAATAGCCATATTGTCATAATGAGATGACAGCCATATTGGCATAATGAGACAATAGCCATATTGCCATAATGAGATGACAACCATGTTGTCATAATGGGATGACAGCCATGTTGTCATAATGGGATGACAGCCATATTGTCAAAATGAGATGACAGCCATATTGTCATAATGAGATGATAGCCATATTGTCAAAATGAGATGACAGCCATATTGTCATACTGGGATGACAACCATACTGATTACTCCAATAATTCTTCCAGCTTTCTTCACTTGGAAGTGGAGGTTCCTGACTTGGTCTAAAGATGTATTTTGAGCCTCATCATCAAGGGTAGCCTGAATTTCCTTCCCACCCCATTTGAGATATTTTGGCATATATTTGGGTTCACAGCCAATTGCCTATAGACAAGTTGGAAATCACCTCCACCATGTCAAGTCAGCATAGGGTGGTTACTTACTATCAGGTCTAGCAATCATAATCAACTTTACATTGAACCATACCTACAAGAAATCAATAGGAAGATAATTTAAGTATTATATTCATTATGTCTTTAATTACCTGAAAGGATGAGACAAAACTTCATTGTGGATGAAATATGATCTGATTCTCACTGTTTGCATTGCTGGTCACATGAGTATTGAAGTCTCACACCCTACATATCCATGTTATTTTAATGGTCCAATACGTATATGATATCAACAGTAAACCTCTTTCCAACATTGTCATAATAATATTTTCACACCTTTCCAATGTTGTTGTAGAAGTTCTAAACTGCTTAATGAAAACCATATCATGTTTGTGAAAAAACAAAAAGGTGATATAATTCTCAGCATATTATTCCAAGAACAATTATAAGAAACATGTTACTATCTCATTGAACTGGACAAATTCAGATTCATCATGTAGAAAACATGTCTGCATGGTCATCACATGATACCAGCAAAAATATCTGTGTATTACCATAATTACTCTGGCAGTTGAAACATCTGTTCTTTGAAAGCTAAAATGTATTTAAATGTCAATGAACGTTTACACTGACTTTTCAGTGAGTGTTCTGACATTTGCAATTTAAAACAGTATTCATAATAAGTCATTGTGTTTCCTTCAGCAATGTGAGAAGAGGAATCCATCCCCGTGCTTAAAAGAAGGTTAGGAAACTTTCAACTTTGGGATAAAAGTTTTGTGTCCAACATGAGGCTGTGTCAAGTGTCTGATGCAAAATTCTGACTCTTGGGGGGATTTCCCAATCCTACTTTGTGTCCAACATGAGGCTGTTTCAAGTGTCTGATGCAAAATTCTGACTCTTGGGGGAATTTCCCAATCCTACTTTGTGTCCAACATGAGGCTGTGTCAAGTGTCTGATGCAAAATTGTGACTCTTGGGGGGGATTTCCCAATCCTACTTTGTGTCCAACATGAAGCTGTGTCAAGTGTCTGATGCAAAATTCTGACTCTTGGGGGGATTTCCCAATCCTACTTTGTGTCCAACATGAGGCTGTGTCAAGTGTCTGATGCAAAATTCTGACTCTTCGGGGAATTTCCCAATCCTACTTTGTGTCCAACATGAGGCTGTGTCAAGTGTCTGATGCAAAATTGTGACTCTTGGGGGGGATTTCCCAATCCTACTTTGTGTCCAACATAAGGCTGTGTCAAGTGTCTGATGCAAAATTCTGACTCTTGGGGGGATTTCCAAATCCTACTTTGTGTCCAACATGAGGCTGTGTCAAGTGTCTGATGCAAAAAACTGACTCTTGGGGGGATTTCCCAATCCTACTTTGTGTCCAACATGAGGCTGTGTCAAGTGTCTGATGCAAAATTCTGACTCTTGGGGGGATTTCCCAATCCTACTTTGTGTCCAACATGAGGCTGTGTCAAGTGTCTGATGCAAAAAACTGACTCTTGGGGGGATTTCCCAATCCTACTTTGTGTCCAACATGAGGCTGTGTCAAGTGTCTGATGCAAAATTCTGACTCTTGGGGGGGATTTCCCAATCCTACTTTGTGTCCAACATGAGGCTGTGTCAAGTATCTGATGCAAAATTCTGACTCTTGGGGGGATTTCCAAATCCTACTTTGTGTCCAACATGAGGCTGTGTCAAGTGTCTGATGCAAAATTCTGACTCTTGGGGGGATTTCCAAATCCTACTTTGTGTCCAACATGAGGCTGTGTCAAGTGTCTGATGCAAAATTCTGACTCTTGGGGGGATTTCCCAATCCTACTTTGTGTCCAACATGAGGCTGTGTCAAGTGTCTGATGCAAAATTCTGACTCTTGGGGGGATTTCCCAATCCTACTTTGTGTCCAACATGAGGCTGTGTCAAGTGTCTGATGCAAAATTCTGACTCTTGGGGGGGATTTCCCAATCCTACTTTGTGTCCAACATGAGGCTGTGTCAAGTGTCTGATGCAAAATTCTGACTCTTGGGGGGATTTCCCAATCCTACTTTGTGTCCAACATGAGGCTGTGTCAAGTGTCTGATGCAAAATTCTGACTCTTGGGGGATTTCCAAATCCTACTTTGTGTCCAACATGAGGCTGTGTCAAGTGTCTGATGCAAAATTCTGACTCTTGGGGGGATTTCCCAATCGTACACCTATGCATATGATGGAATCCATCAATCTTACCATAGACAATGGCACGTTTGTGCACTTTTTCTGATGCATCATTGACTTGATGCCATCAATGCACATATTATAAAGCATGAGTTGTAAACATGCATCATTTTTGGCAGAAAATAATGCATATTTTGGGACAATAAAAAGATTATATTCAAAATTAATGAGTGGGATTGGAGCAAATTTGTACTAGTGGCTCAAAGCAAGATGTGTTCCTGAAATAAATCTTAGACTGCTCTGATGGCTTAGTGGTTAGAGTGTTCTCCTCAGATGCAGGAGGTCATGGGTTTGATCCCTGACCAAGTCATACCAAAGACTTTAAAAAATGGTACTAATGGCTGCTTTGCTTGGTGCTCAGCATTAAGAGGTTAGTGTTAGGACTGGCTGGCCTGGTGTTAGGATAAGGTGACTAGTTGGGACATCATGCTACATGTCTGAGGCATGATTCCCCAGTGCTAGACATCACTATAAACTGACACACTGATGATACTATACCTATATGACTAAAAAATTGTTAAAGCTACATTAAAAATCCAAATCACACACACACACATACACAAACAAATCTTTGAGTTAGATTTCCATATCCTGCCAACTTGGGAAATTATTTTGTCCCTAAAAATCAATATATACATCAAGGTTGTTATGATAATTTTTCAATATTGTAATCATTTTGCTTTCCAGAAGTTACAGAAAGCAAACGATGATCTGAAGGAACAAGTCACCTTAAAAAAAAGTGAAGTGGACAATCTGCGAGCCACATGTGACCGTCTTTCGGCCAGTGTGACGGAAAAGGATCAAGAACTGGAAACCTTTGAGGACAAGATTGTGCTTTTAGAGGAAGAGGTACTTAAGGCATTCCATTGTAATTGTTTTCACAGTCATTAAAGCTCACCTCCATAATAACATGCATTGTTATATAACAAATATGGATATAATGTGGTACAACTACTGACCCCATGACCAAAAGTATACCAATATAAAGCAGTATTTATTGAAAGAAAGCAAGGTAGTTTTGTATCTTCATTTTCTTTTCAAAATGCAAGTATTTAACAATGAACAAAAAGTCATTTTGACATAGTGTTTTTACCAGAAGAATTAAGTCAATACAGAGTCTTTATAGGTTTCTTGCTTTCTGCCCCAGACACCTGCAAACACCTAAGTACAGTTATGCATATACATATGCACATAGGCCTCTGGAAACCAGAGTGTAAGTGGCTGATTGGTCCAGGTGGCTGATTGGTCCAGGTGACTGATTGGTCCAGGTGGCTGATTGGTCCAGGTGGCTGATTGGTCCAGGTGACTGATTGGTTTAGGTGGCTGATTGGTCCAGGTGGCTGATTGGTCTATGTGGCTGATTGGTCTATGTGGCTGATTGGTCCAGGTGACTGATTGGTTTAGGTGGCTGATTGGTCCAGGTGGCTGATTGGTCCAGGTGACTGATTGGTCCGGGTTGCTGATTGGTCCAGGTGACTGACTGATTTAGGTGGCTGATTGGTCCAGGTGGCTGATTGGTCCATGTGGCTGATTGGTCCAGGTGACTGATTGGTTTAGGTGGCTGATTGGTCCAGGTGGCTGATTGGTCCATGTGGCTGATTGGTTTAGGTGGCTGATTGGTCCAGGTGGCTGATTGGTCCATGTGGCTGATTGGTTTAGGTGGCTGATTGATTTAAGTGGCTGACTGTCCAGGTGGCTGATTGGTTTAGGTGGCTGATTGGTTTAGGTGGCTGATTGGTCCATGTGGCTGATTGGTCCAGGTGACTGATTGGTTTAGGTGGCTGATTGGTCCAGGTGGCTGATTGGTCCATGTAGCTGATTGGTTTAGGTGGCTGATTGGTCCAGGTGGCTGATTGGTCCATGTGGCTGATTGGTTTAGGTGGCTGATTGGTTTAAGTGGCTGACTGTCCAGGTGGCTGATTGGTTTAGGTGGCTGATTGGTTTAAGTGGCTGATTGGTTTATTGGTTTAGGTGGCTGATTGGTTTAGGTGGCTGATTGGTTTAAGTGGCTGATTGTCCAGGTGGCTGATTGGTTTAGGTGGCTGATTGGTTTGGGTGGCTGATTGGTCCAGGTGGCTGAGTGGTCCAGGTGGCTGATTGGTCCAGGTGGCTGATTGATCCAGGTTACTTGCCTTTACTGATCACTGCATCTCACAGCAGTCCACATGGGTTTGTGACTCGAGCTCTGCCATTATGGGTATGAGAGAATGTTTACCTTTAGCTTTCCTTGGGTCAGTGGTTCTTTTTGGGCTTTTTCCCAGGTTTTTCCTATACCAGATACACTGATTGGCATGTTTAGCCTATGATGTTCTGAAAATTGGCATTAAATCTACAAACCATCAATGACTATCAACTATGGAAACCATTGTATTTGCCAGACATGTCTGCTGGTAAACAGTTTTTTAACCAATTTCAGATTTCTCCTGTCAGACAGTTATGAACATCAAATTATATTCTTTTTATGTATGTTTAATTTCATAACTGTAAAATCTAATAATTTCAAGTCCCTTATCAGAACAAAATGAAGCACAGGTAAATCTTTGTTTGATAGGTGTTTGACTGCCTTGAGTGTTATTCATAATTGCCCCTTAACTGATCAACACCTGGAGTTTTTTGTTCATTTTCACCATAATTTAAGTAGGAAACACATTTTGGGGGCCATTTCTGAATACATCCCAATACATCGATTTCCAAGAGATTTATGGTTAGCCTAATGCCTAATTGTGTTAGAAACATTGTTTTTCATTGGCTATTTCACTCATGCATGAGCAGAAGGGTAGAAGTTGGAGTTCTTTTGGTTTTTTTTGTGGGTTTTTTGGGGGGAGGGGGAAGAGCTTAAGAGACCCATCATTTTCATATCAAGAACACTCTTGATTCCAAAAGCCCATCTTATCCTACTTTTTGCAAAGGTTCGTTTTAATTCTGAGGCCAAAAAGTCTAAAATCCAGACACAGAATTGGATTCCGACCATGGGCAAATTTTTGTTGGAAAATATTGAGTCAAAAATTTTTCATTTTTCTCTCTGTATTTTGTATTGCAACATCCAGATTATTTAGGATCGGTGTAGAGCTACATCTGTCTACCTTTCTATAATACCTGGTGTCAGGATAATGTGACTGGGTGGGACATCATGCTAAATGTCTGCTGCAGGATGCCCCAGTGCTAGACATCACTATAAACTGCCTCACTGCAGACATCATAGCGATATGACTGAAAAATTGTTAAAGCTAGTTAAAAGTCATAATCACATCACATCACTATAATACCACCCACTTTGGTGTATTGTATATAACCTTGACACTGCGGAGCTTGGAAGTAGGCTACTATCTTGAGTTAATGAGTTAATCCTGGGTTCACATCACTATAATGCCACCCACTTTAGTGTATCGTATATGACCTTGACAGTGCGGAGCTTGGAAGTAGGCTACTATCTTGAGTTAATGAGTTTATCCTGGGTTCATTAAGGTATACACTGCAACCCCCAAATGTCAGTATACTGTCAAGCATCCAATAGAATCCAGTCAAGCATCCAATAGAATCCAGTCAAGCATTCAATAGAATCTACATATTAATTTGCCAGCATTGCTGTGATGATGCATGCCTTTGTATAATGCAGAGAAAAACATGGAAGTAAAGATCAATCCATTGGTCAGACAAAGCATGTATACAATTAAATGGTTGTTCATTAGTAACAACAGCTAGTCAAATATATTTGATAGCGTAAGATAGTTATGATTGGTAATATTAAACATCATAGATAAGAAAAAGAGAGGCAAATAGAATAAATTTAAAATCATCCAAAGAAGTAAAATGTTTCAGCATGAATCAATGACTGCAGAGTACCGCTAGAAAATTGTCTCAAAGGTCACAACCAGATATCAAGATTGTATACTTTTGTTGACCTCACCACAGTAGGTATGGAAAAATCATTCACTGCATTTGATCGTTTAATTGCTAATCATTGAGATCTCAGGAAGACCTTTAACTTTTATCAAATCAATTAAACCTCAGTCTTATTAGTGTCATAACTGGATAAATAAATTATCTTGAACTATGTTTTAAAAATTGTATTATTTCTACCTGCAGAATGTGAAGTTAAAGGAAGATGTACGGAGATTTAAGGATGAAGTGGAAGTGCTTGCTGAGAATATGGAAGAGGTGAAAAAGTAAGTATGTTGCTTGTACTATTTGTATAATAAATCTACAAACTAGCGGTTCATGAAGATTGTATAAACTCTACATGAGATATTTCTGAGCTCTCACCTTTGTCTACAAGAATAGTTACATTAGACAATTCCAATTTATAACAGTTTTAACAAAAAATGAATGTCTGTTTGGTATGTTTTGGTAGTGTCAGCTAATTAACATTGCGTAGTGTTGCAGTCTGTTTGGTTGATCAAGCTTTTGCACTGGAAATCTCCAAACTGTGTTGTTTTTATGTCTTAAATTTTTGGTTTCTGATGAACAACAACAGATCAAATTAGTTACCATGTTTGTTTGCTGAGGACCATCTTGGTTTGGATTTTGCCAAATTCTATTTTATAGAATTACTGTTGTGTGAACTTAAAAGCCATGATGAAGTTGGAGACTTTTACACAAAGCAAGCCACTAACTCAATATTTTATGCAGTGCATGTAAACACTAAACTGTTTACTTTATAAGTGAACTGTGAACCAAAGTTGTTAATTTTGTGTGGATAAAGTTGGTGATTGACAGTGATGATAATGGAATAGGATTACAAGTTTCCTCAGATCCTTCCCATCCCAAGTGATATATTTTGACATTTATGTAGGTGTAGAATGTCAGAGTTGGAATTCACTGCAACCTGGAGAAAGCAACATTTATGCAGCATAAAACACTTGTCAGCAATGTTTATGTTGGTATCATGTGACCACCACATTAACATATGCTTTCTGCTTGATGAATCCAGTTTTCTTCAGATTTCTGCAACAGTGACACCTTTCTGGTCATTGTTCTCTGAATAAATATGTTGAGAATTGAAGCATGCTATTGTTCTTTTTACAAATATCATGACTTTCATTTAATATTTTCAAATTATTTTGTAAAACAATATTGGGAAGGGTTTTATTGTTGATATCACATGACTATAGGATCACTGACGGACATGTAGTTTGTGAGATTTGTTCAATCATGTGACTGGATATGGTGAGTACTGAGATTATCATCGATGCTACAGTTTTTCTTGTTTCTTAGCAGATTAACATATAATATCAAATTTCGGAAAAAATAAAGCATGTTTCTTTCAGATTCATGTGTGTGTGGCTTGATGTAAGGTTGCTGGGCCTGTGAGAATAAGTGGCTTCCCTATTCCATCTTTTGTCAATGAAAGTCAACGTATCTATGTGGTGGCATCAGATAAACTCAGAGAAATTACAGCTTTGTCTTGATGTTGATTTGTGATGTCTATTATTAATGCCACTCCTGTAAATAACAGAAATGCATTCATTTAATTTTTTTCCCTCTAAAGTATCGCTTGCAACATGATTTCCCCTACTTCATGCAAATGCTAAACCAAGCCTTGTACCTACCTTGTACATCATTGCCAGTACAAAGTACTGTTTGTTGCACAACCCTATCAGAATCACTACCTTACTTCAGTTGTGCACCTAATAGAAAACTGCTAGCTCCACTTGGTTACTTTCACATCCTGGATTTAAGAGATAAATTGCTGAAAAAAAAGTTTGTAACATTTTTTTAACATTTGATATATTTGTTACTTCATTCACTGCAATTGTACTGGTATTGTCTAGTTTGGCACAATTTATTTTTCCTGTTTTAATAACTCCTACAGATAGTGTACTTTGAATTATTTCAGGCTGAATTTTCCTTAAGTTTCTTTTTTTTCATCTATTATTTTTTGGCTTGTATTATCCCCTCATTACAATTTTACTTGCTTATAAGTCAAGTCCAACTGCCATCCCATAATGTCTAGATCTTTGCAGTTGGTTAGGAATAATCAGTAGAACAAAAAATACAGACCCTGATCTGCAAGCACATTATGCTATGGCAGATCAGGATCTATGTTGTTTGCAGTTAAATCCAACTTATAAGCAGGTAACATATGGTGAGTATTTTTAACAGAGGTTTTCTGTTTTATTCTTCAGGTACAAGAGTGAGAATCGCAAGCTTCTACAGGAGAAGGCAGAAAATGAACAGATGATCCGACTCCTAGAGACTCAGAAAGATGTGCTGACAAAGAGTGTAAGGAACACTAACCAGTACTTAGATTTGCTAGAGAATGTGGAGAAAGCACAGGACGTCATGCCAACACTGCTTGCAATAGAGGAAGAGGTGTGACTAGCTAGTCTTGGTTTTGGCACTCTGTGGCATGGTGTGGCACACTTTTAAATATACTGGCACTCTATTTACAGCATTTCATATTGGTGGAGTTTCGCTGATGCTGACAGTAGTTTCAGTTAAAGACTTTTATCATCATAGTCAAAGATGGTTTTCAGGTTGGCTCTTTGTTTGAAATGTCAAATTGATAATTATTCAACTTCTAAATTTTTTGCCTTTGCAGTAATTTTTGGGTCACCATTATTACTTGTGTCTGTACCTTTTGCTACATGTTTTCCTGTAGTAATGGAAAACCTACCCAGAACTCAAATATATGATGAAAAGGTTTTAGTGTTAGAACATCAAAAGTAACAAATCCTAATCCATTTTGTTTAACATTTTAGTATTATCTTAGTTTTATTATTTTTTCAGCAAGGTTTATAATTAGTTTGCACTATTTTTTTTTTACAAGAGGGACAGTTAACTTACTCTGAGAGAGAAGGAAAAGATTTTGTGTGCATAATTTCATTTTTAACCAGGAAAGTAGTTTCCATTGCAATTGCTTGAGCTTTACATTAACAATTTTAATCACAAAGCTTTGATAATTTTTCCCAAACAAAGAGAAAGGTCAGCTCTGTTTAAATGTCCCAGTTTCAGAGGATTAGGTCACTGATCCACACAAGTGAGACATCATTTTCTTTTCAATACATTGAATTCTAAAGAACCATAAGATTTTAAATTGTGAATAGCTAGAATGTTAGATTCAATCTAATTAATTAAAGTAATGGATTCAACCTCATCAGTATCAACCTAAAGTGTTTTTCTATGCAGGAGGGGAAATTTGTTTAATCAATTTAAAGTAATAATATATCTGCTGTTTAAAGAGAAAAGGTTTCAGCATGACATCTCAAGTGGAATACATGTATATATCTTTTGTAATTTTTATTACACAGAAAACACAATACAGATGTCTTCTTGATAAGACTCTCATGATAAGGTGATTGTTGACATATTATGGTACCGCAACAAACCCAAAGTTAAACCACTGTATTTTGATTGGTCGGATATTATGGATTGAAAGAAAATAACATGATACAGTATTATATCTGTATTTACTTTTTTCTTTTGATTATTTGACAAAATTATGAGTAAAAATAGCATGAATTTAAAAAATGTAATTTACGTAAGCTTGAATTATAACTATGCTTTGCTAGCGTACTGTTTATGTATTTACTCTGTCACTTATGACCTCTATTCCAGTTGACTTTAATTTTTACCTGCTTTAACATTAAACCAGATGGTGTGATAGAAGCAACCTCAGTTTACAGGCTCTAGGTAGCATATTACCATATTTTCTACATTTATTTTGGGATGACCAAAGTAGTTACTCTTGTTTCTGTTAAAAAGATATTTTGTTCAGTGTTTGAAAATAAAAAAAATGATATATTCATGCCCAAGAAAACAAACACACATATGATACCTGGCTATTCCATAAATCACACAGCAAAGTTATACACTACTTTTTATACCAGTCTACAGAAAAATGTAAGCATATTAAAAAATGCAGATTATAAGGCAAAAGAATCAGCTATGTTTAATCTCATATCTTCTGCCACTCGTGAACTTAAATGTAACTCAGATTGGTCATAGAATTTGTTAAAACAAAATGAAAATAGACACGATAAGATGAATCTTGATTGTATTTTTCCAGATGGTTACAGCTGTAGCGTATTTCTGTAGCAGATGGGAGAATAGAAAGCAAGTCGTAAATATTTCTTGCATAACCAATGAACTGATTCCAGTTTGTATGGGGGGCACTGAGTGGCCAAGTTGTCTAAAGTACTCTCTGTTACGGATCACTGCCATCTCACCTCTGTCTGTGTGGGTTTGAGTCTAAGATTCCATGAATGTGAATATGTGAGAAAGCTTGCCAGTAGTTCCTTGTGGGTTGGTGTTTTTTTTCCCGAAGATTTCCTGGTTTCTTCCTCCACCATTAATACTGGCTGCCATCTATAGCATATCATGTGCTGAAAAATGGCATTAAGCCCCAGAACAATAACAACCAGTTTGTATGGCCTGGTACTGAAACTTGTAAAGACTAACATCAAACTAAATTACATTCCAATGCCTGTAAATTAATGACAACACACAAACATGTGAAATATCAGTTTTGTGTTAGATTATTTTAAAGATAAGCTATAACTAATTCTTATATATGTGACCAGTAAGTGACCATATACAAGTTTTATCCACAAAGGAGTGGTTGAACAAAATATGTTAAATTAAAGCACTGATTTGAATGGTTTTCTCCTTTAATTAAGGGTACATAAACTTCTAAAACTTTTATGATAATTTATTTCTATGCTAATCTGAGTAATATCATTATAAACAAATCTTGTTTGTTACATCAGATTTTACAGTCTAATGAATAGTGAAGCATGGTTCTTCCAGCCTTAAACCATTTGAATTCTAGATGTTACTTGAGATTTTTTTTCTTCCATTGACAAGCAAGCCCATTCCATTACTTTCCAAAAGTGGTTTTAGCCTGTCTCTTATTTTATCATTCTTGCACTACATTTGTGTCTGAAAACATAAATGCATACATTCCTTTTAAAATGGCATCCAAAACTTTCAAGATTTGGGAAAACTTTATTTTAGTAAAAATATTTTTTGTCTATAAATAGTGTCCAAATATATACAGAAAATCTGTTATATCTGGGTTATTATACCTGTCCATACATCCTGGTACCAATGAAAGAAAATGAAACAAAAATGAACCTTAAACCAAGAACTTAGTACCAAAAATTGTACAAAAATAAAATAAAAAAATAACTAAGAAAAACAAGTTATGGACTGATGTAAGTAATTTAGTATTTTTAGTACTGTACTTATATCATTTATATTTTATCAGATTAATTATGTTGAGAAACATGTATTGAAAGATCCCACTCACCCTTCTTTATAGACTGTTTGTTTATTGCAGCAGGTAAGCTTTGTTAGTAGACCTAATGAACAATTTAATGATACAGTCATTTATATCAAACACTTATTAAATATTAGCTCACATGACTGTAAGTCCAAATGAGACAGTGGTAAGGTCCTTCAGTATTTGCATGTCATCTGTAAACATGTGCAGTTTTCAACTTGTAATGAAAAACCACTGGGCTAAATTTGGCATGTGGCATCCTGGCTTGAAGACTTTTTATGCTTGTACAAATTATGCTGACATCAAATATGGCTGCTGTTACTAAAAATAGAAAAAAGTTCAACAGTTTCTCACAACCTGCTCAACAAAATTTGACTTAATTTGAAGGTTATTTTGGGTTATGAGCTTTAGGTTCATACTATTGATACTGATCTTTACCAGATATTGCCACCATTAATGAAAACAAAAAACCTGGTAAATGAGTTATAATTAACTTACTCTGAAAAAGAAGAAAAAGTTTTTGGGGGGATAATTTTATTCTTAACCTTGAAAGTAGTTTTTATGGATCTATAATGTCTGTTGCAAATTTCATTTCCTCGTAGTAGCTCTGCCTCATCAGGTTACAAAACTTTGTGGGTGGCTTGCACTTGAGGTGAGGAATAAGGGTCTAAATTTGGTTCAGAAAGATCAACTGTCAAGATCACTTCCTGAAAGAAAAGAAATGGTTTCTGCACATTACAGTTAGCTGCACACAACAGACCTGAATCAAACTTTGTGGATAGCTTTCACTTGGGACAGAGAAGAAGCATCTTGATTTGGTTATCACTAGGCCAGGGTTACTATTACCAGAATAATTTTTTCCCCACACAATAACATTAAGTCTCATGCCTCAGCCAAACTTGCTGATGTCTTACACTTAGGTAAGGAAGACAACTAATGATTTTGAGCCAAAAGGTCACTGACAGAAAGAAGAAATATGGTTTCAGCACAATAACATAGTTCTATATAAACAGATACATACAAAACTTTGTGGAAGACTTGCACTTAGGTTAAGAAAGAAACCTATTGATTTCAAGATAAAAACCATTAATGGTCAAGCCATTATTACTCAAGAAAAATGCTTTCTTCACAAACTTTTCAGTTGTTTGCCACATACTTTCACCAAAGACTTTTGATTTGCTCATGGGAAAGAAAGCCTGTCAAATTTGGAAGAAAAACAAGTTTTGACATTCAGTTCTAGACCATGAAAAAATTTTGAGAAAACCTTGCACCAAGAATGGAAGAGGTCTGTTGATTTTGGGGGTTAACGAGCAAAGGTCACAGTTATTGTTGCTTAAAGAAAAATGGGTTTTGCAGATTAATGTTTGTTCTAGAGTAAGTTCCTTAACTTAATATTCATCAAGGATATGACAAATATTTCTAAAAGTTTTTTTTTATCATTGTTATGTCTCTATTAGTCTTAAATTGAGTAACAGTTAAAGAAAAACAATAAGTTTAGTAAAATTCAACAAATAGTTAATTTCCCTAGAACACAAAGTGAAAATTTAAAAATAACTTATAGTATTGTAATTTAAATCCCAAACAGTCCTATTTATTCTATCACAAGTCCAGAAGTATGTAGTATTCTAAATGAATTCTAGTGGTGTTCCGAATTAATTCTAATCTTGAATGTGCTAATGTACCTATAACCTTTATGTATAAGGCTGATAAAA
Source organism: Potamilus streckersoni (assembly GCA_016746295.1). Taxonomy (NCBI): domain Eukaryota; kingdom Metazoa; phylum Mollusca; class Bivalvia; order Unionida; family Unionidae; genus Potamilus; species Potamilus streckersoni. The sequence continues at coordinate 205,254 of JAEAOA010001682.1, read as the reverse complement.
TCCAGAATGTCTTGGAATGAGTCCTCAGTAATCTCAATGCAGTGTTTTAATCCAAAAGTTATTGTATACTTTGTAATGCCAATGAATAATTTAGATAAATAATTCTTCTCAAATTATAACTGAACACAACAAAAAACTGATCATGGATTCCCAAATACCAGTATTAAGATGGAATAAATTATTTTGTTTATCAGAACCTTGTATAAGAACCTAATATACAATAAGATGACCAGGATGTGGATCCTAGATTTGCTTCCAGAACTTTCTAAGGTCATAAGGTCATATCAATATGTTTACAAATATTATCTTAAAGTATGACCCACAAACATGGACAAAAGTTAGTTATCTTAGCATTCATTCATGAATGAACACTAGCCTAAACTACAACTCCCAGTCATGGATAAAAGTTAAGCACACAGGATGTACATAACACTCACCAAGAACACATTGTATAAAATGAGTGTATGTTTTTTTTGTCTTTATCAGTTGATTGAAATCTAGCATCAAGCTTAATGTCTACATAATTTTTAGATTGAAATTCACCCATTATACCTAAAGTAATACAATTTCTGTAAATTAGACTATTTCATGATGTTGACTCAAACAAATTTCACATGACAACATATCAGCCAAAAAACATTATTTCATGGGACTTGTGTAATAAAATTAATTATATATTAAGGTAATTTTGAAACAGCCGAGAGGTTTACAATAAACTTTTTTTTTCAACTGTACTTCTGATATACAAGGTTTACTATGGAGGTAGATATTGAAAACTTGTTTCTTGTAAGAAAAGAGATGCATATGACAGTCATGATCAAAGAATATGACATAACTATGTTGTAGATACATGCTAAAAAAATGCTGCATTCCCACATTTATATTTATCATGAAAAAAAATTGTAACAATCTGGGATACTAGGACATGATTTTTGTCCTGGCATATTGATTTAACTTGATCTGGAAATTAAGTCAACAAATGTGCTTAGATCTTGATTAATACATATGTCTAGTTGAAAATTTATTTAGACTTGATTTGGTTTTTAAGAGACTGATATTTACAAATATTATAAGTTACAAAATTAAAAAAAAAAATCATCAAAGAATGGTGATACAGAGGTTGTCCAGTTCATACCACTTTTGAACACCTTTTCTTGAGCATATACTAAAGTAATATTATGTTAAGTTCAGTCCATGGAATAATTAATTAATAACTAGTTAAATGTATGCTTTCACGCACTTTGTCATTTCTTCCTAAGAACAACATATGTATATTTTCATGTACAATAGGCTGGCTTTGCTTTTTTTTAACAGACCATGTTTTTGAATAAATATTCCTCGCTTTTCCCATTTGACTGCACATCAGTATATGTTGGATTCTCACATGCATTTTAACTATATAGCTTCTGAAAAATACATTCTTACCACACCATGATGAAAGGAATATTGTCAGATGGGATAAAGAGTAATTTATTTATTTATTCAATGGTTTGAAATTTGATTTCTTGTTTTTGCACAGACACACACACACACACACACACACACACACACACACACACACCACACACACACACACACACACAAATACACACGCTACTACAACTAGTAGATCCAGTTTATTATATGGCTTAAAATAATCCCACATTTATAAAATGTACACAAGCTGAGAGACAACAGAAAAAATTATTGTCAAGGGAAGATACTCTGAAAGATGTGCTTATTTGCTTCATTGTATGATAGGGGCAAGGGAATTTAATATTTAGTCCACATTCATACATAGTGGTTTTTGGAAGGATATCTTAAGACCAGTTTTTATCTTACCAGCATAAAGAGAATTACTTACATTAAACTCACATAAACTGGTAGATTCCCTATATGTTTCTTAAGATTTTAAAACTGTTGTTGGGGGTTCTGGGTTTGTATCAGTTTTTGCATACCCAGTTACTTGTACAGCAATGTGCTTTTTGGTTTTATGACTAGACAGTTGCATATTGTTAGTATTTATGGCTTTGATGTAGTTATTTATGCTTAAATATAGTAATTAGAAAACAAGCTTAGTCAGTGTCCAGTTAATATTATTTTTAAATTTTAAATATGTCACCACATTTCAAATTAAAAATATGTGCTATGCATTTTTAGCGCCTTAATAGTAGCAATTTGGAGTCACAATCAAATGTTGCATGTTGCCATATCTACCTCGTTATCTAAAATGCATACCTCATTTGTTAAACAGCATTTCAATGAGGAGATTTTCCCCAGTATCCATCTTTGTGCCAAGGGTTGTATATCCACATGTAGGACTGTGAAACAAAGTGGATCAATGCTACTTGGCAAGCTGTGATCTTAAATATATACAATAAGATCAGTTCTAAATACAGAGTTTATGTACAGGGTAAATTAATCTGAACTTCTTCACCTCCAACATGTATTATCATGGCAATAATTGATTCCAAAATTACATATATTTTCAGTGAGTTTACATTTAAAGCTAAAAATATTTTAACCTGCCTGTTTGTAAAGCTACTAATTTGAGTTAATTGTTGATTAGTGAAATTTCAGAATTACTTCTGTGTCGGTTAATAAAATTATTGATTAATTAATTATCCATTATATTCATTAAGAAAATTGTCATCCATATTTCAGTCTTAGTGTTTGTAGAAGTACGTATCGGCCCTACCAGCTTTACGTAACATTTATTTTAATATGGTATGACATGTTGCATAAATAAGGTAAATTTTAGTCACATGATGTTTGATTTAAAATTTAAAATATTTTTTATATGTATATATATATTAAAATTATGAATTGTACAGAATAACATTGAATTTCATATTTTAGCAGAAAATCAATAAATTGGTTAAAAATATGATAAATATAGTGACCCCATTAGTTTAAAAACACTTAAATTTGGTTGCAACCATTGCTTGGCACCTATACATTTCAGAACTGATTTCTGGATAAAATATCATAATGTATTATTGGACAGACAATATACAATTTTGTTTTTTAAAATCTATTTTCATAATACCATGAAACAAAGATTGTTTTGCAATATTCTTTTCCATTCACTAATACTTAATTTTATACACATTGCAATAATTGCTTTGAGAAGACCATTAGGTGACAAATATAAACTGTGAGTATAATGTGTTGTCCTTAGGTGTGCCAAAGTACATGGTGCTTTTCATGACCTTTATCAGTGTATTAGTTTGTGTAATGTTTGCATTTGTTTTGAATTGGTTCTCTCCAATAGTGCAGGGATCTGGTTTGGAAATTGAGACAAACAACAATGCATTGGTTTGAAATTAAATCAATATACCAACATTTCTGATGAGGTTGTTGTTTATCAGTTAGCAAGATGTATCATTTGGGTTTCATTCTGATACAATCTGGACTCGCTTATAACTCAAGCCCAACTGCAAATTGCACAGACCAAAATCTGCCATCGCATAATGTGTTGGCAGATCTGGGTCTGTATAGTTTGTTGAGAGCAGTCAGTAAAACAAACAAGCTATACCCTGGTCTTCAGGGACATTATGGAAATCATGATCTTTGCAGGTTGACTTGATTATAAGTGAGTTTATATGGTATACAATTTAGCAGTGTTCTTCATGAAAGAAGCTGGAAACTTCAGGAAATATTCTTCTGATTTTAATATTCAGAATTTCTTTCACCAATTACTTGCAGCACACATTTAGTTAAGCTCATAACAATTTCATACCTTCTGTGGTATCTATAAATACTAGCATGGAATAACTTGTCTGTAAATGCTAGCATGGAATAACTTGGTGTCTGTAAATGCTAGCATGGAATAACTTGTCTGTAAATGCCAGCATGGAATAACTTGGTGTCTGTAAATGCTAGCATTGAATAACTTGTTGTCTGTAAATGCTAGCATTGAATAACTTGTCTGTAGATGCTAACATGGAATAACTTGGTGTCTGTAAATGCTAGCATGGAATAACTTGTCATATAATACTAGCATGGAATAGCATTGTGTCTATAAATACTAACATGAAATAACTTTTTGTCTGTATATACTAATATGGAATCACTATGTTTATCAATACTAGCAGGGAATAACTTGGTATCTATAAAAGTTATAGAATGATTTGTCTGTAAATACTAGTATAGAATAACTTGGTATCTATAAATAATATGGAATAATTTAGTGTCTATAAATACTAGTATAGAATAACTTGGTATCTATAAATAATATGGAATAATTTAGTGTCTATAGATACTAGTATAAAATAACTTTGTTTCTATAAATAATATGCAATAATTTAGTGACTGTAAATACTAGAATGGAATAAATTAGAATCTGTAAATAATAGTGTGGAATAATTTCCATCATTTATATCTTCATGAGCATACAAATCGCTTGGCAGTATAAGGGACTCTGAGATTACAGCTGATTAAGAGTAAGGAAAAATAAAGAGAAAAAGATCTAAACAATAGAAACTGATTTTTTTGATTAATTTAATAATAAACCAAAAAGTTTATAACACTCAAATCCAAGCATCATGATATAACAAGCAGTCCCATAATTTCATGTGAAATATATGAAGTCTTGAATCAGGGTTCAACATCCATGGTAATCCCGTCACCAAGGGCTAATAAAAATGTTGGGGATCTAGTGGAAGTTTATTTGTAGCTAGTCCTTCAGAATAGTGTGCACAAAACAAGAGGAAAAAGAAAACATTGATAAGTAGCCAACCTTGTCTGTCCAGTCACAGCAAGAAACTGAAAAACTGATAAAATTCAGAACAAATTTCTAACTTGCATCACAGGACTAAACCATGTTCATGGTCATCAAGATGTTTGACTTTTGTTTACAATTGTGATGGTCAAGCACCTTAATGACCAAGACTAGATTACTGGATGATATGAAGCTGTTGGTTTAATTTAAATGCTTTCAAAATATACCACACGTTTCAATGTCTGGCTTGTACAGAAATCCCCAAGACTAGTAATCTTTTACCCAACTCTGGCCATCAGGGTTAGTGAACAAATTCCATAGGCAATCAAGCCCAACGAATTGTTAATTTCAGTTTGGTTGTCTGTTACCTTTATTAACAGTTAATACACCATTATGCTGCACACTGGAGTATACAGCATTATAGTGAGAATACCATGTACATATTTTTATATGTATATAATGGGATTTATGACCATACATACCTTATATCAGGTAACCTTATATTGAAGGGTGCTGTAATGAGGGAGTGTAAGTGTACTTACAGAATTTCATTGTCTCTTTACAATTAATGCAAGGTACATGATGATTCAATCTTATTGTCCTGAAGTGGACAGATTTTGTTAGGAGATATGTCACTGTCAATTCCCTAATGTGAAATCCATTGAGGAAACTCTTTGTGAGAATTGATGCATAACAGATACAGAATTTGACCCCTGGTGATATCAGTTGGTATTATAACTGGGCAGTCATTCTAGAAAATGATACTTTGTCGAGATTTTAGGCTGGAGGATAATAGTAAACAAGGGTTGCAGTATGATGCATTAATCAAAGAGTCCAGAAATGGATGCAAGACAGATGTTGGGCTGTAATCAAAGGTGACAGTATAACATGGTGATATTGTGGGTTAAACTATATTAACCCCAGAAATTTTTTGAATCAGAAATACGTGATTGTAGTAAACCAAAAATTGTCTGAAAATGTAAGTTGATGCATGTCTTGATATTTAAAACTTCTCTTCCAGTAGGAATAACATTTCTTTACTTATTTAATTTACAAATTTAAAGGATTAAAAGAACTAAAATTTACTTTGCATTGAATATATTGTTTACATTTGTACAACAGTGTTGTATTTTATTTATTTGCTGACTGGAATTGATGTAGAAATATTGATAGATGTGATCTGTGATACATGTACAGTACAGTGATTTTGTAATGGTGTAGCATTTTGTACTTTTGCATCAAATAAAATCTGTTTATGAATTCTTGTGTCAAGTTATTTACATAACAAATTGCACTGCCTCTACCATCTCATGTAAATATACCACTGTTACAATTCTTCAAAATCAAGAAGACCTAAGTACAATAATTATTTACATAGTCTGTTTTCATAAGACAGTATTCATTTTATGTCTTAAAAATAGATCTATTCAGAATGTTTTTTTTTTGTTGCCATATTTCATGTTCAAGAATCTTTACATTTTCAAATATAGGTCAAGTTTACATACTCTTGAGATAATAACTCTCTACATTGTAGCTAAGTGAACAGATTTTATATTGAGAAGTCCTTGAGTGCCATTAATTAGATGGTGAATCTCTATAAAAGATTGCTCAGTGTCCTATGGTAGAACAAGGACACCTCTGTAATTCTTTAGCCTTGTCACAAAGATCAAGATGGATTAAATATGGCAAATTTTCTAATCACAATTGAAGGATTTGCAGGGGATAGGAATGTTTGTTTTCTGTAGGCAAATATATACCTCTAGCTTTAATAAGACATTGGATAGTAGAATCTTTTCATCAGTACTTCACAGTGACCTTTCATGTATTTGTAACATCAGTGCTTTTACTGTGAGGGTCTGTATGGGAGGGATTTGAAAATTTAGAACCATCTCACTTCTTGCAGTTAGGTTTCTTGACTATTTTTTCATATAAATAAATAATTTTCCAGAGTATAATTTCTTGATGGCATTGTGTTTCATTTAATAAAGGAAATATTTCACCAGAAGCACATATTTTTTTAGAACATTTTAACAAAAATAATTTCTGATCATAATTTGCTTAATGATTAGGTCTGAAATAATGTAATCTTTGGTGTTTTTATACAATTTTATTACCACATGCTTTTACATTGAGTCTAACTGCAAACAATATAGACCCTGATTTACCATCATATAATGTGCTAGCAGTTCAGGGTATATATTCTACTAATTACTCATAACAAGCTTCATAGAGCCAGATTGTTATGCAGCAGTAGATTTAGGTCTATGCTCTATGCAGCTTGCAGTTGAACTTGTAAGCAGGCATATATGGTACCTCCTGTAACATCTGTCTCAGCAATGTTCATGTTCTTGCTTTTGATTGAAATGGTTGCAGATTTTTTAATGCCACAAGTTGTTTTCTTTTTAATAGCAGTGAACACAGTGAGTGAGTCCATATGGGTACAACAGAATTCCAAATAAAATAAACTTGATTTTTGTTTTTTCTGAAATAGGTTAGGTTAACAAGTCATATTACATGTAATAGAAGCACAAGAATTCCATATTACTATATAAAAGAGTTGCATTATCTCTTTCAATCAGGTGCTTTTTAAATATGTAATAAATAATGAAAGTGGCTGGAAATTGGGTTAATTTCAGTGAACTCCTGTCCTGGTGGCTGACATTAATACTGAGCAGATATTATTACAGCATATTGGGGTGGAATAACAGACTTGTATAATAGTGAATGAGCTTTTTAATGCTTAAAACATATTTTCTATCAAATAAAATGTGTATTGAGTCAAGTATACTGATTAAGACAAAATTGAGGGTGTAACTCCATGCATATATAATGAAAATGTTGCAAACATAACATATTGATAATAGTGGAGTGAGACCTTTTTTTTTTCTTTTTCAAACTGCTGACACTCCAGCAATTGCATAGATATTGATTTAATTAGTGTCTTATTGCTCTTCTATTAGGGTGTTTGTCAATTATTATAACATGCAATAGAACTGGCAGAATTAGGCAGATTTTCACTGAGGGTCTACAGGGAAGGGTCAATAATTAGTTATTTCACCATTTCATTGCCATTAACTTTTGGGTTTTACTTAAATTTTGGAAGAAAAAAGAAATGTAGTTTTCAAACAATACATAGTGGGTAAAGGTTTAGTGCTGTACAGTATACTAAGAGATCCAAGCTGATGGATTGATGTGTTTTTAATTTTTAAGGCAGTAAAATTAGGCATTTGCATAGGACATATACATGTCTGTGCTTATCTTTGCTTTGTTTTCATGACATCTTTGCTCCAGTTTGAGATTCTTGCTGCTATTTTCTATATTTGCATTTATAACTTTACATTTAATCAGTACCATATAGCCAGTAAAATATTGACATGCTATTCAACAGTATGCCAATTACACTGTTTCTTTAGCTGTCACATATAGGTCATTGTTGATTTGATGTGGAAAGAAATGAGTTCAAACATAGATTTATTTAATAATGGGTTGAAAATAAATGTTTTACATGTAAAGAAATTTCATTTTTATATATCGGCATAATTTATGTAAATTTGTATATTTCATTTTTTTTATATTGATCTTTGTTGTTTTTATATGTTCAATTAATGAAATTGTTTTTCTTTTTATCAATTATTAATTTGTGTCACCTTGCTGTGCTTTTTATTTTTAAAACAGTTAATGTTTAAGGGCAGTATTTATGAAATGAATGGATATATATATATATATATATATATATATATATATATATATATATATATATAATAATTCTTTTCTTGAACTTTTTGCAGGATTTATGCTGGAGAAAATTTAATGTTGAAATTGTATCCCAAGGTTACAGGTCATAAATTCCTTCAATAAAATATTTTCTCATTGCATGTTTTATCAAATATGCATGTATTTGCTTATAGGCAGAGTCCAACTTTAAACTGCACAGACCCAGATCTGATATCACATAATGTGCCAGTAGATCTTGGTCTATGCACTTTGGTTAGAGTAATGAGGAGAATGTACAGCATCAACCCTGATCTACCAGTGTGTTATTAGAAAGCAGATCAGTGTATGTTGTTTGCACTTGGAATCTTCTTATACACAAGTAATTAACCACATTAAATTTGATTATTTCTTTGTTCACTTGAGAGCTAAGTTCCTTTACCACACAGAGGCAGCCAACCCCAGCTGGCTTGGACAGACATTGATAACTAAGGTCTCTTTGCATTACAAACTTTATTCTTTAACGCCTCAACTATTGTGGCACTGTCATTAAATGAAATTTGCTTTTGTTTTATGTATGAAAAGTAATTTAATTACTTTGAGGTACATTAAAAGAGAAATTTGAATTTCTTTTGCAGTCTGAGAGTAGCTTGGCCAAACTTCATGATTTGCAGAAACTTACAGAAAAACTGGATCACTACAAGGGTGAAAATGATGTGCTAAGGTCAGTTGTATCCCAGCAGTGAGACTTAAGATACATTTTTGATAATTTTTACCACATTGTTGTCATTAGTGGTGTAATGTTCAATTTTAACACTAGTTGCTTTATTCAATTAAATCTTGAGGGATTTCTTTTACAATGTACCTAAACTTCGTACTTGAATATGCTAGGGTTTCATTTCTTGAAAATGTTTACTTGGACATGCTATAGTTTAATTTTTTGCCTGCATCATTATTTCATTCACAGGAGAGACAACACATTCTGTATATCCTTGTCAATTTTTTTGTTACCTGATATCTTTGTACAAGTTTTTGTAACTCTTAGTGTGTACATTTTTATGTATTTTTGAAATAAATCAAGAGAATAAATCCCCATAATAAAAAAACGTTGGGCTTATCAACAATGAAATAGTGTCTGCTAATCGATTTTGTTTACGAACTAAAGATGATTTTCATGAACCAGGTTTTAGGATGAAAATGGACAAATATTACAACTGTTGAACAAATTTCCATTCTTTAAATATAAGACATGCAGGCTTTAGCCTTGTTGTTTGAAATTATACTATATTTAGTACTTTATTAATGTTTATTTTCTTCTTTTGCAGGGAAAGAATAGGGGAACTTGAAAAAGTCAGAGATAGCCTAATCAAACAGAAAGAAGAACTTCTGGTAATATTCTTTAAAATAGAATTTTATATGTAAGAATATACATGTATATATAATAATTGTATGAAGTTTATGTAAGAATATACATGTGTATATAATAATAGTATAAAGTATATGTAAGAATATACATGTATATATAATAAATGTTTGTAGAAAAATTTCTTGCACATTAAATTCACTATTTTAAAGGTCCTGCTCTTTCAAGAAAGAAAGAAAATTTACACAAATACAGAAATCTCGGTAAAGGCTGGTATTGATCCATTAAAGAAAAGGATACGAGAGACACAATTCTTTGACCTTGTTGAAAATGTAAAGATTGCTCAGATAATCAGAAGTTTAAATCATTATGTTTTTTGTTTATATGCTTTATTTGAATGGTTTTGGGGACTGTTAGACCATTATACATAAACAAATTTAATATTAAAGGTTTCAGTAATTAAGATTTTTCTTTACTGACAGTTGTTCCCATAACCATTTTGATCTCAGTATCATAGGCTTGTAAATTCTGGATTTTTCCAATTTTTATAAGAATATGAACCTTATATTTTGGCAAATATTTTTAAAGGCAGTTTTGTCAGTAATTTGATAATGTCTTTTTCAGTGATATTGATTGAAATATTGATCATATGTGGATTTTTGTTCATGATCAGGGACAGTCATTTATCTCAAGGCTCAAAATTTTCCTGTGGTGTTCATAATTTTAATAGTTTGATGGCTGGTAAAGTTTTAGTTGTCAGCATTGTTACAGGTAAACCACTAATTTTCTGGCACCCTTGGTTCCAAAGGCTTGCTGGATTAAGTTTTGCCGGACCAACTGAGGTCTTGTAATAATAATTCAACAATACAGGTAAAAATGAAATGGGGTTATTAATTTATGTTCTTGTAAAGAATGTTGTAGTTCCACTCTCAAAGTGGCAAATGTTAGAAATTTACTGGAACTGTAGAGTTAATTACAAAGGTCTGGAAGTTGTGGATATCAGATTTATTGTCTGTTACATACAGTTGATTCCTTCACCATGGGGCCCTGAGAGTTGAATCACTGCCATCTCACCTCTGTCTGAGTTTGAGTAAGTGAAAAAGCCTGCCAGTAGCTTTTCGTGGGTCAGTGGTTTTTACAGAGTTCTTCCTCCACCATTAATACTGGCTGCCATGCATAGCCTATCTTGTGCTGAAAAATGGCATTAAACCCTACAACAACAACAACAAACTTCACCATGGATATTTGATGGTGCAGGTGGGACATTTTGGGTACTTGAAGTTGAAGCTGCAGGATTTTCAGATGTACTGCTCTGATACACATTTTTCTTGGCTATTTTTTTAAACATTTCATCCAAGCTTTTTTCATGTGTTTTGATTTTGCCTTCTGTAGCTTTTCATGAGTCAAATAAAAATTCATTAGCTTTTGTTCCATCAAGAAGGTACATTGCTCTAGCCATTTGATTAATTCAACCAACGACGCAGTTAACTTGTCAATAGTGAGTCTTTCAGATACATCTGTTTCATATTTATTCATCGCTGTTAGATTCATAATTTTCATTTATATTAGGATTCAGAACAGTGTCTATAATTTCAGAATCATTATAATGATAAAAAAACAGGTATTTCTTCACTGACATTCATTCACTCAGCCAGATTTTCTTCATTAAGCTTACTTGCTGTATCCTTGGCAACAAGTCCTGTAGCACTTTTGCATAATCAAGGAACTCATGAACAACTTCTTCCTTCTTTGGTACATTAAATCCAGTGAAATCATTGCCAACACTGGCATCTGTTGAATTTTTAAATATCAAGACAGGCCACAACTTATGCCATCCTTTCTTTAGTGATGACGCTTGTACCTTCTCCCAGCCATGAGCAGTAAACCACATCTTTGATTTTGAAATCTTTAATAAATGACTGTACAGACAGTATTAACCACATCAAACATATGTTGCATGAAAAGTGAGTGATACTTAGCCTTCATAGATTACAGTATTTTTTGGTCTTGCATTTGAATAAGTGATTTACAGTTTGGGGGTAAATATACTGTATAAACATTTTTTTTGCACAGGAGTTCAGCTTTGGGGTGAGCTGAACATTTGTTTAGAAAAAGTATAATTTAGCAGTCTTCCGGCAGGCCTACAGTGTGCTCTGGCTTCAGGCACAAAAAAATTTTAAACTATTGTATGGTGGTCATCCAGCCCCATTTTTATTAGTATGGTATGTTAATAGGAAAATTTTAATACCCTTTCAAGATGCGACAGCATTTACTTTTTCCTATCACCAGTGGTTTACATCTGTGCATGCCAGCTGCGTTTGAGCATCCAAGAATGGTAACTCTATCCTTAGACTGTTTGAACCCTGTGAGCCCTTCTTTATCCTCTGTTGTTAGCATCCTTCTAGGTGTGCATTACCAATATCATGCAGTTTCATCTGCATTATACACCTGCTGAAGACTGAGGTGCTCATTAACTACAAGGTCATGAAATTCATTCCATTACTTGACAGCTTCCTTGTGGTCTGTGGACCATTTTTTTCCACACACATTATGTGTGGAAATTCCATGACTCTTTTTGAACTTTTTAAGCCATCCTTCACTATAGTAATACTCATGTTCTACTTTAAGTTCTTTATGAAACAACTGAGCCTGATACAGTACCATTCTACCCGACAAGTCCATGCGGTCACTCCAATGTTGTCCAAACCATTCCATTATCACTCGGTCATGATCAGTACTCTTACCATCTTTCATAGTTTTTCAAATAATTGTTTGCATCTTGGAAACACTGTCAGACTTGAATTTCCATATTTTGTATCTCTGCTTCTGTTTATTCTAAACAATTAATGAACCAATACCATATGTGTCGCACAGAAACACCACAGTCCAGTTTAACAGTTAATGAAAAAATACCATATGTGTCGCACAGAAACACCACGGTCCAGTTTAACAGTTCTGCTTCATCTTGTACAAATTGTATTGATATTGACTGGGGTTTATGCTTGGCACCACTACTGACACTTGCATCTTACTTAGAAGCCATAGCTTAGGGTTAAAGGCAAGTAAAATAAGCAAAGAATTGCACAAATACAAATATTGCCACCATTGCAGTGTAAATGATCCAAGTGAGTCAATGCCCAGTAAACTAATTTGGTGGCAGTGGGAATTTCAAGTTTCCTTTTGTAATTTTGTTAGGACATGAAGTGTTGGACCATCTGTTGCTGGAAAGGCAGTGTTTTACCTGTATATGCTGTCATACATATTTTGGAAGCAATTGAATGATCCAGTGAGGTCCAGTTTCTTGCATAAATCCTAGCAATTTTGGTTACCTAGAGGGTTAGAACAAATGGGCATTTTACAAATCACATTTCAAAATGAGACTAAACTTTTACTGGTTTTGTTAGTTTTGTAAGGTAATGTTATCTGTCAGATTGTTCGTTTAAGTGTCCTCTGACATCTTCTATCCCATTTAAATATTTTCACATCTATGTAGGGGTGCATTGCTTGTTAAAAAGTTGGAATTCACTGATTCCATGGATGTTGGGCTTGATAGAGGGTTTTGACAGTGAGCTCTGACCTCACATACTAGGATAAATGTCAGAGTGTCTAAAATTGTGGACTCAGTCAGGAAACTCCGACTAAAATAATGCAAACTTGTGAAACTGTCAAACCACCATTATAATGCCATGGTAATCAAAGTCCTTGTTATGATTACCCATTCTGTCTTTCAAAGATTAATATATTGGAGCGATACATTTTGTGCAAAAGTTCATATCTGTTGTTAAATACCTGTACTCCTATAATAGAGTTCATTTCCCACTGCTTTCAGTCGGTACTGCCTTGTATCATCTGTCCATGCAGTTATGATGTGTAATGACCAGTGTGATTGATATGTAATGACCAGTGTGAATTATCAGTAATGACCAGTGTGAATGTTGTGTAATGACCAGTATGAATGTTGTGTAATGACCAGTGTAAATGATATGTAATGACCAGTGTGAATGATATGTAGTGACCAGTGTGAATAATGTGTGATGACCAGTGTGAATGATGTGTAGTGACCAGTGTGAATTATGTGTAATAACTGTAATGACCAGTGTGAATGATGTTTAGCGACCAGTGTGAATGATGTGTAATGACCAGTGTGAATGTTTAGTGACCAGTGTGAATAATGTGTAATGACTGTATTGGCCAGCATGAATGATGTGTAATAACTGTAATGGCTAGTGTGAATGATGTGTAATGACCAGTTTGAATGATGTGTAATAACTTTAATGGCGAGCATGAATGGTGTGTAATAACTGTAATGGCTAGTGTAAATGATGTGTAATGACCAGTTTGAATGATGTGTAATAACTTTAATGACGAGCATGAATGGTGTGTAATAACTGTAATGACCAGTGTGAATGATGTATAGTGACCAGTGTGAATGTTACAGTCAGTTTCTGGAGAATCATTGTTTTTCTTGTGAACTTTTAGTTAATATTTTCAAGTAACATGTTTTCTTTTCTAAAACAAAATTTGAAATTTGAATTATGAAAGATTGTGATATTTTGGAAGTTAAAGAGTCATTAACTAAATATGTGTCTGATATTGTTTTATGGAAGGAATAGCAGTGATTCAGAATGACCAGTAAATGTCTCAGTCAGCTACTGCTTATGCTACAAGGACATTTTTGTACAAAGGCCTGATATCTCATTAGTCAGATTCAGCTAATCCTCATTTTGATGTGTATGCTACAATTGTGATTCCAGATATAATATAGTAATGCTTATAACTCTATGACCATGCTTATGAAAATATTTTTTTAAATTGTATTTTGAAAATCCATTAGCAGAAAATATTACATCAAAGTTACTGTACTTGATTTAGACATTGCCCAAATGTGTTTTTACAGTCAGCATTTAACAGTGATTAGCCATTGTTGTATTCAGTCACTGTTGGATAGGCTGTAGGACACTGAAAATTACCCATGTCTCCAATGAGCTGCTTGCTATAATAAATTGTAGTTGGTTTGTGGCAGCTGTGTATTTGGTAGCGGTATAAAAGACTTTGAATTTCCATTACTCCTGAAGATCAGCAACTTAATCTGAGTAAACACATCTCCATGATTATACAGAAGATGAGCATATTGTTGGTCATTGCTGGCTGTAGATTTTTCATGAAAAACGATAGAAAACGCTGGAAAATTCTAGCATGGAAAACGCTGGAGTATTTGGTCTAATATTTCAGCCCCAATGCTTAGTGCTATTGCAACTGATCATAGCAAGGATTAGTGATCACATGCTGTCCTAAACCATTCTATGATATGTTGATATCCAAGAGCCAATAAACAAATGGTTTTCAATAGCCTTTTTTGTTATATTTGTCTTGCAAAGCTAACATCAGTTCTGTCTAATGTGCTTTTTCCAATCACCTGAGAGAAAGTGACAGTCATTTAATTAGTTAATTAGTTAATTAGTTAATGCTCATTTGCATAATGTAGTGACAAACAAAGCCAAAAAATGATTAAATCTGACTTTGTTGTGAAATCAGTTAAATTTATGGGTGAATTAAGATAGAACACTGCTATCTATATCAGTTTGCCTAAATAGTGGCTTGAGATTCTTGATCTGAATGGAGATGTTGAGGAAAAGAAAATCTTATTCTTTGAAAGATAAGTTGGATGATTTTTAAAAGTGACTTCAATCTGGTGAAATGCAGAGTGAAGGACTTTTGATGTGCCCAAGTCAACTTTGCTGGAATGCAAAGTCAAGTTGTGAAGGACTTTTGATCTACCCAGGTCAACTATGCTGGAATGCTAAGTCAAGTTGTGAAGGACTTTTGATGTGCCCAAGTCAACTTTGCTGGAATGCAAGGTCAAGTTGTGAAGGACTTTTGATCTGCCCAGGTCAACTATGCTGGAATGCTAAGTCAAGTTGTGAAGGACTTTTGATCTGCCCAGGTCAACTATGCTGGAATGCTAAGTCAAGTTGTGAAGGACTATTGATCTGCCCAAGTCAACTTTGCTGGGTTGGAAATAAGATGAGGAAAAACTGGATGATATGCTGACTGGTTTAAATGAAATCATTAGAAATAAATTCTAAAAAAGCTAGATTAGCAAATGACACAGGCCTGGATAGTACTCTTTGGTTTGTTCAGGATTTCTGGCAGAATACTAAAGTCTTGGGTAGGATGTTTTATAGAATGTTGAATGGATAGATTCAGGATTTAAAAGCCAGAACCACTTGGTAATATTGCTTCCAACCTTGTCATATAGTAAGCTTGATTGTAATTACCATGCTTCTTACCTTGTGCAAACATAATAATAGCTGTTTTTGTATGATGATATCAAAAGCACATGGATGACAGCCAAAACAGTTGAAAATTGGATTTTGACTTTTCTATCATTCTTGTTATACATAATCATTTTTGGACAATAAGTACTATACATGTATGGGGGGGGTATGTATGGGGGGGGGTATCTGTATAAAAACCATGTCCAGCAAATGATATATTATCATTGGAGGAATCATCATGTATACATTTTGTCTTCAGGCAAACAGTGAATTGATCTACAAAAAGCCACAGTTGGATGAACTTGAGAAAAAGATTGAGGAACTAAGAGAAGCCAATAAACAACTTAGAGACATTAATGAGTCTGTAGGTGAAAAATGTGAAACTCTTGCACAGGTACGTATTACATTTCAGAATGATATTGTTTCTTGTATTTTGATGCATCACAAAAATGTAATAGGAGGCATAGACTGTGTCCTTGTTGTGTCCATAGACTGTGTCCTTGTTGTTTTAATTAAGTTTTACCTTTCAGTTAGTTTGCAGTCATTTTCATAGGGTATTTATCTTCAATGAAAACAGGTCTATCTTAAAATCTAGTTTCAGTATGAACATGAGTTCTTTTAAGAATCTGGCTGTGTGAGATTGATAAAAAAGCTTTAAAATAATCTGAAGTGAATAAAAAACCTTTGAATTCTATGTAAAATACATTGTGAAGGTCTGTTTAATATGATACCCATGGTGACAACAATTTGTTCAAATTTTTCTATTTACATTATACTTACCATAATCTTAAATGAAACTTACATAAATCAGAATAATTTCTTGAACTTGCTTCTTTTAATATAGTTGTACTTTTGATATCTGATGGGTAAAAAAAATCAAAGAGCAAGTTATTTCTTTAATTATGGTTTTCCACTTGGAGTTTGAAATCGGCATGAAGTGTGATATTGAATGTTCCCCAGCACCTTGCAGTTATAGGGATGTATAATGGGCCAGCATATCATAAAAGGTGACTAATGGAGTCAGTGACTGAGTGGTTAGCTTGCTTGACTAGTGACCAAAAACACCAAAGCAAAGCCATCAGATTTCTCTAATTTATTATGATGGATCCCCAATTTAAACACATTAGGTTTAAAAATCTTTACAAGTTTTGGCCCCACTACAACAAGCATTTCTCCTCAGATACTTCTCCTGATCACATTAACATTAGAATGCAAACCTGCTAACCTCCCAAAACCAGCCCCACTGAAAGACACAAATTTGTCTTCCTTGTCTAGAACATGTAGACATAGGGCAATAACTCTTGCCCATTATCTCCCCTTGCCACCACTGTGTTACTATTTTGTTTTAGCTTTGTTTCTGTACAACACTATACAAGACACCTTCCATCAATCCAAGCCAAATTTTTGGCATAAATTTTAACTATCCATATAGGAGTTTGCTTATATTTTGTGTTAATATTCATTACTAAAAAGGGTGGTATATATTATCTTCTTTTTAGACCACATGGTACAACCTGATTGAAACTCCCCCCTCCCCATGTGTTCTGCCAATGATATTATATATCAACATCAAGAAGTCATATCAGATTTATTCTCCATGTGTGATTTGAATACCTGTACTGATCATTTTATCACCACTTTTACACAAGTTTCACTTATGCTTCGCACCTTGTCTCCTTGTATCACATGTGAGGGCTGCACAAAGAGTGTGTCATGGAGTAAAAGATGTTACAGTCAGTTCTAATTGGCATTTATTGTTTATTAAAGTCCAAAGCAAATCTGTAACCACCAATCAGTACTAACTTCAGCTGTTCACTGTGTGACATACCAGACATATTGACATCCTCAATAAAAATAGATACAAAGCAACAGAGAAAAATCACACAAAAATGGTTATGAAATGGTCTGTATTTAAAGTAATTAAATCATACATGGAGAAGAAATTTGGAATGTCTCCTTTGTGCTGAGGTATTTCATCAGTAATTGAATGTGCCAATGAAATATATATAACAAAATGAGCACAGAATTGGCAAGGGAGCAGTTTCCAAATTGCAATGGTTATAGTTGTCTTGTTGAATAATTAACCCATGAAGGTTTTTGTCATTTTCACCTGAAATTTGAATAGGAAACCAATTTTGGGAGCTATTTCTAAATACATCATAAAAAAATCGATCTCCAAAACAGTTTCGGTTAAACTAATGCCTATTTTTGTTAGAAATATCATTTTGCATTTGCCATTTTGCCTGAGCATGAGCAGAAGGGTAAAAGCTGGACTTCATATTTTTTGCTTAATGAATCCATCAATTTTGTGTCAAGACCACTCTTTATTCTTAATGCCCATCTTATTCTACTTTTTGCAAAGGTTCCCCTGTCTATGTGCAGTTCAGACCAGTCTGTCTTAGATCTGAGGCCAAAAAGGCTAAAATCTGGACACAAAGCCGGATTCCGACCTTGGGCAAATTTCAGCTGAAAAAAACTCTGTTCCAAAAAGTGATGTTTTTCCTCAGTATTTTGTAGTGCATCTAGAACATCCATAATATTTGGCTGCATTGTAAAGCTACATCTGTCTACCTTTCTATAATGGCATCCACTTTATTGTGTTGCACATGACCTTGATGCTACAAAGTTCAGAAGTAGTCTACCACCTCCTGCCCCATAACAGGGGTTAATGAGTTAATTTATAGAAGGGAAATGGATGTCTTTAATAATTTCCTTTTTCACTCACAGAAACAAGTGTCTGTGTGTGCTGCAGTTGTCTGAGTTTGAGTCATTTTGCAGATCTGAACTACATACAGCTCTGTTCTGATGTTTAGTCTGTTCTAATGGCACAACCTGGTTTTGTTTTAAAGAACAGGATGCTGTCACTTCTCAGTGAAGAAACTTTCAACTCCTTCTTCTTGATAATCTGTCCAGAGAAGTCATGCAGCAGGACCCTCTACATTTGCTCTGATGTTACCAGTGATGCCCAGAGAATATTACCATCAAATGTTAAAGATTATTCCTACCAATGAAGGCAGGAATGCAAGACATGACTCTGTGAGTGCAGGCTACATGGACAGAGAAGCTATTAAATCAGCATACTCTGAACTCTCACAGGATCAGGAACATTAATGAAGATTTAAGGTTATGAAATACAAGGGACTTCCATTAGCTTGGTGTTGAATGTAATGTCTAAATTTGAGACATAGTAGAGGCAGCTGACTGGCATGCCCAGTCTGCCTTCACTAATTTCCATTTATATGATAAGGCTTTATGAAGGAGAAAACTGAATCTCTTCAGGTTAGTGGTAGCTTTGCAGACAGTGACCATTTGCCAATCATGAAAGCACAACCTTAGGCCCAGGTGTATATTTGTCATTTTAAACAGTATATAGCCTGGGAATCAAGTGTGGAAAGAGAGGAAGAATTCTCAGCATTTCTTCCTCCACATACCTCTTCTCTTAATGTAATCTAACCAGACCAGTTACATATGGCTTTAAAAGGGTAGAAAAGGGAGTTAACCTGTAAGAGTTGCATTCTTGGTCTATATAATATATAGACAGATTGACGTTTTCGTCTTTCCAGGAGGGCTGGATTCAGAGGTAGCAGAGAAAATTATCCAAATGTAATGTAATCAGGAGATTGTTATCACAGAATTGTGATTTACATACATTGTGCTTTTTGATGAATTTAAGGTAAATTGCTGTTTTGCAGAGTGAGCAAGGGACATTAGTAAGTTCAGACTATTTTCACAGCCCTGCATCTTCAGACCTTGACTTCCAAGCAGATGTAAAAAATGATGTAATAATTTTTTCATCCATCTTAATTCCCTTCATGTTTTATAGTCCAATATTATGCACTTCATCTTTTGCATAGGAAAAAATAAATAGCTCTATTTTCTTTACATATTTCATCCCTTCTTCTCATATGAAGCCATATTTCTTGTATTTCTTGGAAAATTTTGTCTAACTTACAAATTTAGGCAGTCTTGCTCCAGTTAAATGCAAGTTAGACTGGTAACAGCTATTTATATTTAGAGAGGTTAAAATTGTTGGTCTCATGCATTTTCAGCCTGTATTCACTAATATAGAGAAATATCTCAAAAGGAAAACACTGTTAGGTAGACTAAACAATTTGATTGAGAAGATTTGATTAAGTAGGGCTATTGCACCTGTAATCGTGTTCTTTTTGATTGACTATAAAAGTTTAACATGACTTTATAAAGGTAATATCCAGTTGCTTATCAGCTGTAAATTAATAATTTTGCATGCTAAACAAATGTTTCTAGATTTTCATATATAAAAGTTCAAAAATGATTTTCTTAGCAACAACCGAAGACAGTGATAATAAATATGTTTTCTATATCAGTACTCAATACAGATTTTGTTAGTGGGCATTTTTGAAGAACAAAAATTAAGAAAGAAATGAATAGAGAGAAGAAACGCTTTGTTTTTGGTTTAAGGAAAGAATGCAATTTGAGGAAATTTTGGGGATTTTCATGGTTGTTAGAAGTTTCAGTGAACAATAATTCATATATGGAAACAGTGGGAGTCAATTTTGTTTTAAATAAACAAATTAAACTGCTGATGGAAATATTGTACTTGATTGACAGGATTTCATATTTCATCTCTTAATGCATGCATGACAAAGACCTTGAAATGTTAACCAAAATAAACAAGCTGTATCTCATTTATTTGTGTTTTTCTTTCTCTACCCACTGTTCATATTTCATATTATAATTTCTCCTTTTCTCCACAGTTTATCTATGCACGTTGTGTAGGTAGTAGAAATCCCCTTCTTTGTCCATGCATGAAAGTAGTGTTACCGGTAGATGTAAGAAACTTGTAATCTCATAGGGTTGGCAATATCCATTAATTTGAGCATTGTTTGTATGTTTCATAGAATTTTTGTTCGTGTTCAACAGCATGCTTAGTCAAACCAACCATCCTATGTCACAGATATTTGGATTACTTCAGGTTTCTTTGCATTAGCTTCTGATCTCAGCCACTAAGTCAGTTAAAAACTGGTTAATGTGTTTGAATAAATTCAAGCTGCCAGACACAAAAAAACAACAAAAATAACAAAAACAAGTCAAGATAAGTAGCTATTACTTTTGTTTCTTTAGTGCACTACATTATTTACAGAAAATATTGCTTATAGCAAATTTAGAGGCAAAACTTAAATTATGCACATATTTCAAGATGGCTGCATCGGTTTTGAAGCATGTTTTTGCCTGTAATTTTGCCATAAGCAAGAATTTCATTTTAATGATGTATTGCACTAATGATGCTGTAGTTGCAGCTATTTATCTTTGCTGGTTTCCATGTCTGAATGTTTCTGATGTCTTCAAGCACTTTGACCAATTTTTATGACTGTTTATCACATAAAGCCAAGTCAAAAAGCCAGATATTTTCTGCATGCTTGTGATTTAGGATGGTGAGAGTATTTCATATAACCATAATTATTTTCTATAAAACCACAGAATAATGTGGCTGTATTGCTTATTTTGGACCGTGTTGTTGGCCTTAACTTATGTCCCAGCAGATCTGGTTCTGTTATTTCATGACAAGGGCTCATACTCAGTAACAAAGAAAAGAGTGAAAGCCAACAAGCTTTGTATATTTTTACAAAACAATTTATTTCCCTAAACAATGTAAAAATGGTAAATAGGACTTACAGTTTGTGAATATAATCCAAAATTTTATCCTAAGAATGAAAACACAAGTCATATCATTAAATAGTCCTGTTAGAATCCAGGTTCGAGTCCAGATGATTGACAAATATGGGAGGTGTTGACATCAGATGTGGTCCAATATATGAATAACAACCACTCCTCACTTGAATCACAGTCTTTGTTTCCGAATAATTCCATAATAAATTTCCATGAATCTTTCAGAACTTTTATAAAAAAGTCAACTTGTTGAGTTTCCAGGAGAATACATTATTAAATCCAAAAATCAGACAAAGAACAAACAATCTGGTAAAAATTAAAATAATACACCTTGTTTCTTCAAGGTGTTAGAATGACTCTGCCCGAAAAATATTAGGATTGTGTATTTAAAACCCCAAAACCTCATTTCAAGTCTTGCGATATTGGTCATGTGGTCTCTTACTACACTAACTTTAGCACCTCTGCCAGTGTAACTCCACTTAAAAACAAATCATAAAAAAACATTGTTTCAACATAGTAATCATGCAAAGAAAGTATAACCCTGATACTGACCAATCATTGTAACTTCCTGTTGACATTGTTGCCAGCCCAAGATAAACTTAAAGATAATTCTCATGTAATACTTCTTATTCTTAAAAAAACAAACTTTGTTTAAAAAATATCTCATTACTAAAAAAAGAATCCTGAATCCAACAAAAATATTCATTGCAATAAAATACAATGAAACAAAAATGAAATGAAAAGAATTTTAAAACTTACAAGCAATTTAATCACATATACATAACACTATACAGTTTTGTTGGGAGGAATCAGTAGAAAAGACAACATTGACTGAGATATGCCTGTACATCGTACACAGCATAATAGAGTCTTTTGACTAATAAACAAGTACCTAGGGTGCATAAGTAGACAATAAGACACAATTCTTCAGTCCATGAAGTTGAATTCCAAATACTGACAAGCTTTAATATAAGTTTCAGCAAACCACAGAAATTAATAGCCACAAATGAGTTAACAGTACATGAATATAAAATTATGTTTTAGTTACAAATTTAGGTTTGACACAAAGAGAATATTTGAAATTGTTTTGGTGTATTTTTTTTAGTTAAATGTCATATTTTATTTGCACACAGAGCTGCTAGCAACAGACACCCATTCTGCATCATGCTTCTCCATGAGTCTCTTGGAAATTGTTCACCTGGCACCATACAGATTTGATTTAAACTTGAAAAGTTTTAAACCAGTCTTTCTGTTATCCCAACCAGCTTGTAAATTTGAAAAAAGTATATGAATGGCTTGTGTCATTTATGCTGTTTGGGGCAGTTGAGTAACCTCACACACATGATGTGTTGGTTTAAGGGTGACATGTACACAGGTTAAATAAGCTATCAGTACATATAGATTTTTTTAATTAAAAGTTGTAAGATATCCAATTTAACATCACATGGAGATGAAACCATGGTGTCAAAATTGTCCAAATATTGTATATGTACTATGTACTATTGTTTCTTTTAATCCTTTTGTTTTTACATGCTGCACTTTCAATAATTATGCATTCTTCATAGAAGTGGCTGAACCCTGGGTCCTAGAATTGTGTTAGATTCAGATGTTTATGTTATTTAAAAAAAAATTTGATTACTTTGAGTAATACTTTTAACTCTTTGATCATAGACCAGCATGCCATTCCTTAAAAATGGTTTCAACACTAAAGATTGGTCTCTGTTTCTTTCAGTTTGTGACCTGTTATTGGCATGGTCCCATAGTATAACACTGTTAATGATATCTGGACATAGTTACCTTATACTGGGGTAAATTATATGAAATATTACAATTCAACCATTTTAATAAAATCTATATGACAATACTGATGTTATTTTAGGTTACCTTATAGCAAGGAACCACTGCATAGAAACAATAAAAATGGTGCTCAGTAAGTCAGTATTTCTATTATTAAGCTTCCAGTTTTATTGAGGGCACCTTCATGTGTCCTGCCTGTTTATTCATATGTCCATCCTTCTCACCTGTCTGTTTGCACATGTAGATGACCAGATTAGATTTACAGACCATTATAAGCATTATGGGATAGTCTATTGGCCAGTGTCCATCTGTTCCTACAAGTTTGTTATTGCTACTCCTAAAACTACTTGGAAGATTGCCAAGAAACTTTACACAAACACAGACCTCCCATGGTCTAGTTAGTCCTGAATGAAATTTGGTAGATATTTTTGCATACATATGTATATGATCATAGATTTTCAGGCTATTACAGCAAGTTTTCATATTTTTCTTAACACATTTGAACTTTATTTACTTGGGCTTCTTTGTTGAAAACCTAATGTAAGCATGATTAAGCAAAAGCCGTGAGATAGATGAGATTTTAGTTGGTATGTGAGATAGGCAAAAGAGATTTTGGTTGGTATGTGAGATCGGTTAATGTGAGTTTGGTGTAGACAACTGAGATTTGGTTGGTATAGACAAATGAGATTTGGTTGGTATGTGAGATAGACAAATGAGATTTGGTTGGTATGTTCATATGCATATGTAGATGATCTGTGTAGATTTCCATGCAACAGTTTTCAGATGTTGAGATTTTGACCTTTTTTGGACTTTGGACTCTGTTCTAAGCTCTTGATTCTTTTGAACTTAGACTCCTTGGTTTGAGCTTTTGATTCTTTTGAACTAGGACTCTTTGGTTTGAGCTTTTGACCATTTTGAATGGACTGTGTGATCTTGGCTTTTGATCTTTTTGAACTTGTACTCTGGTATGAGCTTTTGACCCTTATGAACTTAGACTCTGGTCTAAGTACCCTCTTGAATTTGGACTCTTTGCTCTGAGCTTTTGCCCTTTTTAAACTTTGACTCTTTTTTTCTGTTTTAAAAATGTTAGATGTAAAATTGTAATTTTGAAAAGTCAGATTTTATCTGTACATAGTCTTTACTTCTTAATCTATCTGAGATTTTCCCAATGATAGCCAGAAGCACTTGGACCCATTATAGGCACCCATCGTAATGCCTTAACAAATGACCTACAGATGTTTATTGTGAGTAATGTAGTCAGTAGAACTGTATGGCATGTTCATTTAATCATTGTTGTTTGACTTTTTTGTTTAATAAGGTGACTAATAAGAGTTATGAGTTGAATGTTTTCTGAATTTACATATTTATTTAATTATAACATTTATTATTAATGAAGCTCATGGATGATGGTTTTGATTCATTAGTTTAGTTTATAACATAATTAAAACTTAAAAACAAAAAAATTAAAATGTAATCAAATATCAAAATTATAGGCAGATTGTGTAATTATTCATCCAAATCATGTAATTTTGCTTTGTATTAACCCATGAGGTATATTTGTCCATTGGAAGTTTTTTGTTGTATATATCACTTTAAAACTTTATCTTTAATTTCATGGATCATTTTCCCATAACACTGCTACTATTTTTAATGTGTATAACACATCCAGTGGCAGACATCAGAGACCCAATTCAGACATTGCATAGTGCTCTGGTAGATCTACATTTATACTATTTGTTCTCATTATGACCTTACTGCATGACTCAAAATGATATCATTACATTATTATGTAATCAATGTGATGTGAATATTTACCATGGTATTTTGTAAAGCAATGAATTCTGGGAGATAACTAGATAACAATTGGAGTGGTTACATTTTCTATCTTTCAAATACAGTTCTGATAAGTGCAATAAAAAATCCAATGAAAAAAATTGTAAAGTAAGGGTAATGTATACAAGACTTTTGGAAATCTTAAGCAGCAAACAACCTGACATAATTTGACCATATGGGGTTTCTTTTGCAGAAAACTGATTATAGTCCATTCCCAAAAGGTTTTGTGAATTTTAACCTATTTGTATCCCAGTCAGTTTACAGGTCTACATCATTAAATGTAGCAAAAAGTACTTAATTTGTTTCACATGAAGTATTGTGTAATTTTAGCTACACTCTTAAAATCCTCTTATTTCTAGAAACATAGGCCTCAGCAAATAGTTCATTTATGTCCCCAGTATATCTAAGAATTGCATACAGGCCCCAGCAAATAGTTCATTTGTATCCCCAGTATATCTAAGGGTTGCATACAGGCCTCAGCAAATAGTTCATTTATGTCCCCAGTATATCTAAGGGTTGCATACAGGCCTCAACAAATCATTCATTTATGTCCCCAGTATATCTAAGGGTTGCATACAGGCCTCAGCAAATAGTTCATGTATGTCCCCAGTATATCTAAGGGTTGCATACAGGGCTCAGCAAATAGTTCATTTATGTCCCCAGTATATCTTAGGGTTGCATACAGGCCTCAGCAAATAGTTCATTTATGTCCCCAGTAGATCTAAGGGTTGCATACAGGCCTCAGCAAATAGTTCATTTATGTCTCCAGTATATCTAAGGGTTGCATACAGGGCTCAGCAAATAGTTCATTTATGTCCCCAGTATATCTTAGGGTTGCATACAGGCCTCAGCAAATAGTTCATTTATGTCCCCAGTATATCTAAGGGGTACATACAGGCCTCAGCAAATAGTTCATTTATGTCCCCAGTATATCTAAGGGTTGCATAAAGGCCCCAGCAAATAGTTCATTTATGTCCCCAGTGTATCTAAGGGTTGCATACAGGCCTCAGCAAATAGTTCACTTATGTCCCAGTATATCTAAGGGTTGCATAAAGACCTCAGCAAATAGTTCATTTATGTCCCCAGTATATCTAAGGGTTGCATACAGGCCTCAGCAAATAGTTCATTTATGTCCCCAGTATATCTAAGGGGGTACAAACAAGCCTCAGCAAATAATTCATTAATGTCCCCAGTATATCTAAGGGGTACATACAGGCCTCAGCAAATAGTTCATTTATGTCCCCAGTAGATCTAAGGGGTACATACAGGCCTCAGCAAATAGTTCATTTATGTCCCCAGTATATCTAAGGGGTACATACAGGCCTCAGCAAATAGTTCATTTATGTCCCCAGTATATCTAAGAAGTACATACAGGCCTCAGCAAATAGTTCATTTATGTCTCCAGTATAGCTAAGGGTTGCATACAGGCCTCAGCAAATAGTTCATTTATGTCCCCAGTATATCTAAGGGTTGCATGCAGGCCTCAGCAAATAGTTCATTTATGTCCCCAGTATCTCTAAGGGTACATACAGGCCTCAGCAAATAGTTCATTTATGTCCCCAGTATATCTAAGGGTTGTATAAAGGCCCCAGCAAATAGTTCATTTATGTCCCCAGTATATCTAAGGGTTGCATAAAGGCCCCAGCAAATAGTTCATTTATGTCCCCAGTATATCTAATGGGTACACACAGGCCTCAGCAAATAGTTCATTTATGTCCCCAGTAAATCTAAGGGTTGCATACAGGCCTCAGCAAATAGTTCATTTATGTCCCCAGTATATCTAAGGGTTGCATACAGGCCTCAGCAAATAGTTCATTTATGTCCCCAGTATATCTAAGGGTTGCATAAAGGCCTCTGCAAATAGTTCATTTATGTCCCCAGTATATCTAAGGGGTACATACAGGCCTCAGCAAATAGTTCATTTATGTCCCCAGTATATCTAAGCGTTGCATACAGGCCTCAGCAAATAGTTCATTTATGTCCCAGGTATATCTAATGGGTACATACAGGCCTCAGCAAATAGTTCATTTATGTCCCCAGTATATCTAAGGGTTGCATAAAGGCCTCTGCAAATAGTTCATTTATGTCCCCAGTATATCTAAGGGGTACATACAGGCCTCAGCAAATAGTTCATTTATATCCCCAGTATATCTAAGGGTTGCATACAGGCCTCAGCAAATAGTTCATTAATGTCCCCAGTATATCTAAGGGGTACATACAGGCCTCAGCAAATAGTTCATTTATGTCCCCAGTATATCTAAGGGGGTACAAACAGGCCTCAGCAAATAGTTCATTAATGTCCCCAGTATATCTAAGGGTTACATACAGGCCTCAGCAAAAAGTTCATTTATGTCCCCAGTATATATAAGGGGTACATACAGGCCTCAGCAAATAGTTCATTTATGTCCCCAGTATATCTGAGGGTTGCATACAGGCCTCAGCAAATAGTTCATTTATGTCCCCAGTATATCTAAGGGTTGCATAAAGGCCTCAGCAAATAGTTCATTTATGTCCCCAGTATATCTAAGGGTTGCATAAAGGCCTCAGCAAATAGTTCATTTATGTCCCCAATATATCTAAGAGTTGCATACAGGCCTCAGCAAATATTTCATTTATGTCCCCAGTATATCTAAGGGTTGCATAAAGGCCTCAGCAAATAGTTCATTTATGTCCCCAGTATATCTAAGGGGTACATACAGGCCTCAGCAAATAGTTCATTTATGTCCCCAGTATATCTAAGGGGGTACAAACAGGCCTCAGCAAATAGTTCATTAATGTCCCCAGTATATCTAAGGGGTACATACAGGCCTCAGCAAATAGTTCATTTATGTCCCCAGTATATCTAAGGGGTACATACAGGCCTCAGCAAATAGTTCATTTATGTCCCCAGTATATCTAATGGGTACATACAGGCCCCAGCAAATAGTTCCTTCATGTTGCCAGTCTATCTAAGGGTTGCATACAGGCCTCAACAAATAGTTCATTTATGTCCCCAGTATATCTAAGGGGTACATACTGGCCTCAGCAAATAGTTCATTTAGGTCCCCAGTATATCTAAGGGTTGCATACAGGCCTCAGCAAATAGTTCATTTATGTCCCCAGTATATCTAAGGGTTGCATACAGGCCTCAGCAAATAGTTCATTTATGTCCCCAGTATATCTAAGGGGTACATACAGGCCTCAGCAAATAGTTCATTTATGTCCCCAGTATATCTAAGGGTTGCACACAGGCCTCAGCAAATAGTTCATATATGTCCCCAGTATATCTAAGGGGTACATACAGGCCTCAGCAAATAGGTCATTAATGTCCCCAGTATATCTAAGGGGTACATATGGGCCTCAGCAAATAGTTCATTTATGTCCCCAGTATATCTAAGGGGTACATACAGGCATCAGCAAATAGTTCATTTATGTCCCCAGTATATCTAAGGGGTGCATACAGGCCTCTTCAAATATTTCATTCATGTCCCCAAGCTATCTTGGAGGGGGCATGATAGACCTCAGCAAATAATTAATTTTTATCCCCAGTATATTTAAGGGGTACAAAGAGGCCTCAGCAAGTAATTTTTTTATGTTCCCAGTATATCTAAGGGGCATAATAGGCCTCAGCAAATCATTCATTTATGTCCCCAGTATATCGAAGGGGTACATACAGGCCTCAGCAAATAGTTCATTTATGTCCCCAGTATATCTAAGGGGTGCATACAGGCCTCATCAAATAGTTCATTCATGTCCCCAATCTATCTTGGAGGGGGAATAATAGACCTCAGCAAATAATTAATTTTTATCCCCAGTATATTTAAGGGGTACAAAGAGGCCTCAGCAAGTAATTCATTTATGTCCCCAGTATATCTAAGGGGCATAATAGGCCTCAGCAAATCATTCATTTATGTCCCCAATATATAGATGGGGTACATACAGGCCTCAGCAAATAGTTAATTTATGTCCCCAGTATATCTAAGGGGTACATACAGGCCTCAGAAAACAATTCATTTATGTCCCCAGTATATGTAGGAGAGAATATATAGGCCTCAGCAAATAATTAATTTATGTCTTCATTTTCTCTAGGAGAGGATGTATTGGCCTCAGCAAATAACTCTTTTATTTTGGAGGGACAAATAGGCCTCAGCAAATAGTTCATTTTTGTCCCCAGTATATCTAAGAGGAGACATAATATTGCCTATGTTCATCCTTCCTGTTGGTGATGTCATACATTTCATTTCAGCTCAATAACTTTTGAAGGATACTTGCTGGATTAAAGGCAAATTTGGTATCAGGCTTCATGTTAAGAAGTCTTAGGTAATTTGATTTTAACCATTTTCCAGAATATTGTTTTTAATTATGGTCCTTATTAGACTTAGACTTTGCCTTTTATACTTTGTTTTCATGCTTTGGATTTTGATGGGTTTCATGGATTGAAATCATGTTTGATACAAGGCTTTGCATGAAGATGAGTTAGATCAAGTTCTTATTTGAAGATTGTCTGCCAAAACTTTACAAGTTACTGTGTCTTGCTTCATGTGACCTTGACCCTTCAAGGTCATGTCTGCTCAGTAACTTTTTAAGGACCTTAGGGATTGTAGTCTAAATTTGTGAGAAACTATACATTAATTGATGACTTCTGTCAGGTTTGATTTTCACCAATTTCTGGCAGAATTTTGCTGAATTGTCATCTCTCTATCTTACAACTTTGCTTATCAGTTTTGTATTCTCTCAGTAACTTGTGAAAGACTCTTTAGATTGAAATCAGATTTAGTATAAAGCTTTTTCCATTAAGAAGACCTAGGTCAGGGATCTCAAACATGTGGCCCACCAAGCTGTATCCTGTGGCCTGCAAAATTATTGGAGTCACAAGGTGTCATGCCCTTTGGGCATCAAAAATGCCCTCATGTGGCCCTCAGAGTGGTTTTAGTTTGAGACCTCTGACCTAGATCATGTTTGACATTCACTGATTTCCAACATTTTTGTGAGTTATTACCCCACTTTGACTTAAATATTTTCCTTTAGTTCCCACTCACTAACTCTAAAGTTATTTGAAGGACTTCATGGACAGACACAGAAATTTGAAGGACTTCATGGACAGACACAGAAATTTGAAGGACTTCATGGACAGACACAGAAATTTGAAGGACTACATGGACAACCACAGAAATTTGTTGAAGACTTTTATATAAAGAAGATGTTGACCCAGTTTGATTTTTGAAGACCTTGCACAAATCTGATTTTTATTGTTTTCCAAAAATTTGTATGGACTTATATCTCCCATTAAATTTGAACCATTGTTCTTTAATTACATCTATCAGTGAAGGCATCTGTGGCATATGGATACATTTCAAATATGGATATTCATTAAATTTCTCTCATACATTTCTTATGAAAGAGTCACTTTAATCTATTAACCCCTGGAGGTTTTAGTCGTTTTTGCCTGAAATGTGAGTAGGAAATCGATTTTGAGAGATATTTCTGAATACATTATAATACATCGACTTGGTAGAAATTTTCAGTTAACTTAATGTCTATTTGTGTTAGAAATGTCGATTTTCATTGGCTATTTTGCCTGATTGTAACAAGATAACCGAGTTTGGGATTTTCAGATTAATAACAAAACACTATTGATGGGGATACAATACAATGTATTTAATATTATATGAAAATATCAAATGAAGTATGATAGATATGTGCGTGAATGGGTCCCAATATGGAACTAATTAACATAATCAGCACGATCTTACTAATGTAACAAATACGGTACCAAGACAAATAGCGAAAGAACGATTCACGGTATATAAAGAACAGAAATATGTCTTC
The DNA here is from genome assembly GCA_016746295.1 of Potamilus streckersoni. NCBI lineage: Eukaryota > Metazoa > Mollusca > Bivalvia > Unionida > Unionidae > Potamilus > Potamilus streckersoni. Next base: position 174,113 of record JAEAOA010001682.1, on the reverse strand, counting down.
ACAATAGTAAAATACAAATTATATTTTCGTTCAAATTAACGAATTGATAGTTTTACTCATGATAGCAAAACAAATGATAGTTCATTCAAAATAACGGATTGATAATTTTAATCACAATATCTACACAATAGCAAACACTGGGTATTACAAAAACCCTACGTTAGCCAACGGCCAAAATATTATATCTGGAGCAATGTATATACTCCCTTAAAACTCTTTGCTACCAGTTCCACTAGACAAACAAACAAAGATTTGTAGTCACCTAACCACTATTCATTCCTGGGTTTGACAATCAGCACCCGACACTTTGGTCTGCAACGCCCGATTTCCCTCAACCCGACTGGCAACGTTGGAATATTTCAAAGCACTCGAAAACATACGCACAGCACAGCCCGGCACTGCACACACAGCATACGCAGCTCTAAACAGCACAGGCAGCTTTTCACAGATGTACACAGCACAGCTCAGCACTAAACTCTACAGCATAACACAGCACGGCAGCAACACAGCGCATCAACACCAACATGGCACTACAACACCAACACAGCTCTACACAAACACAGACAGAATAGCAAACCACTGCACCAACACAGCACTGCAACACCAACACAGCACTGCAACACCAACAGAGCTCTCTACAGCTGGAGATATGCAGGTCTCACAGTAGACCTCTGATCGACCAAATGGTTCATAACGTAATGTCCTAATTTCGTTCCAGTTTGAATTATATATACACAATGTAGCTCAACATCATCTGTGTAATTCATGTATTCGATTTTTCCAGCCTGAAGCACTTCGCACATGCTGAGCAAGGAAGAACCGAACTCACTATTTTCGAAATATAGAATGTACATTGATCACCCTTGGGTATCATTGTACACTAAAAGCGAAAAAAAGAAAAAATATTTACACAATTCCGTGATACTGATAATGAGCAGAAGGGTAAAATCTGGACTTGCTTAATGGACCCATCCTTTTCGTGTCAAGGCCACTCTTCATTCTAAATGCCCATCTTCTCCTACATTTTGGAAAGGTTTACATGTCTTTGTGCTATTAAGACTGTCTTAGAATGAGGCCAAAAAGTCTAAAACCAGACACAAAACCGGATCATGACTTCGGGCGAATTTTGGCTGGAAAAATCTCTGGTCCAAAAAGTGATGTTTTCCCCTCTGTATTTTGTAGTGCAACTAAAACATCCATATTATTTGGTATCATCATAAAGCTACATCAGTCTACCTTTCTATATTACCACCCACTTTATTGTGTCACACATGACCTTAATGATACAGAGCTCAGAAGTAGGCTACCACCTTCTGCCCTGTAAACGAGGCGCTAGGGATTAATGAGTTAATATGGAAACTGATTTTAAGGGAGGTAATAAATGAATGATAATGACATCATAATATAAACAGATAAAATTATTAGTGCTTGAATACAAGTTGAGTTCGCCTGAAAACGGCATGGACATTGATCTTCTGTCTCATAATGTGCTAGCAGATCAGGGTCCGTTATGTTTTGTATACTAATTGCTCCTAACAAACTGTGTATACCCAATTCTACCAGCACAATATGCAATGGCGGGTTTGAATTTGTACAGTTTGCAGTTGAACTTGACTTATAATCAAGTATATTAAATGAAAATGTTTGTTATAACCTTTAACAATGTGCTTTGTTTCAGTTCTTGAGGTATATTTGTATATTGACCATGAATGATTTTGAAAGAGTCCAGGAATATTTCTTTTGAATGTAATACATGCTGAATGTAAAGCAGAGGCAATCTAATTTGTTGATGTCTGAACTGCAAGAAATGTCCTATAATTTTATCTTTGTTGAAGAAAGAACCTTGGGTAAAACATGTTATCTAATTTAGTTGTAACCCTTCATGAACTCAGTTTTCTGTACTGTTTAATAGCATCAATCTACTAAAGGTTATTCAGGTATTTACCTACCTGACTTATGTCATTCAGGTTGACATCATCTATCAAGATATACAGTAAGTCCAGACTTCTAATGTTTTGAAGTATTGTATATCTAACCCTTGTCATTAGTGTTAGTCATATGTAATGGCTGATCCTTGTGTACCCATAGCCAGATTATGGTTGTTGTAAGATGGATGAAAATCAGCTATGTTGTCTTTTCCCCCATGACTGCCTGTAATAAGATTTCATTGTTTCTCATAAATATGCATGGCCCACACAAAATCAAACATTGAGCCTGAATAAATTTTCTTGGATGGTTGACCCAACATTAACTTTCATGCTGATTTAGGGAGCCAATCAGATTTTCTCTTGCAAACAGTCACTTCTTGATCAGTATGTGGTCATTTCAGTTTATGTACAAGAGTTTATTTCATTAGCCATTTCATTCATTTCATTTATTTCATTAGTTCATGATGCCTTTTATTCATGAGAAACAAGGAAACATTGCAGGCAGTTATAGGTGAAAGCCTGTGGCTTGTGACGATAGTGGATTACAAAGAATCTGACCAATCCTATATGCTTAGTACACATATGCTTAGTACACATGGCTGACTAAGTTATTAATGGTTAGAGATACACAAAACAGATAAAATTCTATGTTTAATGATTCTTTTTATAATCAAATGGTGGCATGTTATACGATTTCAATCTGATTATCCTGGCATGAATGTTACCTGTCATTGCAAACTGAGCCATTCATTAGAGATTGGAAGAAAATATTTCATCCTTTTCTGTTATTCCCATTAAAATAAGAAAAAATAAGTATTTTTAAGAGATTTCTTTCAGTGTTGATGTATACAATCAATAATAGACCAGTAGTGCAGTCCATGCTAATATTTCTAATTGTTATCTTGTATTGCAGGAGAATGTCACGTTGAAAGATGCTATCGGAGGTGATGGATCTGTGGTACCCCGTGTAGAACTGGAAAGGTCAGAAGTTAACCATCCTAATACATTATCGATAATGATAATGTTGATGATAATGATATGAATAATGCATGGTCTCTTATCGTCTCAGAATAGGTTTCAGTTTATTATAAATTTAGTTATAAGACATTTGTGGTATGGTTTCCGAAATATAATATAAAGTGCAAAAAATAACGTTTAGAAAGTTTATTATCATTTTGTGAAGGAAATCACAGATGAATTCTAATATAAAATGATCATGGCATGGCTCCCGTAATTTCATTTACCTTATTACCAGTATTTTTCTCATAAACAAAAATATCAATAGGAAAAGTACGTTACTTAAAGTTTTGTTATCATTTTTATCATTTTGGAAAACAGATTGCTTATATATTTGATTATAAGATGTTTGTGTCGTGGCTCCCAAAATATCATATACATGTTTTATTCTCATACACAAAAAATATTTGTTCTTAAAAGTGCAAAAAAAGGTGTAGAAAGTTTATGATCATTTTGGGGAGGAAATCATGTATGGATTCTAATATAAACTTCTAATGGTATGGCTTCAAAATTTTTTAAATTTAACAAATTTCTTACAGTTTTGTGCCAAATAAATATAAGAAATACAAGTATCTGAACCCATGTCTGGGCCTTTTGAGAACTATCTTTGTTTGTTGTTGTAAGATGACTGCTCATAAGTGTTAATGTTATTATTACTGGTCTATGAGCAATGAAGCCATTAAGTCTACTTTGAGTTTGTCTTCAATGCATTCCCTATACAATCATTGCTCAAACAATATCTGACACATGTTCTAAAAACTGCATATACAAGGAAGCAACAAACAATGTGGCAATTGATAAAAGATTCTCACCTGAATTTATAAATTAATTAGTTTAAGTATATTGCTCATAATCAAAGTCAATTGCTGGGCTAAAATTGTTTAAATTATCGGTCAACAATTAATAAAATATCAAACGCAAGCCACCAACATTTGCACATGGCTTGGCCATGTTGTTTTATGCAATCAGTTGACAAGTGAATAATATCATCCATTCCCTACAAATATAACCCCCTTGTTTATTGCTGTAATCAGAAAGCATCTAAAAATTATAGTTTTTCAAACAATGATAAAAAATTACAGATGAGAAAATTTAGCAGTATGAAATTTATAAAGACACTGTTATTTAACCTTTTTGACATACTGTTTCATCATTCATCGCATATTATTTGCTATTTATTTTTTCCCATTGAATTCATTTGCAGACTAATCGGTGACAAAATTACTCAATATTTTAAATATGTGTGTGGATATTTTGGATGGAAATATTTGTATTGTGGATTCAATGTATATGATTAGATTCATGGGTGAGTACATGGTGTTGACACTCTATTCATGCAATAGATTAGATATGTATATATAAACTATACATATGTATGCACCAATGCATGGTTCTCTGAAAAGCAATATATTATGTATGCAATCTGTTATCACTGCAGGTGTTTTTCTCATTTAATATACATTGATTTAAAATGGTAACTGTGCCAATGAAATACACATTTTTGCACCCGCTTTTATTACCCCTCCATTAACCCACAAATTTTTTGGTAATGTACATGGCTGCTTATAACATGGTTTGGTTCATAACATGGTTGTGTTCTATGGCTCTTAACTACTGCATTATATCAGGGTCACACTACTTATTTTTGATTGGTTGCTGTTGATGTCATAGTAGTTAATTTGGACAAAGACTGTTATTGGCCATCAATTTTCTTTTGCCAGCAAAGCATATGCAATGCATTGGTATCACTTTCTGGCATTAGCATATGCAATGCATTGGTATCACTTTCTGGCATTAGCATATGCAATGCATTGGTATCACTTTCTGGCATTAGCATATGCAATGCATTGGTATCACTTTCTGGCATTAGCATATGCAATGCATTGGTATCACTTTCTGGCATTAGCATATGCAATGCATTGGTATCACTTTCTGGCATTAGCATATGCAATGCATTGATATCACTTTCTGGCATTAGCATATGCAATGCATTGGTATCACTTTCTGGCATTAGCATATGCAATGCATTGATATCACTTTCTGGCATTAGCATATGCAATGCATTGGTATCACTTTCTGGCATTAGCATATGCAATGCATTGGTATCACTTTCTGGCATTAGCATATGCAATGCATTGGTATCACTTTCTGGCATTAGCATATGCAATGCATTGGTATCACTTTCTGACATTAGCATATGCAATGCATTGGTATCACTTTCTGGCATTAGCATATGCAATGCATTGGTATCACTTTCTGGCATTAGCATATGCAATGCATTGGTATCACTTTCTGGCATTAGCATATGCAATGCATTGGTATCACTTTCTGGCATTAGCATATGCAATGCATTGGTATCACTTTCTGGCATTAGCATATGCAATGCATTGGTATCACTTTCTGGCATTAGCATATGCAATGCATTGGTATCACTTTCTGGCATTAGCATATGCAATGCATTGGTATCACTTTCTGGCATTAGCATATGCAATGCATTGGTATCACTTTCTGGCATTAGCATATGCAATGCATTGGTATCACTTTCTGGCATTAGCATATGCAATGCATTGGTATCACTTTCTGGCATTAGCATATGCAATGCATTGGTATCACTTTCTGGCATTAGCATATGCAATGCATTGGTATCACTTTCTGGCATTAGCATATGCAATGCATTGGTATCACTTTCTGGCATTAGCATATGCAATGCATTGGTATCACTTTCTGGCATTAGCATATGCAATGCATTGGTATCACTTTCTGGCATTAGCATATGCAATGCATTGGTATCACTTTCTGGCATTAGCATATGCAATGCATTGGTATCACTTTCTGGCATTAGCATATGCAATGCATTGGTATCACTTTCTGGCATTAGCATATGCAATGCATTGGTATCACTTTCTGACATTAGCATATGCAATGCATTGGTATCACTTTCTGGCATTAGCATATGCAATGCATTGGTATCACTTTCTGGCATTAGCATATGCAATGCATTGGTATCACTTTCTGGCATTAGCATATGCAATGCATTGGTATCACTTTCTGGCATTAGCATATGCAATGCATTGGTATCACTTTCTGGCATTAGCATATGCAATGCATTGGTATCACTTTCTGGCATTAGCATATGCAATGCATTGGTATCACTTTCTGGCATTAGCATATGCAATGCATTGGTATCACTTTCTGGCATTAGCATATGCAATGCATTGGTATCACTTTCTGGCATTAGCATATGCAATGCATTGGTATCACTTTCTGGCATTAGCATATGCAATGCATTGGTATCACTTTCTGGCATTAGCATATGCAATGCATTGGTATCACTTTCTGGCATTAGCATATGCAATGCATTGGTATCACTTTCTGGCATTAGCATATGCAATGCATTGGTATCACTTTCTGGCATTAGCATATGCAATGCATTGGTATCACTTTCTGGCATTAGCATATGCAATGCATTGGTATCACTTTCTGGCATTAGCATATGCAATGCATTGGTATCACTTTCTGGCATTAGCATATGCAATGCATTGGTATCACTTTCTGGCATTAGCATATGCAATGCATTGGTATCACTTTCTGGCATTAGCATATGCAATGCATTGGTATCACTTTCTGGCATTAGCATATGCAATGCATTGGTATCACTTTCTGGCATTAGCATATGCAATGCATTGGTATCACTTTCTGGCATTAGCATATGCAATGCATTGGTATCACTTTCTGGCATTAGCATATGAGTCATTGTTAGATTTTTTGCATTTAACTCAGTTTCCATGACACTATTGTATGTATTGTCATTATACTTGAAGGGTGTATTCATCTTGTAAATAATAAATCATTGGCAAAAGGAGGTCATTGTGATCTGTTTTTCACATTCCAGTGATTTTTAGAGATGGACAGGTACCCAGTCCAGCCATCTGAACCTTGACAGGTTTTGCACTATCCATTAACAACTGACCCGGGCATTTTACTCAGCATAATTCCCTTTCCATCCCATAAGACTTTGCATTCAGCTCAGATTGTATAGCTGTATGTAAACTCATTGCACTTAATCATCTTAGAGGGTACTACCCACTATGGGACAAAAGAGGGTACTACCCACTATGGGACAAAAGAGGGTACTACCCACTATGGGACAAAAGAGGGTACTACCCACTATGGGACAAAAGAGGGTACTACCCACTATGGGACAAAAGAGGGTACTACCCACTATGGGACAAAAGAGGGTACTACCCACTATGGGACAAAAGAGGGTACTACCCACTATGGGACAAAAGAGGGTACTACCCACTATGGGACAAAAGAGGGTACTACTCACTATGGGACAAAAGAGGTCACAGTGACCAAATTCTTAGGCTATAGTTATTAAGTTTTTGCATTCAGCTTTGTTTCTCAGACATTCTTGTATGCAGTCATAAAATTAATTACGTGTATTCATCCTTAAGCTTACTACTTACCAAAAGTAGGTAATCTTTTCTTATTCTAATAACTTTGAAAGATTTTTAGACTAGGTCACACTGGAGAAGACAACATTCTGCAAACATCTTGTTATTATATGACATTTATAGCAGCAGATAAAGAGCATGATTGGAATATAAGTGACTGAGATGTATTTAAGTTGTGTCCTTTTATATATTTTCTCTGATTTGTACACACATACAAAATCAGTTTTTCCTCCTGAAAATTTGTTGAACATGATGCTTTTTAATTTTTAGTATTATGCATGACCTTGATGATGCCAGGAATTTCTTAGTACATGGGCCAAGTCAAAAATATATTTTTCAGTCATATGTTTACACAGCCCAGACATGGATTTGGAAGGGGCCTTTTATAGTGTTATAAATGTCTGTATGTATGTACATCCATCTGTCTCTGCTGGTTAATTTTTTCATTTGTGCCACTGTTGTGGGGCATTAATGTTACATAAACGTTAGCAAGTTCTTACATAATGATTTATATACCCTGCAGGTTGGCCAAGGAGAAGGATAGAATGAAGGATGAATATGATCATCTGAAAGAAGAACATGACAACCTGGAGGAGAGGCATCAGAGATTCATCATTAACTATGGCCATGATGGGACTGGCCTTCAGAAAGGTGGGGAACAGGTTGAGTTATTATGAAAATATGCATATGGGTATATTGGTTGGTAGTTTGCTCTTGTGCATGAATGGTTAGTCATAAAAATTGGTGCATTCAACTTTGGAGACTAATATTCTTGCACACACATAGTTGGTGACAGGGACCTTATCTTCTTTTTCTGCAAGTTTACCAAAAGTTTTCAAACCCCGCTGTCATAAAACTTGACTCAGTGTTTAAAGTTATAAATGCTACCCCATACTTGGAAATTTTATTCAGTGTCCAAAGATAGGTTTTTGACCATTCAGTGTAGTGTTGTCAAAGTGTTCAAATGTAGTCTTTTGAGTGGACAGTTTACTTCACTCAAAGTGATGCAGCCTTTTCATTGGACAGTATTTTACTCAGTGTACAGATGCAGCCTTTTGTTTGGACAGTATTTTACTCATAGTGTACAGATGCAGCCTTTTCATTGGACAGTATTTTACTCAAAGTGTACAGATGCAGCCTTTTGTTTGGACAGTATTTTACTCAAAGTGTACAGATGCAGCCTTTTGTTTGGACAGTATTTTACTCAAAGTGTACAGATGCAGCCTTTTGATTGGACAGTATTTTACTCAAAGTGTACATATGCAGCCTTTTGTTTGGACAGTATTTTACTCAAAGTGTACAGATGCAGCCTTTTGATTGGACAGTATTTTACTCATAGTGTACAGATGCAGCCTTTTGATTGGACAGTATTTTACTCATAGTGTACAGATGTATCCTTTTGATTGGACAGAGTACTTTACTCAACTTGAGACTCAAATAATAATAACTTAAAAAAATGAATTGAAATTCAAGAGATTTAAAAGTAACAATTCATCTAGAAACAGAAGTCTTTTAAATATGTGTTGTTTATTTTGTAACAATATAACAAATATGTCATCTAACAAAGAAAATTTTGAGTTTGAGTGCTTAAGTAAAATACAGAGCCTGGTCACAGTTTTTTTTCTTAAATTTCATTCATCAAATTGAGATTTTTTTGTATCATATCTGATTAGATGGTGAGCAGAAAATAATTATGAGTCTATTTTTCATATATTCTGCTTTCTTTCCATACCTGTGACTAAAGGTCCAGTATTGTTCAAATACCATAAGCCAAATAATGTTAAACATCAAATTGAGGAGAAATTTGGTGATATTTTGAAAACAAGGGCAGGCATACAGAAGAAGTAGACAAGGAATACATCAGATAAGATACTGCTATTTTCAATATATACTTTCCTTGGTTGACTGTAGAAGTGGATTTGTTTTCCCAGGATCTTTTTACATATTCATGAAATAAAGATTTAAAATTTTTATATACTTGAAACCTGTCTTGATCGACCACCTGTCATTTACAACCTCAATCAAAATGCATGGATCAATTTTATTATATAAATGCAATGTAGTGAGCGAGCATTTGCTGAATGTGACCAGTGACCACAATGCCTTGGCAAATATGTACTTCTATGCTGCTATGAACACACAGAGATAAATACCACAGACTTTTAATCCTTTATAACTATGAACACTCAGACAGTTATAAAAATAAAAAAAATATAGACTGGCTGTCAATTTTTTAAATTTTGTAGATCATGCAAACAGTGTCATTTATTGTAGATAGTACACCAGACTATGTGCAGATTGTTTCAACAGTATATGAAGAACCATATCACAAAACATACAAACACCATTGCAACTGCTTGAAAAAGAGATGCTGTTCTGACCAAGAACAAATGAAAAAAATAAGAAAAAAGGAGGCTGGGTAAATTTTGCAGATCAAACATTTAGTATCTTTTGTTATAGACTGTAAAAGTCAGGCTGAAGTACCATGTCATGAATTGCCATTTTAGTGCCATAGCCAGGGTAGTGGTCATGTACATTATTTAACTTTAAAGTTAATCTGTAATGTCTGGGGATGAGTGAGGTCTTTGTTTATTAAATTGGCAAACGAGAATCATTTCCCAGATTCAGTTATTTATGTTAAAGAGTTGCTTATTTTGATGTTACAGTGATTACATCCTAAATCTATCGTCTGTTCAAGTTGGTGCAACAAATAATTGCACAAATAATTATGTTTCTGGATGAGTTTATTATGTTTTTCTATTTCATCAATTGGCAGTACATGTATGTATGTATGTATGTATGTATGTATGTATGTATGTATGTATGTATGTATGTATGTATGTATGTATGTATGTATGTATGTATGTATGTATGTATGTATGTATGTATGTATGTATGTATGCATGTATGTGTGTGTGTGTATATATGGTATATATTTATAATTCTTTGTAAAACAAAAATCCTATATACCTTGATTTTTTTCATAGGAATCTAAAACGACTGTGTGTATATATGAGAATTAATTACTAGGTCGTCATGCTAGTGTGTCTGCCACACACAAGCTTATATAACAACAATTCAGTGCCATCATTTTTTGGTAATGCTTGCATAGTTGTGACGGTATATGGGTTGGTGCGTGCAGGCAAGGTGATGGGTGCCATTTACTCGCGGACCTGGGTTCGAAACTCGGTAGAGTACAAATTTAATTTCTCTAACCTGTATGATAGTATTGTTTGTATTAAACTATATATATATATATATATATATATATATATATATATATATATATATATATATATATATATATATATATATATATCTTCAAAGCCTGGTTGAAGACCTTTCTTACAGTCAATATTACAATTGATCATGGATAATAATAACACCTTGCACCTTAGTAATATTGGCAGAACCTCCAACAAAAAAGTGACAAATTGTAACAATGGAGGAAAGAATTATTTTAATTGAAAAAAATAAAAATGAGACCACTAGCAAAATAGCAGTTCAAACATCAGGAAATAAAACAAGTTTAAAGTGTTATTAAGGACAATGGTTAAATTAGAAACAGTTTCAAATGCCAACAGATGTACATGTAATCTTCAAATATAAATATGATTCATGTTGAATGGTATATCTTTACTGCTGTATAATTTTGTCTTCAGAAGAATGCATGCAAGAACTATTAATAAAGAATAGAATATATGTTCAGTGTTTTGTTTGAACTATTCTGAAATTTGACCTTGGAAACCACATGTTTGTGTACAAACCTGTTATAAAAGACCACCTGTCTTGAAAGATTGGGGATTTTTGAGCATAAGGGATGGTCTTCCAAGACGGGTTTTACTGTATTTTATTGTATGACAATAATATGGTATACAGCAAACCCTCTCCCAAAGAATGGATTTCATGATGCATTTGTTAAAATATATCCACACTTGGGTAGATTTTCATGTGGCAGTTTTATTTCAGATAAGGAGGAAGTCCATCGACTTAAGCGTGAGAAAGAGGCCCTGGAGAAACAGGTGGCACTGATTAATGGACAGATGTTGCTGGTGGAGGGTGGCAAGAAACGGCTTGACGAAGTTGTGGATGAGTTGCAGCAGGAGATAGTACAGCTCCGACATCAGCTGGAAGAGGCAGAGAAACGGTATGTAACTGCAGAGTATCAAAAAGTTGCATGTATATTCTGTATCTGAAATATCACAGTATAAATGTCATTTGTGTAGTCTGAAGTCACATGACAAATTATTTTTTTTTTTAATAGTAATTACTTGATTGTAAATTCTTTCTCTTCTGTCAAATACAAGGAAATCTTATGATGTGTGATCAGACTGCAGTGTAATGAGAGAGATTGAATATGGATAAACAACATTTAATGTTGCTTTGTAACTTAATTTTTAAAAATTGCAGTAAAGACTGAACAAAGACTTTGAAGATATTATTGAAAATTCATCTTGGACTGTAACAGTGAATCAGTAACATAGATTGAAATCACCATACTTGATAAACATAGTTAAATGAATTTGATTAAAACTGAGATCTACTTAGAAATTCCTGGTCTACTTAATTGTAGTATCTTATCAAAAATAAGTGTTGCAATTGGTGTTAAAGTTATCAGTTATCAACAGAAACGTTGTGTTCTAGATGAAATTGTTATCAACAGAAACGTTGTGTTCTAGATGAAATTGTTATCAACAGAAACGTGTTCTAGATGAAATTGTTATCAACAGAAACGTTGTGTTCTAGATGAAATTGTTATCAACAGAAACGTTGTGTTCTAGATGAAATTGTTATCAACAGAAACGTTGTGTTCTAGATGAAATTGTTATCAACAGAAACGTTGTGTTCTAGATGAAATTGTTATCAACAGAAACGTGTTCTAGATGAAATTGTTATCAACAGAAACATTGTGTTCTAGATGAAATTGTTATCAACAGAAACGTTGTGTTCTAGATGAAATTGTTATCAAGAGAAACATTGTGTTCTAGATGAAATTGTTCATATTAATAAATGTGAAAGATGCAGTTTTATTAGTGACTTGAAAGTTCAATTAAACATGAGCTCATATTGGTGTCAATCAAAGATTCATTTTATCCGACAGTCCAGAACATTAAAAGTTTGAATGATAGATTTCACTGAGTTATGTAGACTTTGCTTTTATCATAATATCTGATACTCAGAGATAATAATATTTTCTCAGCTGTCGTGAGATTTCCTTATTGACAAACACAAAGAACACCCATATCACTCACTATATATGTATTAGAATACTTTTGTTGAAATATTTTATTGTCACTTGCATTTCAGCTGACTTTTGGGGCACTTTTGAAAACTATGAATAAATAATTCAACAGTGCATTGTATGTGATAAAATCTTTCAGAAAACTGAAGAATAAAGATACCCAATATGTATGTATTAGTTCATATTTTGTCTAATTCAGAGATACACAAGCAAAAATTACTAGAATATTTTAACAGTTGTTAAACAGTTTAGGATTAAGAAGCAAGTAACCTACAACAAGGTTAGAAAATTCAAACTTTAGGAACTTATGTATTGAGCTACTTTTGAATCATGTTAAAACTTCTCAATTTCAGTCTATAGTATGCACATGCCCTTTTAGTTTGGAGATATACTTTGCAAATACTTTTCCATTTATTCTTTGTTTATAACATCCTCTAAAAATCAGACAATTTCATTGAATAAAGGCCATAAAAGCAAATGTAGAAAAAATATTTTAAAATTTGCAGTTTCATCTCACAGTATTTAAAAAATAGTTTATGAATCATACTCCCTTGGAACAGCCTCATCTTTTTGGGTTGTTTGTGTTTTTTCTTGGGGATTTTCTCCAGGATTTTCTTTTTCAGATAAACTGGCCATCATGTATAACATATTATGCATCGAAAAGTAGTTTTCAACAAACAGCTACAGGCTGCCCGATCACTACCTCACAGAACCTTCTCTTAAAGATAGGTGAAAGCAAATGGACAGATCCGACTATACTTGTTTCTATATCACAAGCATTTTAGCACACCAGGCTGTGAGCTTATGCAATGACCCTGGTCATGCATCTGAAGAGGTCATATACTTAAATTATCAAGATCTCAGATGATTTGGATAATGAGATCCATGCATATTAATGAGGAGATATGGCAGCTGATTGGCTAAGATGGCTATCACCATAGAGGCCATATTTCAGGCCTGATTTTGATTAGATTTGGAATAAATGCTTATATGATCATTATTTGGAAAAAAATTTGTATAATGATGGAGATGTACTCATATTGATGAGATGATTATTATCATTCATGTAGAATTTTGATCAAACTTAGTAAATGGGCTTACATTGTTAATATCTCAGATGAAACAGATTCTGAGAAATAGCCATGCAGATTTATGAAAAGACCTTACTCTGATTGGATCAAACTTAGTAAATGGGCTTACATTGTTAATATCTCAGATGAAACATTCTGAGGAATAGCCATGCAGATTAATGAAGAGACCTTACTCTGATTGGATAAACTTGTGAACAGCATTGTAATTATTTCATTTCAAATTTTGATTAACCTTGTTAAGTGTTATATTAGTTGTGATGTGTACATTTATGAGTTAATCTTGTGTCTGATTTGCTGAAATTTTACAACTCTGGGGACCAAATTTTCATCGGACTTCGCTGGAACCCAATAAATAAGCTGATCTCATCATCTTAGGTTCACAAGTAATTAAGATCTTTGCTTGTTTAGAAGGTGTTCTTGCATCTGATTGGCTGAGCTTTTGGCCTGATTTTGATTGAACTTGAATGATTTTATCATCAAGAAGGGGGTTGAGCAAATGACTCTTTATTCAAGGACTAAACATGACTAGCCCAGATCAGCTGCCTGAATATGCTCTTGGAAAGGGCACTAACTCTTATTTTCTTGACATCATATAGGTCAGGGTTATCCAGCATCATGAATACTGGAGTCACATTGACCAAAAATGTAATGTTCATGGGCTATACATGATATATATTATAGTAATTATTCTATTGTAATTATAGAACTAAATTCTTATATGAAAATGATCCATGGGCCATTTGGCCGACAGGACTGTGGTTAGACCACTCTGATATAGACAGCAATGCGTTAAAAGGGATGATAAAACCATATTAAAATGAGTTTTAAATATGAGGAAGGTCTATGCACATTAATTATGCAAGTATCTTTTGGAATCAGATTTTTTTATATCAGACCATGGTAGAATATGTGAAACTGACATGGTATCAGGGTTAGGAGATTGCCTAAATTTGTGATCTTATAATAATACATCAGCTGGCTTAGCAAAATCATCAACTTTTTGGTTTTGTAACCTAGGTGGGTGATATAGGACCACTCGGGCCTTTTACTAATTAAGAATATATTGTGTGATCTTTTAGATCTTGAATTGTAATGTTAGAAAGAAATCCAAAATGTTTTAGCTTGGTTTTATTTCGGAGTTTTTTTTTTTGTTGCTCTTTTCAAGAATAAGAACAATAACTTAATAACTTTTATTTATTTACAGTTTTGAAGTATTGATTTTTGGCATAATTTAAACCATAATTTTTGTATTGCTTTATTAATAAAGCAATACAAAAATTGCTCATATTTGATCATAGCCCAATTTTAGGGTGGTTACATAATCAACAGATTTAAATCCATCATTAAATTAATAAGTTTGGATTATAATCATTATGGAGTCCACATAGTGCCATCATGTTATGCAATGTACAGTGCAGTATTAGAACAAATCAGTTAATTGAAGAAAATATTGCATTTCTATTATCCAGGCTGTACTATGGTACTACAAAACTACTTGTTTGAGTGATGTGTCATTGGAAATGCAGGTTGGAGACACATTGTGAATCAGTATTTTTTGATGGTTAATTTTATTTTTCTTCAAACATGCATTCACTTGCTACTTGCCATTCTTATCACCTTTTTCATTTTGATTCATTTTATCAGGTCTTGATTTCACATTTCATATTCTCATGAATTTTGATTTTATGTAAAGGATTAAAGACCTTGAAAATCAAAGGTAGGTAACCATGATTGGTGCTGGCTTAACTAAATCCTTTGTATTTTTTAAACATTCTAATAATTTATATGTATGCTGTATTCAGACATAGATTCCTAAATACATTATAAACTCATTGTTTGTGTTAGAAAACTTAAAACGAAACAGACACACTTAAGGAATTTACTATGCATGGCTAGGTCTTTAATTATGTTCAAGTCATTGTCAGATTTTAATTAAGTTCTTCAGTCTTTATTAAAGTTTATTGTTTTGGCAATATTTCAAATTTTATTGAAATTTTCATCTTTACAGTACATTCATTTCATTATTTTCAATTATATTACGCTCATATTAACGTCATGGACCATTCATTTCTTTTCCATATATTTTTCCATTTTAACCTTATTGCCTTTAAATCCAGTTAACACAAATCTCTGAATATTATGTATTTACTTGAAAAAGAACAAAACAGAAATATGCTATTATTCTTTGGAATGCACTGAATCATATGTTTAGAGTCTAGTATTATTCCCAGTCTGACACTTCCCATGAGAAGTTTCCTATATATTAGACATCCAACATTCTCAATTACCTCCCTTGCTTCAGCTCATTCCTCTATTTCTAGACATCCTGATCTTCCAGTATTTCCTTCTATGAGGGCCAGGTGAGAAATAATGGCTCATCATAGAAACCGTCCATACTGTCTTGCCCTACATTTTATATTTCTTGATGTAGCTCAAATATAACTTGGTGTCTAAGGGATATCAATAAAACAGCATACTCCAAATTTTATGCCAGTGTATCATATAATGGAAGTCGATTTATGCTGTTTGCAGATGGTTGTGTTTTGAAAAGCAGTAAATTTTCTGTTACTTTCAAATTTATTTTGAATTCTGATTGAATTATAAATTATATGATTATAAATATCTTCCTGAGCACACAGTTAATATCTTTGAGCTACAAATCGGTTCATTTTCGTCTAACAATAGGGTCAAGGTATACTTGTCATCAATTTATTATTAACATTTTTGTAAATATACATGTAGAAGAGGATCAGGTTTTAATACTGCATTATGGTGCTGTTGCTAATCCCAGGAAAGATGTGCATTTATTTATAGTTTGTGATGATGTATGGGATTATGTTAACTTGACATTTTCTTGAAATGTTGCTGCATTTTGATACTAGGTGTGCATTAATCATCTTCATACCTGAAGCATGGCACTAATAAATCTACAATTATGAGACACAGCAGTGTTCATTTGCATGTGTATTAATAGCTACCCTCTGGTCTTTTACTTATCACTTACAATCTTTGGTACATGTATATTAGTTCATCATTATAAAATCATGGTAGTATGGTAAGTATGGAGACAGTACGGTTTTGACCTTTATTGTCTTTGTAGTATTTCTAGTCAAATTTTTGGGATCTAAACAACAGCAACAACAACAACAACAACAACAACAAAAGACAATGATTCAAATTATGAATTTTGTAATTTTATTCCCCTGTGTGTTGTTAGATATACAACTGTATTACACAGTTCTATTAATCCATTATGTGGTGATAAAATATTGACATTTTTATTTATTTTGCATCAGATTTTGTTTAGTTATTAAGCTTTGATTTATTTGAAAGACTCAGCAATATTTAGATTTATATGCATGTGAATTTTTAAGAACTTTTTTCCATTTTTTTAGTTCATTTCATGCTTTTGATTAATAATTATTTTCAGCTCATAGATTTTCTATGCTTTTTAAACATGTTGTGGTCAGAATTGACTATGCATAAATTGATTTATTACTGTATATACTCATTTATAAGTTGAGTCAAACTGCTAACCACAAAGATCCTTATCTGCTTTAGCATAATGTGCCTGTAGACCAAGGTCTGTGTTGTTCATTCTGCTAATTAATCTTGACAAATTGCACAGACCTAGATCTACCAGTGGATTTTACAATGGCAGATCTGGGTCTGTGCAGTTTGCAGTTGGACTCCTAAATAAGTACATACAGTATTCATTTTAAATGTTGTATCTGGACACAGTTAATTTGAAGCTATTGAATTTAAATTATTCCCACAAATTAAGTCAACATAATATAAAAAAAATATTTTTATGTGTGATATAAACACATTGTTCTTGAACAAAAGCTGTACTGAAATCATCAAAAAATGAATATTTAATTTTTTGTTTGACCTGATTACTTTCAGACCACGTGTAGTGTAAGTCTTATGTTTTAGGTGGATGGATTTTTTTTATTTTGCCAACTGGTCACACGCATGATGTGCAGAGTTATCATGTACAGTGCACATATTCTTTCAATAAAATTATCATATTCCCATGCAGAGGATAGGAAGCATTACAAATAATGTATTTTGCTGTGTATAACACACATCCAGTTGCAATCAGCAAAGAATTAGATTTGCCAGCAGCCAATGCACTATAAAGGAAAGGTCTATGCTATTTGTGGGAAATCAAATTTCTCCAGTTAGAAGCCAATGGTCAATGGCAAGACCAATCCATATTCAGCAAATATAAACAAATGTTTTGAAAGCAATGTCCAGTGATAAGCCACCAATCCCCAACCAAAACACCCATTTTTATTCTATAAATGTGCACACACCCCTGGGAATATTAGGAAAAATAAAGTAAGTACCATCATTAACCTAAATATATTGGCCTTCCCATTTGTGGATACCATATTGTCAAACTTTGCAATAATTTTTGATAGTGTAAAATCTCTGTAGAGACCAGTAATGTATTTAAAAGCCAACAAAAAATTAAGCATTCAAGTGGGAACTAAACTTTTACCTTTATTTTACCTTTATTTTACCTTTATTCAACAACTCTTTATTTATCAGTGTTGCATAGATGGTCTAAACATGTTACCAATAGACAGCAATAAAATTAAAAAAACACACTTGACAATATTTGATAACTGAGTGTGATAAAACCAAAGACTTGCATATGTTATTTTTATGGGCAAGAGTCATCAGTAAGTTTGTAATGATATTTGAAATGTGCTGCACTTTAATCAGTTGATTTTAGTACAAGTTTCCATCCAGCATGGAACTGGAAACTGATTAATTTTAATTAGCATATGAAACATCTGGACAAAAAGAAAGCTAATTAATTTATATGCCCAGGTAATTATGTTTTATTGTAGTATGAAGATTATTGACCCTGATCTGCTAAAGCATGATGTACATGTAGATCTAGGTCTCTTTCTCAACATTGGATGTGTGTTTTACTTTCTTGAGCAAATACAGTATTATCCTGCTAATTAGTTGCAACCCTCTCTCCCCCAAATATTATAGTGTGTGAAGTCGCTTCTTATCCATTTCAAAATGTTGTGACAAAATTTATTTAGTTTTGAATCGAGTTGTATCCTCTGCCATGAGCAGCGAGTTGGGGACCTAATTAAATTGTTTGCAATCAGATATCTTTCATACTTTTTCTTTCTTTTTTGTTTTTGTTTTTGTTTTTATAAACAAGTTCGTGTTTAAGTTCCTTTATTTGCCATGAGTTTTCATTAGATGAAAAAAGTTTTAATGGAGTAACTGCTAAATTGGTTTACCTTAATTCCTTAAAACTATTAACAGAATTGAAAAAGTTTCCTTTAAGCTGTTCATGTGTTAGATGTATGTCCTTTAAGCTGTTCATGTGTTAGATGTATGTCCTTTAAGCTGTTCATGTGTTAGATGTATGTCCTTTAAGCTGTTCATGTGTTAGATGTATGTCCTTTAAGCTGTTCATGTGTTAGATGTATGTCCTTTAAGCTGTTCATGTGTTAGATGTATGTCCTTTAAGCTGTTCATGTGTTAGATGTATGTCCTTTAAGCTGTTCATGTGTTAGATATATGTCCTTTAAGCTGTTCATGTTTTAGATGTATGTCCTTTAAGCTGTTCATGTGTTAGATGTATGTCCATGCATTAGATCCTGATACTGATATGTGTGGGTTGTTGGAATGGGTAGAGGTTGGAGATGGTTTTTATGTGAGTGACAGAGATTATCATTTTCTTAACTCAAAAACAACACATAGCATAAGAATTTGTTTGATCTAATCCCTCTCCAATTGCATAGCCTTAAGTAGAATAAACAGTTGGGACAGGTATATTACTGTAACATGTTTTATTTTTTGGTTCTTATATACTAGGAAATAGAAGCTTGATTGATATTTTAGATTTTAATTTGGATTGTATATATGCTTTCTACTTCTTCAGTTGCCTACATTGAGCCAATTCTAGTGAATTTATTAACAAGAAACAATTAATTTCATAGTTTGAGCTTGATATTGACCTTCATTCCATTTAAATCATAGATTATTTTTTTTATTGAGGAAAATATAATGGAATTAAGATTACCTGTAAATTAATGTAGATAATTTAAAACTTTTACTAAAGTATTCAAAAATTGGACATATGTGTTAATCAGATGCTGTAAGGACTGAACCCTTGTATTTATTGCTAGCAATAATTAAAGAATATATATGTAATTTTGTGCATGGAGAAACTTAATGCAGTAATTGAAAGTGATAATGATTTTTTTGCTTTATAATAATTTTCTGTTTAAGCGATACATTTGTGTAAAGTTACTCCTTTTCTTACCCAAGATGTGTTTATTAGTCTTCATGATTTAGATTTATTCAGCTGTGTTGATTTGTACATTTGAAAAAATCCTTGAGGATCATTGGTTGATGTGGATGGTGGGGGGTCAAGTCATGTACTGTCATATTCAGAAATATTTGCAGTTTTTCTTTCTTTATCAATTTACTGTGTAGCCATATTTATGTATGGGGGGGGCAGGGGAACCTTTGACCATTGACCTTTGACCATTATGATACATATGATTATGTGCAAAACATTATAACATGTAGCTAATTCTATTTTGGGCAATCCTTTTTTCCAGCAATTCAGAGACAGTGTATGTTTACCTGCTTTCCTCAGTTGTATAACTTATTATATGAAAAAATTTTATATTACAATTCTTTAAAACTTCTGTTGGAGTTTGAGTTTTTTCATATTTTTAGGTTTTTCTTATGACCCTCTGTAGCTTGTACCAGTACCTAGATTTTACCAAGCCTAAGTGTAGTACAGCTATCAATTGAATTAAAAGACTGATTTCTTTTCAGGATTTTAAGTTTACAAATTAATTTTGTCTTTTGATATTAAGACTGTTGTATCCTTTTTCCATTCCAAGTGATAGGCTTTCATGCTGTTAGTCATTATAGAGGAATCTAACATATATTTTTGTGGTCCTGATAAGCTTCATTCATTTGTGTGCTGCGATACTCACTGAGGGTATTTCTGAGAGATTATGAACATTGCAAGCTCCCATTGAATCTGAGCAAAAGAATGAAACCATTTGTCCTAAATTAAAAGACTATGAGAAATCTGTGTAGTCAGCAAGCATTTAAGTCACATGGATTTAAATAGTGCAGGATTAACATTATGAAGGCCGACCAGTTTGAGTTGGAATGGACACAAAAATTTTGACACAGAAATACAGAAGCTTTTTTGAAGATTTATAAAGCTTTAAGAATCAAATAGTTTTGAAATAAATTTGAGAGAATTCTGACTCCATCAGTAGTTTTCTTCTTTTCCTTTACAATCCTTTCAGTGCCAAGACACTATTTAGCTAGAAAAAGTAATGAAATTATGTTTAACAGATCAATGATCTAGTTCTTGCTGAGAAGATGGCACATAGAATAATGAAATACTGCTATTCAAGATGAGTAATAAAATTAGGAAGCAAAACAATATTTTTTTTCCAAAGAAATTTAGAGAATTTGTCAGTTTTATACATTAATTTATTATTTTGTTTTACAATATGTGTCAGCGTTACCATAACAGACAGAGTCACAGTAAAGATGTCCCCATAATGTTCCTCTGACAAGAAAATTTATTCTGCTTGAATTATAAATATTATATTTCAATTCAGCCATGAACAAGTAAATAAATGAAGATTTTTTAAAAACAATGTATAACAGTGATTGAATATTTTTGGTACTGTAATAATATTTGTTCCCCTCCATGGTGGTGTTCCCCTCCATGGTGGTGTTCCCCTCCATGGTGGTGTTCCCCTCCATGGTGGTACTTTGCACAACTGTAACATAAATGTATTAGAGCGTAAAAACAAGTTATCAGTTGTATGTACATGTTTCCAGTCAAATTACAAAACAAAATATTACACGGCCAATTTTATGTACGTGTAGTCCAGTCAAATTACAAAACAAAATATTACACTGCCAATTTTATGTACGTGTTTCCAGTCAAATTACAAAACAAAATATTACACTGCCAATTTTATGTACGTGTAGTCCAGTCAAATTACAAAACAAAATATTACACTGCCAATTTTATGTACATGTAGTCCAGTCAAATTACAAAACAAAATATTACACTGCCAATTTTATGTACATGTAGTCTAGTCAAATTACAAAACAAAATATTACACTGCCAATTTTATGTAGGTGTTTCCAGTCAAATTACAAAACAAAATATTACACGGCCAATTTTAAGTATGTGTAGTCCAGTCAAATTACAAAACAAAATATTACACTGCCAATTTTATTTACATGTAGTCCAGTCAAATTACAAAACAAAATATTACACTGCCAATTTTATGTACTTGTTTCCAGTCAAATTACAAAACAAAATATTACACTGACAATTTTATGTATGTGTAGTCCAGTCAAATTACAAAACAAAATATTACACTGCCAATTTTATGTACATGTAGTCCAGTCAAATTACAAAACAAAATATTACACTGCCAATTTTATGTACGTGTAGTCCAGTCAAATTACAAAACAAAATATTACACTGCCAATTTTATGTATGTGTAGTCCAGTCAAATTACAAAACAAAATATTACACTGCCAATTTTATGTACATGTAGTCCAGTCAAATTAGAAAACAAAATATTACACTGTCAATTTTATGTACATGTAGTCCAGTCAAATTACAAAACAAAATATTACACTGCCAATTTTATGTACATGTAGTCCAGTCAAATTACAAAACAAAATATTACACTGCCAATTTTATGTACGTGTAGTCCAGTCAAATTACAAAACAAAATATTACACTGCCAATTTTATGTACGTGTAGTTCAATCAAATTACAAAACAAAATATTACACTGCCAATTTTATGTACGTGTAGTTCAATCAAATTACAGAACAAAATATTACACTGCCAATTTTATGTACATGTAGTCCAGTCAAATTACAAAACAAAATATTACACTGCCAATTTTATGTACATGTTTTCAATCAAATTACAAAACAAAATATTACACTGCCAATTTTATGTACGTGTAGTTCAATCAAATTACAGAACAAAATATTACACTGCCAATTTTATGTACGTGTAGTTCAATCAAATTACAGAACAAAATATTACACTGCCAATTTTATGTACATGTAGTCCAGTCAAGTCACAGAACAAAATATTGCACTGCCAATTTTTGTAGTGTAGTTCAGTCAAGTCACAGAACAAAATATTACACTATTGCCAATTTTATGTAGTGTAGTTCAATCAAGTCACGGAACAAAAGAGAACTACAGTGTTACCTGTTTTAAATACATGTATTTCCAGTTGAGTCACAGAATTAAAAAAAACTTCATAGTGGTGTTAAATGATTGTATTAACATAAGCAATAAGACTAATTAAAGTTGTAAGCATTATTTAATTCTTTAATAAGGTTATTAAACAATTTCTTTACCATATGATGGATTTAATAAGGAGTAAATGTGATATGTTGACTGTTTTAGCTGCCTTGATCCTTTCATCAAATTAGAAAAATATGCTTTTTTTCTATAAAATTTGCACCATCCACAAAAATATCAAGTCTGCATACACACCAAAATATGGTACATTGAGTGTTTGTTTAAACTGAACTGTTTTAATAAAATGTTTTAAATGTGATGCATAAATTATCCCCCCCTATTTCGTCAAATTTTCTTATTAAAATTTTCATAGAGCAACAATTTATAAATGTCATTTTTTTAAATGTTTTTTTTAGTTACATAAAAAATATATATACTTTCTTAAGGAAACATCAGATGAAACTCATGGAATATTTTTATCTTTAATTATTTGTGCCTCAGAAAGAAGAAAAATGTAAATAATGTGCAACAATTGCAGCCATTGTTGTGGAAACATTGGTGTTTTAAGGTGATATTACTTCAGCCCCCCCTCCCCCAGCATGCCTGCAAATGCAATTTTTTGTCCTTTAAGTTAGGTGTACATATCACAATGCAACGTTGGCACTGAAAGAGTAAAGCCACCACAGACTACCCAGTACTGTGTATAACCTTTTATTTTATTTTTTAAAATTATTTTTTTATGTTCACTATTTCTTGAGTGCATTTCTGATATTTTAATCAGAGAAATATATATTTCTTTAGCTTTGTTAGTTACAAGTTGTTATTTGCTAATTATTGCATTTTTTAATATTGCTATATACATATAATGGTCCCTTATTATGATGCATAAGTATTGTCATGTATTCCATTATATTGCTTCCATTATATTTACCACATGATGTACCCCAGTATTTATAGGTTACTGTATTTGTATGGGAAAATATGAACAAGTTTTTCAGATGGTTATACTGCATAACCTTGGGAGTTCATATTTTCCCATACAAATATTGCAACCTTTTTATTATATGCTCATTTCTTATTCTTCCCAAGGCTTAAATATATAAACAAAAATACACTGCAAGAAACAAAGTAACTAAATGTATGCCATATTCAAAACTAAATACATAAGCATTGATGGATCATTACACAATTAACGATATTAATGAGCGCATAATTCTGCCAAGATAAATATGAAATTGGTCGCGTGCTAGACGTAAGTTTAAGCTTGCTCTACTTAAAATTGAAATCTGGAGTAATGTTGTTAATGAATATGCATTGCAACATTTTTATCATTTGATCTGGAATGAATACTTTTTGGTATTTTTGTCGATTCAATCTTTTGATTATGGTCTGAAGTGACTTGTATCGTCTGCCAATTTAATCGTTTGAATTGTGTTGACATAGGCATGCATGTTTCTTTTCTGTTATTGAATGATTCAGATCATAATGTGGGAAAATTATGAAGTCTTTCCATTGCAATTATCAAAAAGATGCTGTGAAATTTAATGTTTATTTCATTTTGAGTGCAGTAACGAGGATGTAATTGCACTTGGAATATACTCGAAATTACAGTACAATTTCAAAATGTATAATTAGCCTTGAAAACCCATGATTTGGCTCATTTAATTCAGATTTACAGACCTTATGAAAGTATATTTTTTGAGGAAATTCAGGATGTAAAATTATAAGTATATTTTGGCCATTTTTATTAACAGTTAAAGAAGATAGTTTATGTGTATAACTTGCGTTTTATTGTGAGGACCCTGTATAGTGTCTATATCTAGCTAAATATTAACATTGTATCAAAAAAGTAAACACAGAATATGCCAAAGCAGTTTGTATGTGTCAGTCTATGAAACATTTGTTGGTATGTGGCCATCCATGATATATCTGCTTTAGTTCATTCATAAAAATTTGTTTACATTAGAAAATAGTTCCTTTGTGCAAGGGATGCAGTAAGAAGGTATTCAATATCAGGGAATATTGCACGATTCTAACAATGTAAAGTTAACGGAGAAAAAAGATGAGCATATAACAATAGGTGGTATTACTAAGATTACATCATGGTACACTTCTATGGTTTACTTCAGTGGCACTATAATGAGGGACAACTGTACTTAACTTTGCAAATTTATTTCCATGAAATATTAGCTATAATCAAATTTCCTAGATAGTTGCTATGAAATCACTATTTTTTGTGGGTTATCAATTTTCATGAATTTCATTGTTGCTAATAGCCATGAATTTAAAGTCCAGGTAAAAGGTAATTCTTCTATGGACACAATTCAACCAGTCTGCAAAATTAAGTACTGAAGATGATGTCATTTTTTAAAATACTTAACTATGAAAGTTTATACTCACAAAAATAAATGAATTCAAACTATTTTTTTCAGTACTTAAAATGCTTTATTGGTAATTTGCAAATACTTATTGTACTATTATGCATGCATCTCTGTATATATATATATATATATATATATATATATATATATATATATATATATATATATATATATATAGTATTTTAATGCAATGAAATAGTTGTATATTCATATATACTATAATAAACTAGATTCTACAGTTCAAAATGGTCATAAAGGTATATACAACCAGTTTTCTATTTAAAAATATACTTCAAAAAGTTAAAATGACAGCTACAAACCTTGGCAACAAAATAGCTCATTTATTATGAAGAGGTAAATTAATGTTATTTTCAGAGAAAAGTATGATTTTTAGTAGATAATGCCATACACAGCAGAAATTCCAGGTACTCTGGCAATAGGCTCCATTTTTGCATGTCATTGTGGGTAATTTTTTGCAAGCTATTATGCTTTTTAAAAAAAAATAAATAAATACAGGATGTGAACTAATGAAACTATTTCCATGCACCAGTTCAGTGCCTCACAGAAAATTAACTGTTATGACTTGCAAAATGACAACTTTGTACTTGAATTTTTGCTTTTAAATATATATGCTATAAATTATACTTCTAACTGAATTTGAAAATTATTATCTGCTCAAAATAACTAATTTGTTGTGTTGTTAGGATTTGGAATAATGATTTTTAATTGGGTGTGGGTTTTTTTTCTCTCCAGAAAACTGATGTCTCTGTTAACATTGTTGTTGAATGATATATTGACGCTTGATGACAGCAAATCTTTTTAACAAAATTTGTCCAGTGATTACTTAGAGTCACTTCACAAACCCACCTCACACTCTTTGACATATTTATTAGGTGATCTGAAAGTCTAATCATGGAGAAAATACTGTCTTTGTAGTTTTGCTCGAAAATAATCAGGGTACATGCATTAGTATTAGAGCAAAGCCACTGTCCATGAGACACTGTTTTTTATTAGCATAGATTGGATATTGATAATGTTATTAATAATGAATATCAATGCATTGTTTGGATTTTGAGTGTCTTACTTTTCAGATTGAGCAATGATAGACCTTCACATTGAACATTTTATCCAGAGCTAAAAAAAAAAAAAATGTATTTAATTTTAGGGAAGTAGTTGCAGTAATTACATTTTCTTTTACTTCCTAGTTATACATTATTGTTTAGTTTTGTTAAAGTTCTTGAACTGTTTATATAAGTCTTTGCTTAACCTTGGTTATAGGATTTTGAAGGGCTGTCATTCTCTGTTGTTCACAGATTAGTTTCATAATTTGAAACACTCATCAACAATGTTTTCTTAAGTCACTGTAGTAACATGAAGGTTGTGGGTTGAAACCCTGAGTCATACTAAAGATTTATAACAATGGTACTAGCAGTTGCCTTGCTAGGTGCACAGCATTAAGAGGCAGTTCTTATGACTGGTGTCAGGATAATGTAACTGGGTGGTACATCATGCTACATGTCTGAGGCGTGATTCGCCAGTGTTTGACATACAACTGTGAACTGTTACACTGCAGACACTCCAGTAATTTGGCTAAAAGTGATAAAACTAAAAGCTTTCAAACATATTCAGGTTTTAAATTTGACTATTTTTCAATATAAGGACTGCTTTAAGAAATCATATCAATAATATTAATATGTCCATTTTGCAAAATGGTTAGCATGAAGATTTTATATTTTTGCCAGCACAAAATGGTGGCTTGTTCAGAAAGTAATTTTGGAATTCATTTGTGGTTCCAGTTGGTGATGAGTTCAGTTTGCATTGGTTGTTCTTGTGGGTGTCAATGCATCATAACATGCATCAGAACATCCATCGCAGTTCAAACAAATGCAGACTGACGTTGTCACTGTTTTCCTTTGAGACTAGTTAAAACATGGTATACCCCTTTGATTCCTAACTTTACAAAGTTATTAATTGCTAGTAGACATTATAGCTGATTTCATTAGGTTAGTTTGCATTTAGTTTTAAAATTAATAGTTTCTATACATAATTATCATAGAATGAATGAACCTTTTTGTCATGAAGTATGGATGTAAATCATCATTAGCAATTTAAACGTGTAACAGTGCAATCAGTTAACTTTTTCGGCTGTGCTAGTCTAAATAAAATGATGTAAAGAAGTTTTACTGTTTTATTAAAATTCCATGAAACATTTTTTTAAGAAAAAGAACATTTGTAGTGACAAATTACTTCTGATGTTGGTGTTCCTACATGTAACAGAAAATCTGTTAACAGAGGCATTATTACTACCAAGGAATTCAAAAATACTGAAATTTCTATCAACAATTTCACATAGATATTAAAGGACTGTATTAAGAAACTTGAAACAATTCCATAATATTCTGTAGTATTTTTTTGGGAAAAGAAAATCTTTTTAACATGATAATTTCTGACTTGTAGACAAATTGTGACTCCAGAAGCAGAAGAGTTACAAGCTGAGATAGACCGGCTGAGGGAGATGTTGGATGATTCTCGATATGAACAGGACAAACAGAAATCTCTTATTCATTCCCTCCGAGAGGTAATTGGCGTCACTTAATAAAACAGGAGAGTCTTGCAAAATAAAAGATAGAGAAATAATATAATCATTTCTATGTGAGTGGCAGCAGCATCTGTGTCAAAATTTTGCTTTTTGTTCCTTGTCATCATAATGCAGTTTTGATTTAAGATACATTCTTCCACTGAACCTTTTTAGATATTAGGAGACAAATTTGCAAATTTAGTTCAAAAGTTGATTAAGTCTGTTAAAATGACTTAGTTTTTATGGAGGACGACTTAGTTTTGATGGAAGACGACTTAGTTTTTATGGAAGGAATTTAATATTAGGCTTGTTATAAAAACATTTGGGTTGAATGGTTTTTATGGAGGATGACTTAGTTTTGATGGAGGACGACTTAGTTTTTATGGAAGGAATTTAATATTAGGCTTGTTATGAAAACATTTGGGTTGAATGGTTAATGCAGATTTATATATTTTAATCTGATTAATGTAGTACAGGTTATGGTCTTTATCTCATTTGTAATAATTTGGTGAGACATCAAGATCACTTTTATGATGGTGAAAACAATACCAACAAGATATAGTACTTGTACACTAATGTCTGGCTGCCCATGAAACGCCATGCCATTTGTTTTTCTTAAGTTATGATTTTTCAGCATCGTCTTGCTTTATTTTGAACTTAGAGTTTTTCATTGTGCATCAGTCAGGCATTATGGATCACAATAAAGTTGTAATATGCTGCATTTTCAATTGATTAGTTTTGTTTATCAGAAGAAAAATTGAGAATTTACTTAAATTTGGGGAATTGCTGAAATTAATTTTCAAGGATAAAAGGACTACATTTGTAATGCTTTAAAATAATTATTTCTCATTCCCTTTATTATATATACATCTTACAAAATCCCCAGTATTGTTAGAAAATACCATAAGCAAAATCATTCAAGAAGAAGCTCAGACTTATGATGATGACTGAGAAATAAATATAGGGATTAAGTTCTGTGGGACTTCCAGTCATTCATGACCAGGAACTATTGGCAGCATTCATAATTTTTTTCTGGCCAGTTTTTATGTCTAATCACTGATTACGGCTACTGCTTATTGAATACATCTGAGAAGTTGAACATTTTCTGTTATAAGTCATGGTTGCATGATATGAGATGGTGTAATTGAAATATCCACAATACATTATCTCTGCAGGTGTGGAGCTCCAAGTGTGTTACATATTGATGATATTCATTTATTGGTCATGTGACTGACTTATATGGGGCCCCTAGTGGCCGAGTGGTCTAAAGTGCTCTCCATTATGGATCACTGCCACCTCACCTCTGTCTGTGTGGGTTCGAGTCTTAAGATTCTGCGATATGTGAGAATGTGGATATGTGAGAAAGCTTGCCATTAGCTTCTTGTGGGTTGGTGGTTCTTTCTGCGGATTTCCCGGTTTCTTCCTCCATCATTAATACTGGCCGCCATGAATAGCCTATCATGTGCTGAAAAATGGCATTAAACCCCACAGCAACAACAACAACAACAACTGTCTTATATAGTGAAATTGATATTTTGTCCATGGAATATTTTGCAAAGTTAATTTGGGTCACCTAGCACTTGATATTAGTAATTTGGCACTAGATTCTAAAAAGGAAAAATGCAGTAATTAATTGAGTTAATTCTGTTAGTGCTTCTATGAATTTTGGACGAAGATTAAAATGAGAATTACTGCTGTACAATCATACAGTAATTACCTTGGGATCTTCTGTGTGCATTCAATGCATTAAAGACACATAAATAGAAAGAAAGTTTTCAGTGTACCAGCTTGGAGTAAATATATTAGGAAAAGAAATGGATTACTGTAGATCCTGTCTTGAAAGACCATCCCTTCTGCTAGAAAATTATGGTCTTTCAATACAGGTGGTCTCATAATAGGTCATAACACTTTATTCAATAAATATGTACATTCAGAATAAGGTCTCTCAAGATAGGTGGTCTCACATAATAATGATCTCTCAGGACAGGTGGTCTCACATAATGGTCATTCAAGACAGGTTTTACTGTATAACATGATTTATTACTGGAATTATTCAACAATGCACTACTATTTACTCAGTATAAAAAGTCATGACTCATGAAAATCCTGTTTCAAGTAGGTAAGTTAAATTCTTTTTTTTAGTTGTCAGAGTTTTGGACAGAGGCATGCTGTTTCTGTATGTCTGAAAGTTCTTTATATTGTTTATTATGTTATTACTAGTTCAGCACTTGTTGCTAATATGAACAGGTACAATAACTGTAAATTCTTTCATTAGTTTGATTAAAAAAAAATTCCATGGAGATTGAATTAAACAAAATATGTTTTCTTGTAATGTGGTTGATTAAAGTCAGTAGCAGTTAAATTTCATAAATTCTATTTTGAAAATCTTATGCTGAAACCAAAGCTGTTGTACATGAAAGTTAGCTAAGCATCATGGTGTGTGTGTGTGTATGTGTGTGTGTGTGTGTGTGTGTGTGTACTTTTACCATTTTAGGAACAGATAAAAGAATAATGAGCAGGAGTTTTCATAAAAAATCATTTTTAGTGAAAAAATACCAAACAAAAACAGATACAAACAGAAAATACCCAACTTGAATAACCCAGATCACCAAATTAATATCATATTACCAGAGAGAAACATACTTTTCTCTAGCATTTATTTACCTATTTTTCTAAGTATTAATTAATTAAATTTAGAAATATCCTGAGGCATCTTGAAATATATAGTTTATTGCCCATTCTGGTGACCCAACATATCCAGATCATGTCAGCTATATATGGAAATGGGCAGAACTGAATTGTATGCACAAATTTGAGACAGCTTATATTGATACTTGGTTATTGTTAAAAATATTCACCAAAAATAAATGGAAATCCGAAACACCAGTAGATAATATACCATTATCATTTGTAATTATTTCCGCTAATTGAAAAATGTATATTTATTTATTCGTTTTAATGCTAATGTGGAAATAAAATCTACATTTTATTTCTCTCATCAACGTGTTTTAAACTTTTTAACAATATTTTCTCAAAAAAAGATTGACTGTATTGTTATTTTAAAGTTTTGTACTAATGTTATGATGATGAATTCCACATTTGCAATGTGCATTTTATTGCAAGTTTTTAAATTCAGTTACAATATCTGTTTTGCCTGTCATCAGGAACTTGATGAAAGGACTAAAAGTCCTTCAGAAATCAGAGTAAGTAAAACAAATTAGTTTGGGTTTGAAAGTTTCTCTTGACAACATTTAGTGGTGTGATTGCTAGAATTGATGTAGATAACATAGCATTCTCTTTCAGTGTGAAAACTTATCTACAAAGATATATAAGCATTCATTCTGCAATTACTGTCCTCATAGATATTTCAAAGATCCATTAAATTTTTTATTGAAATAATTTTGAATAGGATTTATATTTGGATAAGTTATATTTTTATGATTTCTCATTAATATTCCTTGCAGATAGCACAACCAGTTGATGGAAGGAACTTTTTGTCACACTGTCATTACTTATTTCTGATTTTGTTAGACATATTTTGAACTAGCAATGAAAAGTATTAATACATAAAGTTAATTACATTTTGTGTCTACATCTGACAAAAATAATGCATAGAACTGAGAAAAATAAACAATCATACAGAAATTGACTGGTAACTGGATCATGCATTCTAGAAATCTTGTCAGCTTATAGTAACAACCCATGTACAGCATAAATGTAGTCAGTCAGCTTATAGTAACTGCCCATGTACAGCATAACTGTAGTCAGTCAGCTTGTAGTAACTACCCATGTACAGCATAACTGTCTACAGTTACAGTAGTCAGTCAGATTATAGTAACTACCCGTGTACAGCATAACTGTAGTCAGTCAGCTTATAGTAACTACCCATGTACAGCATAAATGTAGTCAGTCAGCTTATAGTAACTGCCCATGTACAGCATAACTGTACTCAGTCAGCTTGTAGTAACTGCGCATGTACAGCATAACTGTCTACAGTTACAGTAGTCAGTCAGATTATAGTAACTACCCATGTACAGCATAAATGTAGTCAGTCAGCTTATAGTAACTGCCCATGTACAGCATAACTGTAGTCAGTCAGCTTGTAGTAACTGCCCATGTACAGCATAACTGTAGTCAGTCATCTTATAGTAACTACCTATGTACAGCATAACTGTAGTCAGTCAGCTTGTAGTAACTGCCCATGTACAGCATAACTGTAGTCAGTCATCTTATAGTAACTACCTATGTACAGCATAACTGTAGTCAGTCAGCTTATAGTAACTGCCATTGTACTGCATAACTGTAGTCAGTCAGCTTATAGTAACTGCCCATGTACAGCATAAATGTAGTCAGTCAGCTTATAGTAACTACCCATGTACAGCATAACTAGTCATTTATCTTATAGTAACTGCCAATGCACAGCATAAATGTAGTCAGTCAGCTTATAGTAACTGCCCATGTACAGCATAAATGTAGTCAGTCAGCTTATAGTAACTACCCATGTACAGCATAACTGTAGTCAGTCAGAATATAGTAACTGCCCATGTACAGCATAAATGTAGTCAGTCAGCTTATAGTAACTACCCATGTACAGCATAAATGTAGTCAGTCAGCTTATAATATTTGCCCTTGTACTGCATAACTGTAGTCAGTCAGCTTATAGTAACTGCCCTTGTACTGCATAACTGTAGTCAGTCAGCTTATAGTAACTGCCCATGTACAGCATAAATGTAGTCAGTCAGCTTATAGTAACTACCCATGTACAGCATAACTAGTCATTCATCTTATAGTAACTGCCAATGCACAGCATAAATGTAGTCAGTCAGCTTATAGTAACTACCCATGTACAGCATAACTGTAGTCAGTCAGCCTATAGTAACTGCCCATGTACAGCATAAATGTAGTCAGTCAGCTTGTAGTAACTACCCATGTACAGCATAACTGTAGTCAGTCAGCCTATATAACTGCCCATGTACAGCATAAATGTAGTCAGTCAGCTTGTAGTAACTACCCATGTACAGAATAACTGTAGTCAGTCAGCCTATATTAACTGCCCATGTACAGCATAAATGTAGTCAGTCAGCTTATAGTAACTACCCATGTACAGCATAACTAGTCATTCATCTTATAGTAACTGTCCATGCACAGCATAAATGTAGTCAGTCAGCTTATAGTAACTACCCATGTACAGCATAAATGTAGTCAGTCAGCTTATAGTAACTACCCATGTACAGCATAACTGTAGTCAGTCAGAATATAGTAACTGCCCATATACAGCATAAATGTAGTTTGTCAGCTTATAGTAACTACCCATGTACAGCATAACTGTAGTCAGTCAGCTTATAATATTTGCCCATGTACAGCATAACTGTAGTCAGTCAGCTTATAGTAAATGCCCATGTACAGCATAGCTGTAGTCAGTCAGCTTATAGTAACTGCCCATGTACAGCATGACTGTAGTCTGTCATCTTATAGTAACTACCCATGTACAGCATAACTATAGTCAGTCAGCTTATTGTAACTACCCATGTACAGCATAACTGTAGTCAGTACTGGCAAATTAGGGTCTTTGCTGTTTGCTTGAAATTTAAGTAACAGACAGAATAGACTGTTATGAGAGCAGATTTAAGTCTACACTGTTCATTCTTGGGTTTATGCTATACATGGCTAAATAACTGTTTTTCTTATTTTTGTAATACCTTTTATAGAATCTTTTCTTGGGTATGTGATAGTTGGATTCAAGCTCAGTCTCTAAACATTCACAAGAAATGAGCAAAATGCTTTAAAATCATAAAATTTCAAGCTCTATCATTATATATATTTATCCCCCCCCCTTATTCCCACCCAGTACATGTATATAGACAAATCATTTTTTCTTCTAAAATAACTGGGCAATTTCTCCACTGACATTTCTGTTCTGGAAGTAACTGTGCTTATATTTATATAAACTATTTAGGTAGCTTATGTTTAAAACTTTTCATCGTATCACTGAAAAAAACCCCCCAAATATTTAAAACTTGAATCTTGGTTACCATCAATGAAAAACCCATCCCCTATTACCCCTACTTAATTGCACCTGATGAAGAGTTCATATTAACCTTACAAAAAAAAGATCATGGCTATATACTATTAAATATTAGAAACATCATGAAAAATTTAATATTATTGATAATATCATGAGCCTCATGGTGAGAACAATTCAAACCCTAGCAGTCTATAGACTGATCCACCATTGCCTAATATAGATCCTAGGACTGGATTGGTATGCCAATACATTTGTATAGATCAGTATTACATGCAGGTAGAATAACTGATAATCATTCCTGAAGGTATCAGTTTAATAAGAAATTTTAATAGTCCAACAAACCACACTGCATAGACTCTGAGCTTTTGGTGCATTATGTTAAAGCAGATCTGTGTCTGAACAGTTTGCTGTTGGACCTGACTTTTAAGTGGGTAAATATGGTAGTTAATTTTATTCTTTGACTTGCAAATCATCTGCACAACTAATGGTACAGCTAATATGTTTCCATAGCATTTATGTTTAATGGAACATTCCAGTGTCATATGACTCAAACTCTACAAAACCAACAACAATTTATCGGCAAAGATGTTTGAATATCATTAAATATGTATTGTCAGTAAATATATAATGTTGTCACAAGTTATATATTATTATATGTTTTCTTTCATTAGTGAACAACTACCAACCAGCCTTAATTTAAGACAAGCAGATCAAACCTGGATACAGCAACATAATTTAATGATTTAATTGGATAAAATTTAGATCTGACTTGAAACTCAGACCAATAAAATGTGTGAAGTCTTCTATGACTAAATTTAAACCACAGAGTGGTGAAAACTGGGACTCAAGTTTATTAAATTGAAGTCATAATGTTATAATGATCGTTGTAGTGGCCAATGACAAAAGCTATGTCTACAATGTTGGCACCTAAGGATGACCACTTTTGTTAAAAGCAAACATTCACTGTACAGCTTGAAACTACAGTTCATTATATTATGACATCATCAATGTAATGTCACTTTTTACTTTTTACCCGAGTTGTATTGTAACAGTATGAACTCCAGGAGAAATAGGCTGTAAAATGACATAATTGAAACTTTATTTACTTTATTTACTTGCTTGTTGAAAAATGAAAATAAAACATGCATGTCCCAGTTTTAAAGATTGCTAAAATAATCATGTGAAAGAAAATATGAAATCAATGAAAATATTTAGTACTTGAGAACCAACCATAAATTATCAGTTATGTAGGCTTTGTGCTATTGAAAATCAATATAATCTCAATAATTGATTCATGCTAACAAATTAGTTCACCACCATACACTATTCTTGGTGTATTTAATAAGAGGAATCTTTGATCTTCAATAAAGACAAATTTGATGAACAAAAAAACACATAATCAGCTATCATTGCACAGACAAATTGTGGAATGGTACTTTGTCCCAAAACTTTTTCAATGTTATGATAGATATTTCTTAGAGTTACTCAAGAAAATGTATATCAGCCTTTACTATTGTAATGATTTTGGATTTCTTAAACCCATTCTGTCTAAAAATATAAAAAAATTTTAAAAAGAAATTGAAAGATCTGACATTTTGCACATGACTATCTTAATGTGTGTGTAATTTATATACTTGCATATAAGTCAACTGTAAACTGCACAGACCCAGGTCTGGTGCTGCATTATGTGATAGCACACTAAGGTCTATGTCATTTTCATTTTAAATGCATCTTGTTAAGGGAGTTATAACTTTTTTACCCAAGCTAATGTGGTACTGTTTCTTCAGATTATGTCTATTCCTGTGCTAAAATAACTTAAGTTGGAGTAAAATAAAAATTCTTTGAGACAGGTGCAGTTAAATAATAATCTTACTCAAGCTAAAAGTATGCCGATTCCTGTAATAGATAATTGTGTCCTTTTTTAATCAAACTTACATTAACCACAAACACTAACAAAATTTCCTGGTTATGTGTGATACTAGTTATTCAAAATCTTCTTTTAATTAATGATGAGTTGTTTTACTACCGTATGTATTCCCTTATAAACTGCACAGACCCAGATCTGCTGTTGCATAATTTGACAGCAAATCAGGTTCTATACACTTTTTATTTTGAGTAATTAGCACAATAAACAGTATAGATCCAATCAAAGAGTGCATTATGTAGTAGCAGATCAGATTTACTTGATTTCAGATCATTTTTTTAAGTAAGTTTGCTTTACAGTTTTTTTGATTTTGTAAAATCAAGATGACTTCATGACAGTTTAAGTAGAATGATATGGTAGTTATAAATTACTAGAATGTATTATTCAGAACTGTTGCATGCATGTGTGTTGCATTATGTTGCATTATGCTTGTTTTCTTCAGACATATAAACATCAGCAACATATAAAGTTATACCAAGAAAAGCTGACAATATCATTTGCTACATTTTGCTTTGTACACTGACTGTCAGGTCCAGTAAGTCATCAAGCTGCGTGAT
This sequence comes from Potamilus streckersoni, assembly GCA_016746295.1. NCBI lineage: Eukaryota > Metazoa > Mollusca > Bivalvia > Unionida > Unionidae > Potamilus > Potamilus streckersoni. The sequence goes on along the minus strand of JAEAOA010001682.1, from coordinate 137,605 downwards.
TTTATCACTGGCGATTCAGCATGTGTCTCATTTATTTTAATTACTTCATGTTTTCATAGTGAATTAATATTAGGAAAATAAATAATATTTCACTTATACACAGAATACTTAAGTTATTTAAGGGGATAATGATGTGAATGAACGAACTGTGCATTTTGAGATTGTAGGAAATAACTTAAATAAAATTAATGATGATGACAGGGGTGGGGGACTTTGCATTTAAATCCAAGGGATGATAATTGGATGGATCATAAAGATTAGTCACATTGCTTATATCCAGTATAAAAATGATAATTGGATGGATCATAAAGATTAGTCACATTACTTATATCCAGTATAAAAAGCTTGGCTTCAAAATTATAATGTTAAATCTTGTTAATTTTTTTAATATCAACAACTGTTGATTTGGTCAAGAATGCCAATTTTTGTGCAAAATTCACTTCATATGAACTGTCCATTAATCTGGAAATTTTAACCACTTGTAGTGCTTTCTGTCATTTTACAAGTGCATTAAAATGGTGGGTACTGTCTTTTCACTTCTGGTAATACAAACAGTTTTACATCAAAGACCTGTATTCATGGCCAATAGAAGAGATAGTCAGAGGGTAAATTGCAGTTTGGGACTTTTTGCATTCAGCTGAGAAATAACAAGTATGAAAAACATTGGCATGTGACATTAGGTGCTGTATTGCATTCAGCTAAGAAAGGAACAGCCATGTTACATTGGCATGTGACATTAGGTGCTGTATTGCATTCAGCTAAGAAAGGAACAGCCATGTAACATTGGCATGTGACATTAGGTGCTGTATTGCATTCAGCTAAGAAAGGAACAGCCATGTAACATTGGCATATAACATTAGGTGGTGTACTGCATTCAGCTAAGAAAGGAACAGCCATGTTATATTGGCATATAACAGTAGGTGCTGTATTGCATTCAGCTAAGAGAGGAACAGCCATGTTATATTGGCATATAACAGTAGGTGCTGTATTGCATTCAGCTAAGAAAGGAACAGCCATGTAACATTGGCATGTAACAGTAGGTGCTGTATTGCATTCAGCTAAGAAAGGAACAGCCATGTAACATTGGCATATGACATTAGGTGGTGTATTGCATTCAGCTAAGAAAGGAGCAGCCATTTAACATTGGCATATAACATTAGGTGGTGTATTGCATTCAGCTAAGAAAGGAACAGCCATGTAGCATTGGCATATAACATTAGGTGCTGTTTTTCATTTAGCTAAGAAAGGAACAGCCATGTTATATTGGCATATAACATTAGGTGCTGTATTGCATTCAGCTAAGAAAGGAACAGCCATGTAACATTGGCATATAACATTAGGTGCTGTATTGCATTCAGCTAAGAAAGGAACAGCCATGTTATATTGGCATGTAACAGTAGGTGCTGTATTGCATTCAGCTAAGAAAGGAACAGCCATGTTATATTGGCATATAACAGTAGGTGCTGTATTACATTCAGCTAAGAAAGGAACAGCCATGTAACATTGGCATATAACAGTAGGTTGCTGTATTACATTCAGCTAAGAAAGGAGCAGCAATGTAACATTGGCATATAACAGTAGGTGCTGTATTGCATTCAGCTAAGAGAGGAGCAGCAATGTTACATTGGCATGTGACATTAAATGCTGTATTGCATTCAGCTAAGAAAGGAACAGCCATGTAACATTGGCATATAACAGTAGGTGCTGTATTGCATTCAGCTAAGAAAGGAACAGCCATGTAGCATTGGCATATAACATTAGGTGCTGTTTTTCATTCAGCTAAGAAAGGAACAGCCATGTTATATTGGCATATAACATTAGGTGCTGTATTGCATTCAGCTAAGAAAGGAACAGCCATGTAACATTGGCATATAACATTAGGTGCTGTATTGCATTCAGCTAAGAAAGGAGCAGCAATGTAACATTGGCATATAACAGTAGGTGCTGTATTGTATTCAGCTAAGAGAGGAGCAGCAATGTTACATTGGCATGTGACATTAGATGCTGTATTGCATTCATCTAAGAAAGGAACAGCCATGTAACATTGGCATATAACAGTAGGTGCTGTATTGCATTCAGCTAAGAAAGGAACAGCCATGTAGCATTGGCATACATTAGGTGCTGTATTGCATTCAGCTAAGAAAGGAACAGCCATGTAACATTGGCATATAACATTAGGTGCTGTATTGCATTCAGCTAAGAAAGGAACAGCCATGTAGCATTGGCATACATTAGGTGCTGTATTGCATTCAGCTGAGAAAGGAACAGCCATGTAACATTTGCCATACAATATTAGTTCCTGCATTTCATTCATTTTTCATTAGTCAGATATGATATACCTATTACAATCTCAGATAAAAAAAAATTTAAAATAGTATTTAGTCTCTAGTGATGAGAATATATTGTTGACTCTGTTGTAAGGTAGTTTCATTCTTGTGTCATAAAAATCAACTAATTTATGCATTATTCGTACATTACATAAATCTAGGTGAGGCATGCACAATTTCCAGGGTGATGGTTAGATAAAAGATATTTAAAGCCCCACCCTATGATGTAAATTAATGGATTAAACCAGGTGACATGTCAGATCAGACCTGAAGACTGTATTTTGCTTGCCCATGACCTAGATAATTGTATTGTATGCACATTGCTACTAAGTCACAGGGATTTAAATTTTTTATGCTAATTTATCAAATGGACATTCTTTATGTACGCTATCTCTCAGTTTTATATTGTAATTTTCTATCAAGCTAAAAACAAATTTGGTCTTGAACATTTTTCTGTCAGATTGATGACTGAAACATTTTTGGAAAAAGTATTGTATTTGGATAGACAAGTTACAGGGTTATAGGATGGTAATATTCTGTTTATCATACAGAAAAGACCTCCAAGTGTTTTTGACAGAAAAATCAGTGCTCATTTATGTAAGTTATTGTGTTCACTATGATAGAGTTTCAAACATCAGCACCAAAACTTTCTAATTACATGTAGCTGAATCAATTTTAAAATTATTTCAATATTTGATACAAATGTATTAGACCCAAATGTAATTACATTACGATAAACTTTACTATATGCCATGCACAAAACATGTTTATGATTAGCTTAATTCTTGGCTCAAAATAAGCTTTGTTTGTGATTAACATAAATGCTTGATAAAAATGGGGTTTGTTTGTGATTAACTTAATATCTTGATCAAAATAGGTTTTGTTTGTGATTAACTTAATCACTTCATCAAAATAGGTTTTGTTTGCAATTAACTTAGTTGCTGAATCAAAATATGCTTTGTTTGTGATTAACTTTATTGTTTGAATAAATGGTGTTTGTAATTAACTTCATTGTTTGATCAAATAGGGTCTGTGATTAACTTTAATTGATTGTTCAAAATAGTGCTTGTTTATGATTTTTACACATGAAACATATTTCCAGTCTGGTAAAAAAAAATGAAAATGCAAAATTGTTGTAACCTAGATTTCATGTAATGGTATTTAAAGTCCATGTATTTTAAATTCTCTTATTGAAAGACAATATTCAATGTAATTTTTCTTCTTTTTTTTGTGCAACAGTTTTGAATTTTCTTGCTTCCAGGGTCTTTCCTTACTACCCAAAAGGTTTTCTTTTACCCTAGAAAATTTGCAAATATTTATTTATTTATGGTGACCCAATGTTATAAATTAGCTATTGGCTATCAGAATTTTCTTTGATTCCTTAATTACGGTATAATTGTCATCTGAAATTTACAGTGTTATGTCTTTCCTAACAGGAGTCTTTGGAGGATGTTGGGTCAGACCTCAGTGAGATGAGAAATGAGTTACACAAGTTGTTGAGTGTGATACAGACAAAAGACCAAGCGATTGTTACCCTGGAAAACCAACTCAGAACCTCTAAGGAGACCCTCAGTTTCAAGTAGGTTCATTTTACCTCATGTTTGTCGGTGGCCATGCAGTTTCATGAGAATCCAAAGTGGCACTGTTGTTGTTGAAATTGAAACTTTATTTTTAAAAGTTTATAAGTTTGGTTAAATCTTCATGTTTGTGTGTACTCAAATCTTTGACTGCCAGATTTACGGTTTCATCTCATAGACCAATATTCTAAGCCTTTAGATTATGGACATCTACTGTGACTGAAAGAAGAAAAATTGTTTTTGCATATCTTTAGTTTTAAATCACAAACCTTGAAAAGATTTTGTGGATGGTTTGCACCTGTGATAAGCAAGAAACATATTGATTTTGTGGTCAGACAGTTCAAAACCAAGGTCACTGTCTTAATGAAGAAAATTGGTTTCTTTAAAGTAATAGTTATTCTGTATTCTGTAGTTCAAAGGTCAAGGTAATCAACTAAAAGAAGAATTTCCTTTGTGGATGGCATGCACATGAGATAAACAAGAAGTTTACTTATTTGTGGTCAATGATCATGGTTGCTCAGGCTAAAAGAAGAAAAATAGTTTTTCTACAATAACATTATTCTATATCCCAGACTTTGTGGATGGCTAACACATGGGATAATGATAAAACTATTTGATTTTGAGTCAAGGTCGATGTAACTGAAGAAGAAACTGATTTGGACACAACTTTAGTTTTGCATCACTGACTTCGACCAAACTTTCTGGATGGATTACACTTGGGATATATTAGAAATCTAACACTTTTTCCAAATCAAAAGGCAAGAAGTCAGGGTCACTCTAACTGAAAAGATAAATGGTTTATATCCAGAAGTTTTAGTTCTCAATCATGTTCTATCAATATAGTTAGTAGATAACTTAGATATTGGGGGTCAAAGGTCAAAGTAACTGTGGCACAAAGAAGAAAAATATATTTTTTGCATAGTAACCAGAGCCAGAAGACTAGTACCTTGAACAAAGTCCATTGATTGCCTGCACTGTAGGGACTGTAAAGGTGTACTGATGTAGAAGTCAAAGGTCAGTGTTATTATGACTCAAAGAAAAATGGCTTTTGCAAATAAAAAGGAAGAATTTTTGTTTACATGATGTGTTGAAAGAAATATAACCCATTTGATTCAAAATGCCAACAAGTTGAAAGTGTTTGGGACTCCATAGTGACACTCGGGTTAAAAACTTTAGTGCATTTTTAATATCCTTGATACTTTTTGTTTTTAAAATTGATTTGGGGAAGTGGGTTTAAAAGACTAAATGAGAGGGTGTGTGAATATTATAGTTTCTTTGGCATGAAATGATTAATGAATTATTTAACTGGGATAGAAACACAGTCCATTAGTGGTTATTCTCACATACTCGTATATGAAGAAGGATGCTATTTTCGAGTATTGAATATCCATGCAAGATTTTTGTATCCTTTAGCAAGTAACTGTTTTCTTTCTTTAATAGATGTAAAAATAGTATTTTAAATAATAATCAAAGCTGTTAGCATTTTGCTGTCAGTTTAATTTCAGAATTTAAGAAATATATCTGTTAAAAGTCTGTTAACAAGTAGTTGCTTATTCCTTAGAGAGTGTTTAGCTAATTAGAACATTTTTATAAACATTATGCACATTCATTCAGACCTTAATTTATTTACTCACATCCAATAAAAATCCATTGGAAGTTTCTGTGTCCAAGTCTAAATCTCGTAAACTTTGGAAGTGCCAAGCACATCTTTCCTCTGTTTTCTCAGTATTTTCAAGATGAAATCCAAGAACTCTTCACTTTTGCTCACATGAATCACATATCACTCAGATATCTGATGTTGTTTACTATTTTTCATGAATGAAATATGTGTTGTAAAAGAACTCTCAGTTAGATTAATAACATTCATTATTTAAAGAAAGAACACTAATGTTATTTAAACTGATATGTTCAGTATCATTAGAATCCTGTTTTTACAAATGGCACCATGAGGAAAAGTGGGGTTGGCCATTAAGTGAAGCAAACAAACCATAAGAATAGGCAGGATTTGGCATTGACTGGAATAAAACCAAACCCAGCTCACTTGTAGAGGATTTATCAGGGCTTAATCAGTTACTCACTTTTAAGAGTTTATCCCAGACTTTTGGTGAAAACCAAATCGTATATGCCCATTATAGATATCTGAGACTTTAAATGTCCATTTAAGTACTTTATTGTTGGCCATTTTCTTCATGACACTTTTTTAAAGTACCACTCAACAAAGTAGGCAGTCGTATAATAGTCACGCCCATCCATTTGTCTGTCAAAAGTTTGGCTCAGCAAGTTGACTCACTGGGAATTGTCCAATTTTAAAAATAATTTGTCTTGCAGCATTATATTGATGAAACCTCAAAGGAATTTGATCTCCAGCCGGGTCATCGTTTAGAGGAGTTATGGCCCCTGATGGCCCTTTACTGCCTTTCATTTCCACTGCTTTACTTTATCAAGAAGTTCTGTATTAAAGAGATGAATGAATCTGATCTCACCATTTACAGGAATTATTGTTTTCCCCTCCCCCTCCCACCTCCCCATGACTTTGGTTCCTCAGCAGTGTACTACCAAACATTTTTATAATTAAAATACTTGATTTTTGCATTACATAATGGCATTGACATGAGTTATTTCCCCTGGTCATTTGTACGTCCGACCTTGTTTTCTGCATACATGCCAACAATTATGCTTGTACTGTAATCATTACACTTTTTTCACCAGATTACATGTTATGCTAGACTGAATATGGATTACAACTTTTTGGTACATTTAAAATAAAAAAATAAAGCAATAAAAGTTTTTTTTTTCATTTTTATTATCATTTCTTTAGTTCCACTTATAAATTTGAGCATATTCTTAAAAAGGTGACTGCTCTGTAAGAATAACAAAGTATTTTCCTTATATGGTATTTATAGAACTGTATATGACCCATTTCCAAGAAAACAGACTGGTTTCTACAAATGATAATTTTGCCTCACAATTCATTTTATTCATATGCTAGTCCAGTTTTAAACTAGTCTGTACTTTGAAAGAAATTGTGCCTGATGTTAAGTAAAATGCTTTATGGTGTGAGTTTTGGATGTTTTTTGATAAAATATGTATGTGCAGATGGATCTTTTCAAACTTCAAAACATGTCAGATCAGAAAAAGGACAAATAAACACCGCTTTACAAACTTAAAAAGTATACAAATATAATGTAATAAGCACTCTGAGTACCTGATCTTATTGCAGATTTCCAGTTCATGATCATTCAGCGAAAATCACATGTAGACTAGTTAATCAGTCCTAAATTTAAATAATTTTTCAGTATATTTTGTGCTTGTATTCTGTTTCTAATCCATATGGGTTTTGCAAGAATTTTGACCACCTTCAGAACTAGGTTAGTAATAAAGATTTATCTTATCCATTCATGCTGTAATTCAGGCATGCAATATAAACATTATACTTCTTATGCCCAAGTTATGCTTTTTTGCCACTTATAATAGCAGTAATTATGCTTATACCTCTTGGGGGATTGGCATGTAGGTTTATTGAGCATAACTTTATCAGTGACTCTAATATCAGATTTTATTTTATGCTAGGCTTTAAATTACTGGATTTTCTGAGAGAAGTAATCTTGATATTTCACTGGAGTGAGAAAAAACAATATAATTTTTACTGGCCATCAATAGTCATGGATAACAATATAACCTTGAAATTAGATGTTCTTCTTAGACTCTTATGTAATCATTCAGCAAATATGGCTGCCTCCTGTCAAAGATGAATCAAGTTCAAATCCATCAAGGCACAATTTTATTTTCGTAATGTACTTTTTACTTTGAATTTCAGTTTTCACTATTTATATTTTCTGTGTAAGTAATCACAATACACAGCAAAACAAATGACATTGCTCAAGATCTGTTACACAGTACATGCTAGTCAATACATTGTGCATAAAATAGAAAGAAAACTTAATGGCTTGCTAAAAAAATAAGACATATATTTCATCTGATGGGTGAAAACCTTAAGTATTTTCAAGGGTGGATTGGTGAATACATTGAGTTTGTTGCCCACTTAATGAAACATGTCTGTTATTCATTCATTTTAATAAAATATTCTCTTTTTAACCAAATTGGGCATGTAGCTTTACATATGAGAGACCTTGAATACATTTAATTTCCAGCATTCCACAATGCTGGATTTGTGGTCCTGTTTTTTTCATCATGTTAACTAAGGGTTTCTTGTAGAACAGTCATGACCCCCAATTGTGCCTCATTAAAACTTTTCTCCATTGGCAGTATATATTTTTGCTCTGGAACATTGGATTTCACTAAAGTTTATCATACACCTTTATGTTAATGAGACACTTTTCAATTTCAATTTCAAACATTCCATATCATTTAAAGTTGTGATCCCAGAATGCACTTTTTTCTAACCTTACAGTGATGAAACATTTTTTAAAGCATGATAATGAGCAGTAGTATTTCTTTCCTGGCTTAGTGGCTCAGTCAACAATTTAGATTTGTAGGGACTGGGTAAAGGTTCAAATCCTGTCCATAGCAGTTGTCCTAGTATTTCTTTGCAAATCACTTTGCAATCTTCATGCATATTATGTATTTAAATTAAGTTTTAAATTATTTTTTTTTATTTTTGTTTCATTGCATTTTATTGTAATAATTATTTTCATGGGATTCAATATTTTTTTTTCAGTAAGTTCTTTTTGTATAGAACACAAGGTATTAGTTTATCATTATTTTTAGTCGACATTGGTTCACAAACTCATAAACACAAACTGGAAATGATTGGCTGTTTCCAGGGTCATTTGTCTGCCCACATGTTACCCATGTGTTAACATTTTTAAAATTTTTTTATTTCTATTGTAAAAGTTTGATGTTTTAGATAGAGCTATTCTAAGCTATGTGACAAATGACATTTTTTTAATTGTGATGTTCAAGTTGGAAATCACATAGTTTGTCATGTGAAATACTATGATCTATGATCAGGTTTAAAATTACCATTTGGTATTAAATTAGTCGTAAAAAATACCTTTAGGAGTTCAGAGGTATTTTCTGTTTTTGTCAGTTTTGAGTTTTTTGTTAATTAAGAATAACTTATATTCTTTGGAAAATAAGTGCTTCTTCTTCAAAGTCTTGGACAAAGACATTCAGAGGAAATTATTTGGAATTCTAAAGCCAGAATATTATTCTTGGTTTACAAAATTCAATGAGGAACTGTTGTACAACAACTTCATCTGAAATTATGTTATTGCCTTCCATATTGGAACTTTATCAAGATTTGAACCTGGATTCAACTAGAACTGTTTAGTGATAGGACCTATATTTTTCAATTCTAAGATTAATTTATGGATTAAGTCCTATTTTATATTTTTACATTGTTTTCTAAGGAAATAAATTATTTTTGTTAAAATATACAAAGCTTGTTGGCTTCACTCTTTTCTCTTGTTTTTTGTATGAGTCTTCATGTAACAATATCAATCACTTTGCAAATCTCTTAGCTGCAATTGCCTTCATTGACATCCTGCATACCAGTCTCTATGTTGTCAACTATTCCAGATGTGCTACTGTTGGCAAGAGAATTAATTTTACTAATAAACACCCTTTTCTTAAATTATGAGAATTTTAATTTGAATGGTAGTTAGAACCACCATAATTGTTTATCCAGTGGCTTACTGCTTAGAGTATCCGCTTTGGATACAGGAGGTCATGGGTTCGAATTCCAACAGAATCATACCATAGACTTATAAATATGGTACCTACAGTTTCCATGCTAGGTTCTCAGCATTAAGAGGTTAGTGTTGGAACTGGTCAGCCTGGTGTCAGGATCATGTGACTGGGTGGGACATCATGTCACATGTCTGCAGCATTATGCCCCAGTTGTAGAAATGATTTACATTTTTCTCTGCAGAGAACAAGCAGTGTCTAATCTCCAACACATGGTTAATGAATTGGAATCCAGAAATGAGCAGCTGAGAAAAAGTGTGGACACCTTCAAGGTAACAGTGGATGAAAGGCCACAAAGATCACCAAGGTCACCTCTGGATTCACTTTCTCCAACACATTCATCAAGATCTCCAAGTCCACCCAAGTAAGTTGGATTATAAACCTTCATTTTCGACAGTGTCATTGATGAACCAATCAAATCTAACATATTGTTCTTGCAAGTTGAAGTCCACAAATCTCAAATCCATGATCATCCTCAAATTCCATAACTAAGTTAGAATCAAAGTAGCATATATACATTTTTGGAACTGATGTGGCTCTCTTCCTTGGCAAAATTCCAAAGACTGAGGTATATCAGTTATTATATGATGAAATCTGAACTTGATAAGGAGACACCTTTATGTGATGGGTGTCTAATTAAAGTCAAGATCTACTTATCAGTAAGTAGATTTGATTGGCATTTATCTTAGGTCCTTTTCCATTGACCATTTGATTTACAAATCTACTTATCAGTAAGTAGATGTGATTGGCATTTATCTTAGGTCCTTTTCCATTGACCATTTGATTTACTAATAAACTGATTGGTAGGTCTTTCATTCTGCTCCGCATGAAAATTTTGTTTTGAACATATCATTGCTAATGTTTAACTGTTCAGAAGGGATATGAAATGGTTGTCAAAAAAAAAGGTGGACCAGGAATTCAAAGGCCATGAGAATATTAATTTTTGCTGGTGCCTGTAAAATCTTTTTTATGTCTGAAATCTTGATTTTGCTTAGATTGCTAGTGAAATGTAAACCTCATAACGGAAAAAAAATTACAAATTGTTTTTCTTAGGTTTGCTTCCTTATCTTCCGAAGTGTAAAAAAAAATAATGATCCAATGGGTCTAAATATAATTTCTTGACTGTCCACTATAAGCAAGTTTCATTGTATCAGCTTTGGGGGTTTATAGCCTGGATTTAAGTTCTATGCTCAAAAGTGTTTGAAGATAACAATCCTAGACTAATATGAAAATGTGTTTTTTGCTTTGACATTATTAAAATTTGAACCTTTTTTTCTGACTTAAGTGGATTTGTATATCCATTAGTAACCTTTCTTTAATTTTATCTTTTTGTGATAGCTACATCCCTTCATTAAATTTCCCCAAATTCTACATGTATTTGAAACATCTGGTGCGGGGAGGAACCTTTTCAATTTTAAAATCATTATGTGGGAAAATTCTGCTGAGACGGTAGTTGAATACTGTAATATAACAATGACGTGAGTAGGTTGTAGCTTTTTCAGTTTCATTTTATAGATGTTGGTGGCTTTTTGGACTTTACATTTTTGACAAAAGTAAAAATCAGTGGAAGTAGACAAAAAAATTTTTTGTTTCGGTATTAATATGTACATGACATGATTAGAATTATAAACCATTGCATGAAATTTCCTTTTTCATAAAAGATTTTAAATTTTTAAATTTATACTGTTTTGGCAAAATCTTTATTAGCATTATTATGTAACACAGACTTGAGGTAGATGGATCACAGTTTTGCAAAATTTTAAGATAAATAAAATTTAGATGCCTGTTTGTTGCCCCCCCCCCTTCAGACAAATGTTGGACTTTTCCTGTATGCTACTTAAAGGGAACCGGTTGTTTTAATCTGATGATCTGATGATTAAAATACAAACCTTAAAATGAGGAACTTTATCTATCACAGTCATCATTTTATTCACCTGGCAAGAGTTATTTTCTTTAGTCATGAACCAGTATCCCAAAATGTCATTAATTGTCATGATTAGGGAATACATGTTTTGCTTGAAGAAATAAATCCATTCTTTTATCTAATGTAGATGAACTAATTTTCAGGAATATCCTAATGACATTAAATGGCCATGTATGTTGCTTTTGATTTTATTTTATTTTTAAAGAACTGGTAATAATGAAGCTAGTTTTTCAAATGTAAGAGATATTCTTACAAATGCCTAATAGGCGCAAGTGCAGATTTTGTGAAACATTATGTATTTATAGATGTTCTGCCTATAATATAAATGTTTATTTATCATAGAGTTTATGTACCATTTTTTTCAATTCACCATGAAGTTCATGTACCATCTTTATTTCCACCTTGTTGAAATATCTTTGTTTTTACCATAAATTGTATCCACTATTACATTTATGTACCATCTTTATATCCACTATAGAGTTTGTATTCCATCTTTCTATCCACCATGAAGTTTATTTACAATCTTTCTATCCACTATTGAGTTTGTATTCCATCTTTCTATCCATTATGACATTTATGTACCATCTTTCTATCCACTATAGAGTTTGTATTCCATCTTTCTATCCACCATGAAGTTTATTTACTATCTTTCTATTCACTATAGAGTTTGTATTCCATCTTTCTATTCATTAAGACATTTATGTACCATCTTTCTATCCACTATAGAGTATGTATTCCATCTTTCTATCCACCATGAAATTTATGTACCATCTTTCTGTCCTCCATAGAGTTTGTATACAATCTTCCTATCCACCATTACATTGTTGTACTATCTTTATATCCACCATATTGTACCATCTTTATTTCTACCATAAATTGTATGTACCATCTTTCTGTCCACTATGACATTTATGTACCATCATTCTACCCACAATGGCATTGTTTTACCATCTTTGTATCCACCATATTGTCCCATCTTTATTTCTACCGTAAATTGTATGTACCATCTTTTTGTTCACTATGACATATATGTACCATCATTCTACCCACCATGACATTGATGTGCCATCTACCTTAAAGTTTATGTACCATCTTTTTATCATTTTGCTTTAAAACAGGGTTCAGTAAAATGTTTATTGTCTACCATCAGTGGGAGGCATAGGTTTTATTGACTAATTGGTTTCCAGATAGTGGTTGCCTTTCTGGGCATAGGTTTTATTGACTAGTTGGTTTCCATATAGTGGTTGCCTTTCTGGGCATAGGTTTTATTGACTAATTGGTTTCCATATAGTGGTTGCCTTTCTGGAATAATTAATTGGCTTTCCACGTGTTAACTTTACACAGAATAAATAATTTATTTCAGGAATAACCCCATTAGCCAATGAAACCCAAAATTCATGGGTATGGATATAATTAAATGACAATTAAAATTTTACTGTGCAGATTGTTTCAGAATTAATCAAATCATATTTCTATAGAACTTCACATGTAGCATATGATATGATAGTAACACAAATCACCAATATTACTATCACACTGTCACATATTTTTAATACCATAATCTACCACTCTCACTATCACACTATTTTTGTCTTAAGTTGAATACAATAATTTATTATATATTTCATAATGAGATATTCAAATATATCAGTGGGAGAAAAATATCAACACAGTGGCAATGTCACTTTTGGAACTACTTTCTCTTCCCATTTAGGAAACATGTCTGCTCTTGAGTTTTTCACATCCATATTCCAATATTTAGGCCTATTTCAATTTTGTTCTTCATGTCTCTATCTCTCTCTGCCCATCAGAATGAATACAAATCTTAAAATGTGTCAAGACAGTAGACTCTCTGGCATAGATTTTTTTAATTAATAAGGAGATGGCATGCAAGAAATCCAAATAATTAACTTCCAAGAACAAAATGAAAACTTTTTTAGTTAGTTTTCCACATCAGTCTTGCAAATAATTAACACTTACAATCTTTAAAACCCTAGAGAAAAAGCTCTTCCTGTGTACAATCTTACATTGATGACATCATATTGTAAAAGTACATGTATGTTAATTGTCGTGTGATAAGTGCAAATATACAATACTACCCTCGCCGTGTGCATTGTGTCATGATTCTCAGATTAGATTGGGATTACATTATAAATCATCTTAAAATATGTAAAATTGTTGCCAATACAAAACTCAAATTTTCCATGATTCTTTAAATTTTTGGGCCAAGATTGAAGATTGAAATTTGTGTCTGAAAATATACTTTAGTGGTGGGAGTTAGAATTAAATAATAAATGATAGAAATTAGTAAGGAAAAATAAAATCGAAAATAATTAATAAAAATAGGGATGGAATCTGGAAAATGGAGTTAGAGCTTATAAAATAAATATATTTGAAGAGAATCATGCAAAAATTAGGATTATCATGTACAAGGTGAAAGTTTAATTTGATAAATATGTGGCAAAGTGACTAAAATGATCTCTGGATCAATTTGGTTCAAGAAATGTCAAGATATTTTCTATACTTTATAAGTGATGAAATATCGATAAAAATTAAATGAAAGAGATAGTACTTGAGCTGTTAAATCATTTGTATTGAAATTTGACAGCTGGGATTAAAAAAAGGCTGAGTGCTTATTTAAATGTATCTGAATGAAACTAACTTTAAAATATAAAAAAAAATTGGGTTATGATGGAATTGTATCTAACTTTAATATTTTTTTATTATTTTATAAAACCTGAGTTTGTTTGTGTTGTTAAAAGCATTAGTGTTATAGAACAACTATCCAGATAACAGTATAAAGCAAATTTTGTTGTTATGCAAAACTGGTGAGTATATATATATATATATATATATATATATATATATATATATATATATATATATATATATATATATATATATATATATATATATATATATATATATAGTGTTAGCCAATGTTACTTTTGCAAATGTACTACCAAATTGTATACAGATAACATAAAAAAATAGCAGGAAGGCTAAAGCTTTCTCTCTAAAATATCACATAACAATTAAAATGCATTTTTCATGTGAAGAAATGTATGAAACATATGCTGTAGAACATACAGACAGGACAAAACTGAAGTAAACCGATTTATTGGTGGATTACAAAACTGCTTTTGACTGTATTAAGTGGAGCTGGATTCAAAAATGCTTTCAGTATTTTAGAATCGGAAACTGATTTTAAATGAGTTAATGTTTCCTAAAATTGGTAAAAACAAATATTCTCACAAATGGATTCATGACCAATCCATTGAAGTTGTCAGCTTAATTTACTGTTTTCTAAAATTTAAGATTGGACCATTAACACGTGCTATTTTGATGAAATGAAATATTAAAGGAATCCTTCTTCCCTCTGATAAGGAAATTATGATACATGTTGTGTGGTTGGTTGTCTAGAGCATGATTGACCATATGGCCATTGCCCAGCTCGAGTAAACAATAAAATAAAATATGAAATTAAATGGATGGGATAATAGAATAGAACAGCATGAGCCTCCATATACAAAATATAATAATTTAATCAGTTCAATTTACAAAATGAAATTGAACATGGTATTTAAAATACTTTCTTGGAAATAATACTAAGTTTACAAAAATGCAACAAGTCATTCTGATTATACTGAGACAAATTTCATCATGAATTTAAGTGAACGATTGAACTTATTTGCCCAGTATGCCTGCATAACCTGGTTGCCTGCTAGTCATTCCAAATTCAGTATTGGTGACAGGTTAAGGTAGACATCTCTCTCTCTCTCTCTCTCTTTTGGTGGGGGTGTCATCACCCATTATTTCTCTCCATAATTTCCATTTTCTTTTTCAAACTATTGGTGGAAAGCTGTTCCTACAGATTGAAATGAGGGGATTCAGAGCAGAGAAAATTCTAGCTGTATAAAATTTATGCAAAAGACATTTAATGACTCTGGGATGTACATGTGCAACATCCTTCTTTGCATAATTTTTCTATAACTGTCTGGTTTTGCATTGAATTCAGAAATGTAATGCAAATTTGTCATGTAGGGTTTAGTTTTTGCAGCACAATATACGCATGTATGGGTATAAAGTACATGTACACTGATACACTATAGGCATAGTTTGCAACAGTTTATTATGCAGGGTTAGCTTTCATAACACAATTTAGGCATACATGTGTATAAAGTTAATGGTTACACTGTAGGCATAGTTTGCAACAGTTTATTATGCAGGGTTAGCTTTCATAACACAATTTAGGCATACATGGGTATAAAGTTCATGGTTACACTGTAGGCATAGTCTGCAACAGTTTATCATGCACGGTTAGCTTTCATAACACAATTTAGGCATGCATGGGTATAAAGTTAATGGTTACACTGTAGGCATAGTTTGCAACAGTTTATTATGCAGGGTTAGCTTTGATAACACAATTTAGGCATGCATGTGTATAAAGTTAATGGTTACACTGTAGGCATAGTCTGCAACAGTTTATCATGCAGGGTTAGCTTTGATAACACAATTTAGGCATGCATGGGTATAAAGTTAATGGTTACACTGTAGGCATAGTCTGCAACAGTTTATCATGCAGGGTTAGCTTTGATAACACAATTTAGGCATGCATGTGTATAAAGTTCATGGTTACACTGTAGGCATAGTTTGCAACAGTTTATCATGCACGGTTAGCTTTCATAACACAATTTAGGCATTTTTGACGAAAGTAAATATCACTAAAAGCAGATAAATAAAGTATAAAGATCATAGTTACACTGTAGGCATAGTTTGCAAAAATTTTTGATGCCGGGTGACTATTAAAAAACACCCTCTAAGCATATATGGTTTGAGTACTTTTATACACTGTAGGCATAATTTGCATGTTTGTCATGCAGAGTTACTTTTCATAGCACAATCTAGGCATAACAGGTATAGACTACTTTTATACACTGTATGCATAGTTTGCAACAGTTATTAGGTTATTTTTCATAGCAAAATCTAGGCATAACAGGTATAGACTACTTTTATACACTGTAGGCATAGTTTGCAACAGTTATTAGGTTATTTTTCATAGCAAAATCTAGGCATAACAGATATAGACTACTTTTATACACTGTAGGCATAGTTTGCAACAGTTATTAGGTTATTTTTCATAGCAAACTCTAGGCATAAGAGGTATAGACTACTTTTATACACTGTAGGCATAGATTGCAACAGTTATTAGGTTACTTTTCATAGCAAAATCTAGGCATAACAGATATAGACTACTTTTATACACTGTAGGCATAGTTTGCAACAGTTATTAGGTTACTTCCCATAGCACAGTCTAGGCATAACAGGTATAGACTACTTTTATACACTGTAGCCATAGTTTGCAACAGTTATTAGGTTACTTCCCATAGCACAGTCTAGGCATAACAGGTATAGACTACTTTTATACACTGTAGCCATAGTTTGCAACAGTTATTAGGTTACTTTTCATAGCACAGTCTAGGCATAACAGGTATAGACTACTTTTATACACTGTAGGCATTATAAGTTTGCAACAGTTATTAGGTTACTTTTCATAGCACAGTCTAGGCATGACAGGTATAGACTACTTTTATACACTGTAGGCATAGTTTGCAACAGTTGTTAGGTTACTTTTCATAGCACAGTCTAGGCATAACAGGTATAGACTACTTTTATACACTGTAGGCATAGTTTGCAACAGTTATTAGGTTACTTTTCATAGCACAATATAGGCATATATGTGTACAAAGTTTTTGTAACATGGTTCTGCAAAATCCTCCTTTATAAGAATAGGAACAATCTGATTAAGGTCAGAACTGCATGGTCCTATTTGATTAGCTGACATGTTCTGTTGACCTTTTGGTTCACTTGTGAGAGCAGAATTTTAATAACGATATTTTTCCCTAACATTAAATTGCAATGCTTTTTCAGATAGACTGTTAAAAAAAAGTGGACTCAAAATTTCAAAGATCACCAGAACAGAACTTTTATCAGTGTCTAGCAGATCTCCACATAAGACTTTAATCAAATCAATAATAGGAGTTTTTTCAATACAGCTGTTAACAATGGAGGCATACTGTTGATAACTACTGGAGGTGAGGGATGGTGTAAACAATGCTTTAACTTCCAATCTGTCTTATGTGTTTTCTTTGTCAATTTTGAGGACCTTATTTGAAAGGGGAATATCTGAAATGATTTTTAGTTCAGAGAGAGAGAGAGAGAGAGAGAGACAGACAGAGAGACAGAGAGATAACTGATATTTTTTTCTCATTTCTTGTTTCTGCATGAAAATCAGTGAAATGAAAGCTAATAATATTAATATTGTAGGTCTGTGAATTATAACTTTTGCACTCAAAAATATCCAATATTCATATTATAAAGCAGACCACTAAGCATAAGATGTTAAACTATTTTCACATTATCTAGTTAAGTATACACTGCATCTTGTTCAGATTGGATGAATTTTCTTATATGCACATATGGTATTAAACAAACATAATTCATCAAATCTTTCTACAGATAGTCACAAATGAAAGTTTCATCATTCAGCAAAATTTTAAGGAACTAAAATATCCATATAAAATAAACCATGACAGAATGGTTTACCCTTCATAAAAATTAATTTCCTGAAACTTACGTTCCTGTCTTTGTAGACCGAATCTGCATTGTGTACAAATGTTAGTCCACTTAGATGGTGACCTTTGACCTAGTCACTGAGTTGCAATCAAATTATTTATGGTTGGAAAACATATAGTGTCACTTTCAGCTGTCCTCGATGTTCCCATGGTTATGGAAAATTCTGGAAAAGTTTGTTTTGGAAAATAAATTGAAAAGTCATGGAAAATGTCCAAACATTTTCCTTTACTTTCTTGTAATTATGTAGTGTTGAAATGGATAAATGAGATGGTTATAATTGGAGAAGAAGCTATCTTGATAACAAAAATAAGCTGATTATGAAGTTGCCTTTCCCATCATTTTTTCCTCTGTACAGATCCAACTTTCTGTCCTTTTCACATAAACATTAAAGAATTTAGCCAGGGAAATCAAGAAGTTTCTAATGGTAAAGTGATGGAACTGAAACCCAACATATTCTGTGCATCCAGTCTGACTGCAGACATTATCATCATCTTTGCATATAATTGGTTGAGTGTGTTTCATTATATCAAGATTTCTTGGGATGATATTTATTGATAAAGTTCCTGAAATCTTAGTGTAAATCATTTAAAGATGGAAAAATGATACAGTATATGTTACTTCTCACATTTATCAGCTGTGTTGCTAAGTGAATCATTTATATAAATTTTATCCAGCATGATAGCTAATTATCAAGTGTATTATTAATTTAAAATACTGCTCTTGAAGAAAAAAAAAACAAAAAAAACCCCACTTAATAAGCCACCATTTATCCATTTGATATAATTGATTGCCATTAATTATTACTGTGATGTAAAAATATCAGCCGGTTGTAAATTGTAGATTTTTTTTAATAGTGAATTTGTTAGTAATGGAATAATTTTTTTTTTTAACCCAGTAGTGGTTTCCATTGTTATTGAATTGATTCATGTTACCAGTTTCTATTTACTGCCCATTGATTCAGATTTGACCTTTTAGTTCATTATGTAATTTTCTGAACTACTAGACCCAGTTTTGTCATCTGCCTACATGCACAAGGTTTTAAAAAAATCAGTTTTAACATTTTATTAATATCATCTTTTGTTTCATCACTTCTTCTCATTAGACATCCAAATTATCAATTAAATTTCATCAACTACAATCCTTTCATCTTCATACTAACGATACAATTAGTTTTATAAATATTGTGATGATTTAAATGAAAATGTAACAAAAATTTGAAATTATATGCTTTATGTTTAGTTTTGCAACTCACTAAGGTCATTTAAGAGTATTTTGACTTTTTGATTATAGGAGAACATCCATTTTGAAAGGTTCCCGCATTCCAACAAGGTGGCAGATGCTTCAGTTGTTCTAGTCGTAGTTTTTTTGTTTCTTGTTTTGTTTCTAGTGATATTTGGGTGGCTTGGCTTTTCTTTAGCACATTGTAGAAATCATAGTTTTGAGAGAATCACAACTATCTAGCTTTGTTAAATTTGAGAAAATGCTTAGCTGTAGATTTTTTCAAGTTTTGTGGGACACTTGTTTTCAGGCTAATTTTCTTTTTAATATGAAAATCAGAACTGATAATGTTAATGTCCACACTGACAATGATCATATTTATTGATAAGAAAGAATTATATGTAATAATTTTTCTTACATGTTCATATCAGAAAATATCACAATTGTAAAATAAGAGTAAATTTTTGTCTTGAGTTAATTTCACTGAAACACATTCATAAGATGCATATTCACTTACAAGTCTTGTCAGACTGAAATCTATTATTGCAATTTGTACTGGCAGATCTGGGTCTATGCATTTTATTATTAGTAATCAGTAAAACAAATAATATAGACAAAATATACCGGTACATTATGCAGTGACAGATCAAGGTCTCTTGTTTGCAGGTTGACTCAGTTTATACACAAATATTTATGGTACATTTGTTCACTGTTTGAGAATGAAATTGTTTTGTAGATTACTATCACCTTGAATTGTGCAAAATGCAGTGTATTTGTAGACGTAGTCACTGATATGCACACCATATATTGTGCAGGTAGCATTGATTCTTGCCATAGATGCACATGTCCTACACTTCAGTCTATGTTTGATAGTTGAGCCTGCATTTAGCAGATGGTGAGACATAGGTACCACTTATTCCAGCAGCAAATTTATCACCAGGAGCATAAATGCTATGATGCACTTCGAAAATTTTATAAATTTGATGTTGCATGTACCTCACTATGTAGCCACCGTGATACAGATGAGTTTGCTTTGTTGTTCTTTGTTGTACTTTTTTTAAATTTTTTTTTATTATTACATTATTTAAAAAGGGTAACTCAATTAGCTAGGAACTAATCTACTTTGAGGCCCTGGGTATATTACATGTCAACATGTAATTCAAACCAGTCAAGTATATTACATGTCAACATGTAATTCAAACCAGTCAAGTATATTACATGTCAACATGTAATTCAAACCAGTCAAGTATATTACATGTCAACATGTAATTCAAACCAGTCAAGTATATTACATGTCAACATGTAATTCAAAGAAGTATAATTAGATATCTGTATGGCACCTATGATATTTCAGGAATTGTGTTAAAGTGAGGTGCATTATAGTGAGGGATAACTATTAATTACAGTATACAGTGGAATTCATGATAACTATTAGTGAGACCCTATGTTCTGTAAAACAGTGTGTGTCACAGTAGTGATTCACACTCCATTGTATGATGTGGTTACATGTACAAAAACATCTGTATGGTAATTTTAGTTATGAATTTTCATCATTCAGATTCTTTTTCAATTAAAGTTAATTAAATTTTGAAAACCCAGTTTCTGTCTGGAAAAATTGCAAATGGCTTGAATTGGAAGTCATTTTTCAGTCATAGAGCTGAACATCTCAAGCCATTTATAACAGATTAGTGTTAGAACAAATAATGTGGATACTAGTAGACAGCCATTTTAATCTTGTTCCAGTTTGTCTGAGATTATTAATATAGACAGAACTTGTATATGTATCTTGTGTGATATTTACATATTCATTGTAATAATGTACTGTATATGCATGCTTGTAAGTTGACTCCCACTGCACTGATTCAGATTTACCATTGCATAATGTGCAAGTGGATCTGGGTTTGTGCAGTTTTTTAGGAGTAATGTGTAGAGCATCCAACAATGACCCAGATCTGATGGCACATGTAATGGCAGATTAGGTCTATGTTACTTGCAATTGGACTTATGGCAAAGTATATACAGTATATAAGTTATGGATACAAACCAGTCTTTTTTTGCTGTTCAGAAAAAAACATTATCTATGGGGGATGGGACAAAAGTTGGTTGAAAAATCAAGTTAGATTAATTCAGAGCATATTTTTGTAACCTGTAAAGTCTATTAGAAATGGTTTTTATTTACATTTCTTGATGCTTTGGTAAATAGATTTTTATTGTTGCTATTATCAGCTTTCTTTTAGTACATGCTAGATTGTGTGTCTGACCAAAAAATGAAAATCAGTTGTAATAATAACATTGACATTTATAATTCTTCTGCCATGGTTTAAATCCTGGAAACAGGAGAGGAGGTGTGCCCAAAACTTTATTAATGTATTGTTTGCCCCAGAAATCCATTTCTAATTTTGCCATTGAAAGATCTTTAGGGTGTCAAATAATTTTTCAGCATCCTGTAACATTTAGTGCTGAATAATATTGTTTAAATGAAATAATTATATAGAAGATAACTTGTTGCTGGATGCTGATAAAAAGTCTCCATTTAAAGGAGTGTCCCCAGTGTGTAGTTGTGCATTCTCACACATCCTCATTTTACATTTCATACACACAGACACATACACAGACAGCTATTTTTTTCATAGCATTGATACCTAATGCTTATTCAGTGTTTTTCTTTTATTTTAAAATGTTAAAAATAATATAATTTTTTTCTTTATTTAAATAAAATCCTGACAACTCTTGTTGGAAGTTATGAATGTTTGAAAAACCTATTTATAGTAGCAGCTTTTGTTGGACTTGGATCGAATATTGCAATAAACTTTGGACTTAAGACTGTTTTGAAGTAATCCATAGACTTGAGACTGTATTCTGAAGTAAGCCTTGGACTTGAGATTTTGTTTTGCATTAAACTACAGTATTAGTCAGTAAATGACAGTTTATTTATACTTAACTGATAAAGGCTCATACAAACAATAAGTAACTTTAATGTCATTTGTAAGTGAAATGTAGGTGAAGCACATATTAATAATTTTCACCTATGCTATACTTATACTTACTTAGACTGATATTTCACTTCATTACAAATGTAAAGTATGTGACTTATGAAAGACCAAAGTTTACTCTAAGTCCAGCATACATCACTTATAAGTCAGCATAAAGGTAACTTACCCAGACATTTTACTAGCCATGCCAAGAAATGTTTTTAAATTTGAGATTTCCAATTTATTTTAGAAGAGCATCATCAATGAAGATATCTATGATTCCAAGGTTAAATTTACCGTTTGTGAGTTGGGTCATGGTTGTATTTAGCACAGTGAATTTGAAATGTTTCATTAAATGTTGATCACATTTTCAAATCTTGTTAATATCACAGGAGTCTGCAGTTTTATCAATAAAGCACGATGAAATTTCTCACAAGATGAAATCACCATAACAGAATTATGCAGTTTTATCAATAAAGCACGACAAAATTTCTGACATGAAATCACCTTAACGGTATTACAAAATAATTATTTTATAATACCGTTAAAGTGCTTTCATGTTGTTGGAAATTTTGTCGTGCTTTATTGATAAAATTGCAGACCAGACTGACTCCAATGGTTAATATATATTTATATCACATCTTTTTTAGCATTTTGTTCGTGTTTATTTCCTTTTCAAGTCTGGTTTGTGTTTTTTCACTGTTGTTAATTTATGATCAAGTATAATTTTTTATTGCTGAACCATTAATTTAGTAGGGCATGTAATATTACCCTTATTCACCCATTTGTACAGCCACCCATTGATCAAGTTTTGTGTATCAGTTTTTTAGAGGTACTATGGTGGTACATCATGAACACATTTCTAGCTGTATTATGTGCTCTCTTAGATTTGAATCTTTTAAGTTTTGCATATTCTTCCACATCTTTCAAATATAGATAAAATTAAAGCCATTTAAGCAAGGTCCTGATTTTGAATCAGTTTTATTTTCAGTAGTTCATATCATTATCTGCAATATGAGCTTTTTTCTGTAGCTCACAACAGAAACACAAATATACTGGGGAAGGTTGAAGACTATTTGGTGGATCACCTCCATGTTTTTTTCCTCTTTTAAATATACAAGTATTATTGCCATGAAAAATTCAGCCAGTATTTCTGTAACTAATTTCACTTAGTGTCATTTAATAATTTTAATCCCATTCTACTTTAATTTGGAAATGTTTTCATTCTCTTGAAATTTGATTGCATTGGTACTTTTACTGAGTTGCATCTTGTCATAATTTGTGTTCAGTAGATTTATGTAAAAGTTCCTAATGTCCTGAAAATGTTATGGCAATTTCCATCCTCTTAAGAATGTAAACATGGAATCCACTAATTTTTTCTCTGGTATAGCACTGGTTTTAAAAAAAAAATTGTGAATATTTGGGACACGACTGTCTTGTCATGATCAGAGCATGTACTGTCATCATTTTGAGATCAGTGTATATAATACAGTCATCATTTTGAGATCAGTGTATATAATACAGTCATCATTTTGAGATCAGTGTATATAATACAGTCATCATTTTGAGATCAGTGTATATAATACAGTCATCATTTTGAGATCAGTGTATATAATGCAGTCATCATTTTGAGATCAGTGTATATAATACAGTCATCATTTTGAGATCAGTGTATATAATACAGTCGTCATTTTGAGATCAGTGTATATAATACAGTCATCATTTTGAGATCAGTGTATATAATACAGTCATCATTTTGAGATCAGTGTATATAATGCAGTCATCATTTTGAGATCAGTGTATATAATACAGTCATCATTTTGAGATCAGTGTATATAATACAGTCATCATTTTGAGATCAGTGTATATAATACAGTCATCATTTTGAGATCAGTGTATATAATACAGTCATCATTTTGAGATCAGTGTATATAATACAGTCATCATTTTGAGATCAGTGTATATAATACAGTCACCATTTTGAGATCAGTGTATATAATGCAGTCATCATTTTGAGATCAGTGTATATAATACAGTCATCATTTTGAGATCAGTGTATATAATACAGTCATCATTTTGAGATCAGTGTATATAATGCAGTCATCATTTTGAGATCAGTGTATATAATACAGTCATCATTTTGAGATCAGTGTATATAATACAGTCATCATTTTGAGATCAGTGTATATAATACAGTCATCATTTTGAGATCAGTGTATATAATACAGTCATCATTTTGAGATCAGAGTTTATATAACACATGCCATCATTTTGGGCACAGTGAACTTGTCTGTGCCTACAGTTTAAATTAAATTCTGTCAGTAAAAATATTTTTATGAGAATTTTGTATGACACAAGTCCATATGGGTGAGGCATATATTTGTTTTTGTTTTGTTGCATCCTTTTCTTTCGTCCATGTGTGATACATGCACAATTTAACTACAAACAAGTTTTGTATGAGCCCAGGTGAAGAACAAGTTTGGTCTATGGTACAACAAAATTGGACTATGTTACAAGAACAAGTTTTGTCTATGGTATATGAACAAGTTTGATCTATGGTACAAGAACAAGTTTTTTCTATGGTACAAGACCAAGTTTGATGTATGGTGCAAGGACAAGTTGAGATGGTCAAGCAAAGGTGTTTTTCTTGAGGCATACTTGTATCCAACAAGTTCTTTCCCCAACTCAGAACAAAACATGTTTGTTTCTCTATTAATTACATGGCCTATTTTTTTGGCACTCCACACATAATCTAAAATCTACATTACAAATAAACTGAATTTATAAAACCTTTATTTTGATGTTTCTAATAACATACATGCATGACAGAAGAAAAACTTGTATTCACTATGTCATCATTCCATCCTTGTGTACATATACATGTTCTTGAAATAATTTCTCTGTTAAAATGTTAAAAGTTTCTTAAGTTACACATTATGGCTTTAATGCCCTTAAGCAATAACTAAATTTCAGATAATAAGAAATCAAATATTTTTAGAGCATAATAAGTTCCAGACTACCAGTATATTGTATATATTTCTATGATGGAGAAATTCTTTTTGTGATAATAATCAGATCAGACATCAAATTAAAAATGTAAACAGTCTATAAAAATATACATAATGTAAATTAGTGTCAATGTTTATACTGATTTTTGTTGTTGCAAAGATGGCATTTGATTGTTGCATATAGAGTATACAAAACTCATGGAAATTGAAAAATATCAGCAACTTGTTACAATTTTCATTCAGAATGATAGAGGCTGATAACATTGCAATGGATGTGTCAGCTTTCTTCACTAGCGGTTTTTATGTTGAACCAAGTCAGGATTACAATCAGATGCTTGAATGTTTTGGCTGTATTCATTAAAAAAATTTCAATGGCATTATTACATTTGTATTCCCTTCTACCATCTTCAGATTGAATAATTAATCCATTAGATTAATGCATTCTAAATCTTTTATTTGTATAAAGTAAAATGTCTTTGTTTTTTATTTTTCAGGAGAAATGATGAGCAGACAATATCAGGTACAGTGTTCAGAAATAAAAGGGGATTTTCAGGATCCTTATTGCTCAATTTTTCATGTTTCTAAAAACCTGAATATCTTTTATCCTCAATTATAAATGGTTTATTTATCACATTTTTCAGAGTTTGAGTTTGATTATTTATACCATAAATTGAGTAATTGATTACTTTTGTGGCATATTTATGTTACTGATATGTTTAATGATTCCTTATTGTATTTATTCTACCTCATAATTTCTTTTATTCCAGTTTTCAATTTATTAACAGTTGAAATGAATTATCTACCTACCTATTTACCTAGCTTTCTTACATAATAGCATCTTATTTCCTACTACCCTGCAAAATTATCAAATATTTCCTGTGTTTTAAATAACATTTCATAAGGAAAACTTAAAGGTTATTTCCGTTTGTTTATACAGAACTTGCATGCTGTGTGCTTTCTTAGTACGTAATTTTTTTTTCAAATTTTCTTTTTGTGATTTCAGATGATATGTCTTATGTGTAATAAAAAATCAGCTTTGCTCATGTACTCAGTATAGTAATCTAAAAAGTATGTAAAATTCTTCTGTTGAAAAATAAATAGCTTACAAAAAAAGTGTCAGTACCGTTTTGTATTTCTTTGGCATTTGATTTACATAAAGTCAGGATCATATTAAATTTGTAAAACTTCTATCATTTTGGTGTATGTATATATATATATATATATATATATATATATATATATATATATATATATATATATATATATATATATATATATAGTTCAGCTTAATTATTAAAATAGGTTTATATTCTCTATCCATTAGAAAAAGTACTAATCATTCACTATAATTGTAAGTTTGTAGTGGTTTTGGCACTAACACATTGCACATTGGTGACTGGTACACACAATCATTTGAAATGCTTGGAGTTCAAACAGATTACTGAAAATATTGCAAAATATTGTTATTTCTTTGATTTCTGAAATGTTTTTTTGTATAGATTATCATTTATTTCTGCTTCTTGCTGGAATTCACCAAAAAATATTATATTACATCAAATGTCTCATTACACACCTTCCTTAGCTGATTAGATGATTCCTATTGATTTGCTCCCAAAATATTTTCTGATTTCATAGAAGATGATGACAAGTCACAAGAGGATGGATCTAAGGTAAGAAAAACAAGGAATAGAAATTATTACAGTCTGAAAATACATTGTACAGTTTCACTACAAATTGAATTGGAAACTAGCTGTAAGATATTACAGAATCTGTTATCTTTCTACCCTGGAATGCCCAGTCTGTTATAGCTAACTTGACATATTCTATTTTGTGATATGTATTCTTGAATGACCAGTCTGTTGTCAGTATTTTGATGTGCTGTTTTGTTATATCACCTGTACTCAGTATTGGAATTTCACACATTGCTTCAGGACACTCCTTTTTTAGGAATTTGTTATGTTATCTATTTACCTAGTCATTGATGATATGTAAATAATGACTGGCATACATAGGTTTTAATCCCAATATTCCATTGGAGCCAGATTGGTCAATATATTTGCACTGGTTCATTCCATAAGATAGTGCTTTTAATTGTCACCATCATTGATAGCAAATGCATTGAGTACAACCTAGCATGATTCACTAATAAAAACAGCTGGTACATGGTCCTAAAACATCACATTCAGATTGGCAAAAACCCCAACCACATTGGCAGGAAAAAGGATAAATTTTGCTGGTATTTTATTAGAATTGTCAAGTTATTTTTGAATTTATAACTGCAATTTTTTGAAAAATAATCTACAGCTCAGCCAAAAACAGAATCTCAGGAGTTTTTGATGGTGTGTGAATTGGACAGGAAATTTGGCTGACTTTCATCTGGATGTTAATGGGATGGTGGCACCTTTCATGTATTGTAATGGGCTGAGACAGTCAAACTGATGCATGTAATGAGCTTGGGTCTTTATGCCATAGGCCCATTCAATTCTCATCTGAATAAATTCACCTTAGTCATTGAAAATGCTGTTGGGCATCATCTTGACAGTTTGCTCTTTTTCCCATTTGAATAGAAGAGGGCATATCATATTTATGATGATTTAAAGGAGAAATGAATTAAAAACTAAAATTAAAACACAAATATCTCTGGACAAGATTTGGTATTTATTGATTACTGCATTGTGATATATATGCATTTCCCAAAATTTTCATTTGATGCAATATTTTGTCAGATGTTGTGGATTAGGAAAATATTTTTGTTAAAGAAAATCCTGTAACCTCTATTCTTTTTAAACTTTTTTAATTTTGTGATGCCTCTTGCAAACATTTTTCCTCTAACTGCCATTTTCAACAATAAAAACAAGTGATATGTTAAGATTTCATTTACCACTTTTTGTTACACCTCTTCCTTGATAACTCGCATACATCAGGGTCCAAAAACATAGACTGCATTATAAGTGAGTGCACAAGTTACCAAAGAACCTAAAAAAAAAAAAATCCACTAGACATCCAGAGAACTGCAGAGTTTGGGGGTGGGGAACAGGGTTAAATGAAAGATTGATAACATGATTCCAACTGGTTTCAACAATCAACATGGCAGGCGAAAACATTTGTGTATTCCGTCATGGCTTTTTTTTTTTTTGATTATTCTAGTTCCAAGAGTGGTGGATTTAGTATTTTGCAAAACAATGAGTCTACCAAGCAGGGAACCAAACTAAATGTTGATAAATAACAAACAAGATTCCTTTTTCTATAAAAAAATGCAACATTTCATGAGACAATGTCGAAACTCAATTTTTGAATTATTCAATAAATAAAACATTGATGCCATGATTTCATTGCAAGTAACAGTCAAAATTCTGATCATCTTATTAGGATATCTCTAAGTGCAAATTCAGGAAAATCTGTGAAAGTTTTCTTGTCCACATCTAAAATAAACTCTTTATATTATGAAGTACTCATTTTGCATGGTTGCCTTGCTATCTTTAATCACACGTTTGACTGAGTAGGTTAATTTAAGATAGTTTAATTAGATTACATACACAATAACATTATTAACAGTGTTCAATTGATCAACTGAAATGAGTTAGTTACTTAACATATGACTGTGGCCACTGGTTCTTAAGAATGTAGAATTTGTATACCTTTTAACATTTTTGTTTATTCCTTCTCCTTTATTTGATTCAAAAGATGTATTTAATGTGATAATAGAAAAGGAGGCCCAGTTTTTATTTAGTGCAACAATACAACAAATGCTTCTGCTAGTCTGATACCAAAAACAATGTCAGCACTGAGTTAGCTTCTCAGAGAAATGCTTGCAGACATAGCTGTTATGGTAGATTGACACATTTTATGTTTAATTATAATTAGTATTTATTTATTAAAATAATGCCTCCACTAGGTGTAGGTGACATTTACATTGATAAAAGTTTCCTTGAAATATCATTAATTATGGTGTACTTAGAATATCATTTGGAAAAAAAATGTAACAAATTTTATGACTTTTTAAAGTTGATATTTCACAATGTTGATTAAAATTTCATGTCCTATCTACTGTTTTAAATGATAAAACAAGCAATATATCATAGTTTCCATTACCAATTTTCATCACAATTTTCATCCAGTTCAACAAATAGGGATCAGTTTTTGGGTACTTTCTGGTTTAAAAAAATGGGATCCACACCTGACCCCGCATTATAACCAGTTATGGAGGCAGTGGTGTATAATGTTTTAATGTTAAGCAAGTATGATCATATTTTTGTGCCTTTTCTATAAAAAAAATTTTGATCCACACCTGTCTTCATGTTATATGCAGATTTATGAGTTGTCAGAATGTACTAAAATGAGTGAGTGGTATGTTATTGAAAAGGTAGAATGTTTTTGCCTAATAATGAGGGAGTGGTATATTATGAAAAAGGAAGGTTTTCACCTAATACATTTTATTTGTTTCTCATGAAACACAAATCATTTTCATTTCAGGATCAAGGTACTGATATTATTAAACGAATCAAACCTGCTGAATCATACATGCAAATGAAGCAGAAAGAAATTGCAGAAGATGGGGGTGGGAGGAAAGGTAAAATCAGCAAAATAGAGACTGTCCCCGGTCAATACGGATCATTGTTTATTTCTAGTAAGTTGGTCACTCATAAATGTAGCCAGGTGTGATCCCTTCTGGTGTGTCCAATTGTAGTGTGTGAGGCTAGACCGTTAACTATGATGAAACTTGGGATGTAAGTAGGTAAAGTGTTGTTCAGTAGTATTTAGCTTCATATATTGATGTAAAGGTAATGTATATTGCAGACCTGCCAACCTTCCAGTTCTTTGTGCAAGACTACCAGAATCCAACATTACCTCCTGTACTCCCATATTTTTATTTGTCTCCCAGAAAAAAATCCATTTTGTTACCCCCCCAAGAAAAGTCAGGAGAAAAACTAATTTCATTTAAGAACAAAAAACAGTGAGTAAGACTGGTAAGACTTGAAGTGCAAAGAAGTTCATTGAAAGTGCATTAAAGTTGTTGCAGTGTATAATCCTTATGTTCTATAACCTATTATACAAAGTCTAAAATGAGAGGGATATTTGGATGAAATTGGAAAGTCATCTTTCCAAGTTTCTTATAGCCTGGAGTATCCATGCCTGACTCGTTTAATTGATTCATAAACAATATTTTTCAAGACATGCAAGTGTCACTGTTGCCAGTGGTGTGCGCAATGATTATGTTCAACATTTCCAGTCTCAAAAGTTAGTTTTTAATCTTTAAACTCTATATCATTATAGCCACAATGTTATGCCTAAAATTATAATTTTATTGATGATTATCTGTAATGAAATTAGGATACACCGATATATCAGTTATAGCTGAATATAAGACAATCAATACATAAATGTTGAAAAGTGCTTACTTTTTGTAAATGTGTTTCTCCTTTTATACCTTAGAGAATAATGAAATCCTCCCTGAAATAATTGAAATCTCCCTCAATGAGTATTGATGGGGTTGGCAGGTCTGGTATTGTCTCTGTTGAGCTGTGACAGCTTAAATAAGAATGTGTACACAATTACATTAGCTATTTCTAACTAGTTTTGAGTTTAAAGTTCAATATAGTAGTCCTCAGGTGTCATTTAGGCTGGATGTTTTCACTTAAAAATAGATATTACAAAACATGTTTATGGTAATTCTTTGTATTAGATATTACTGTATTCAACATTTTGACTGGCAAGTGTTTGTCTTCAGCAATTTCAGGATCAGTTTTTGAAATTACATAATACATGTGAAGATCACCAAGGGAAGTAACTCTAACAAATTTGGCATCTGGTTCAATATCTTGGCAAAAGTGAAGTTCCCAAAGATTATTGTCCTGTGTCAGGGTATCAGTATGGATGGAGAATTAAAAAAAAATTCTGATTTTGTTGGCTGCTATAACTGTCATTTCGTAGAATAATTAGGTTGATTTAATGATTTCTTTCTTTCAAATTTTGTTTAAATGTTATATGTTCCTGATTTAGACAAAGCATTGTTCAAAATTCATGTTATAATTATAAATTTTTGGATTAATAATGAAGTCCAGTTATTATTGAATAATAATTGGTATGCTATAAAATGTGTGAGCTTATGTATTTTATACAGGATCATAAATTATAAATAGCCCATTTGGCTTCAAATATGCAATTTACAGAAATATTCATTTAATTTTTTATTCTCTTTGTTTTTCAGTTTGAATATAAAACTGACATGAATGTTTCTTTATCATTGTTATATGGTATGAATATAAAACTGATATGTTTCTCATTGGTATATGGTATGAATATAAAACTGATATGGATGTTTCTTTCTCATTGTAGCTTTTTTAGGTCAGATGTTTAATGAGGTAAAGGGTATGGGGATGTGAATTTATAAATTAACCATGAGTACAAATCTGCTTACAGATCAACAATTTATGTGCAATATTTTTATCCTGCAAATTTTAACCTTTGAGGAAGTATTATTAAGCTTTTGATTTTGAGATGTGATTTGCTGTGCTGTGTATCAATATGTACTTAATATTTATTTGATATGAGTGTGTAAAGTCTAATACAACCACACGCTGTAGAAACATAGTCTCAGTCTTATTCATGTAAAATATTCAGTGTACTTATGAAATTTAATATTTTTCATAAAGTAAATACCTGTACAGTATACCATTATGAACACAGTAATGTACAGTATATGTACAGTATACCATTATGTACAGTATACCATTATGATGAACACAGTAATCCTTGTAACAGCACATTGGTCTGAACTTTGTATCAAAATCCAAAATAAAATACCTATACAATGATATGTAAAATATCAGCATGTCAGTATGCTGGTTTCTCTTTGTTTTTGTATAGCTGGGAGTTAGCTTATTTGGTACAGCATTGGACATATAATCTTGGGATTTTTGGTTTGATTCCTGCCCTTATCAGCTTGTGTCAACTGCCTCAGTGTCTCTTTGGGAAAAGTACTCAGCTCACATTTTTGTGGCATGATATAGCCAGTATTATGTGAAAAATGTTATAAAAATCAACCAAAATGTTTTTACAGCTTTCAAAATGAAATATCAAAAATTTTCACTCTTTTTAGTCTATGCTAGGCCAACAAGCTTAATTACTTTTGTTTGTGATAATACCTTAGTCTACCAAAGATAGCAAATCTTCACTTTTAAAGATTTGTGAAAACTCTTTATCTACAAATTCTTTGTTCAATCATAATTCCATCCTATACATCACAGCAGTTTTACAGGACACAGTGTCCATGGGAGAAATACTTATGTATAAGACTTCCAGACTTACTAGGATAATTATGTTTTATTATTAGAATGAAACCAATATAAGCCTTACTTAGAGATTTTCATGTTGAAGCTTGCACTAAAGTTTTTATCAGTAAAATTTGAAATTATTTTTTAGACATTTTACCAATGTTGTAAAAATTACTGGCAAAATTGTGTTTCTGTTGTTTTTTTTCTTCTTCTAGGAATAAATCTTTCACACTTCACATGTCATACTTGTTGGTTATGTAACACATAAAATTACACATTGAATAATGGGTATGAGTTTTTTTTCTGTAATACTGTTCATTTAAAGTGTTTCATATTAGAATTGTAATAAAAAACCTAAAAAGTACTGGCTGGCTGGCTGGCTGGCTACCAATTAAAGTGATGGTTTTTAAAAGCATAAATAATGAATCACTCAACACATATACTGTGTTGAGTTTTCTTTATCAACAGCATAAAAGCTTGTTTTAAACACTATTTTTTTCTTTATTTATTTTTTTCCTTCATGAAATTTGTTAATTGCTTGTCTGCCAGAATAACTTGCATTTTGAATGTGAAAATAAACTCATGGCATCTTCAGTCATGATCTTTATTCGTTAAGATGGGGTGGGAGGAATTATTATATACAAATTTTAACTATTTTTGTAAATAATTTTTAAATTGGCTGCATGAAACTAAAGGATTAAAAAGAAATTACAGAGTTACTCGACATTTAACATGAGCATACATTATCTGTAAGTTTTGACCATGTTCATAGTTCAAAATGGGCAACTTGCTTGGCACATAGGATACAAAACTGCATGAATTAGTAGACACAACTGCTGTTTGCATTTTAGGTCCATACACCTGTAAATAGGACCTTTGTGAACAATTACAATATTACAAGAGTTTGTTAATTTTCAGAAAGCCTGTCTTAAGGTATTTTTGAGCTGTTAGTGTCACTTAAACTAAATATGCAAAATATATTTGTCTGTAAAAAAAAAGTACAAAATGATTTTATACACTATAAAATGTTTGAGGTCTTGTATTGGTGTCAGTGTTTTATACTGTGGAATGTTGTACAAGTCCAAGAAGGATAGGATTGGTTAGATATACATATGTATAATCCCTAGCTATATGCAAGCATCACATCTACTGTCATTATGTGCCAGCACATCATGATCTGTACTAATCACTTGAACACATCAGGATCTATACTGATCACCTGAGATTGAGCAGCATAGATCTGATCTGCAGGGCATTCTGTGATGTCATGTCTGTGTACTGATCACTTGAGATCATATGTATATTGAGTAGCATAGACACTGATCTGGTGGGCATTATGATGAGAGATGTGTGTACTGATCACTTGAGATCATATGTATATTGAGTAGCATAGACACTGATCTGGTGGGCATTATGATGAGAGATGTGTGTACTGATCACTTGAGATCATATGTATATTGAGTAGCATAGACACTGATCTGGTGGGCATTATGATGAGAGATGTGTGTACTGATCTCTTGAGATCATATGTATATTGAGTAGCATAGACACTGATCTGGTGGGCATTATGATGAGAGATGTGTGTACTGATCTCTTGAGATCATATGTATATTGAGTAGCATAGACACTGATCTGGTGGGCATTATGATGAGAGATGTGTGTACTGATCACTTGAGATCATATGTATATTGAGTAGCATAGACACTGATCTGGTGGGCATTATGATGACAGATATGTGTACTGATCACTTGAGATCATATGTATATTGAGTAGCATAGACACTGATCTGGTGGGCATTATGATGAGAGATGTGTGTACTGATCACTTGAGATCATATGTATATTGAGTAGCATAGACACTGATCTGGTGGGCATTATGATGACAGATATGTGTACTGATCTCTTGAGATCATATGTATATTGAGTAGCATAGACATTGATCTGGTGGGCATTATGATGAGAGATGTGTGTATGGATCACTTGAGATCATATGTATATTGAGTAGCATAGACACTGATCTGGTGGGCATTATGATGAGAGATGTGTGTACTGATCACTTGAGATCATATGTATATTGAGTAGCATAGACACTGATCTGGTGGGCATTATGATGACAGATATGTGTACTGATCTCTTGAGATCATATGTATATTGAGTAGCATAGACATTGATCTGGTGGGCATTATGATGAGAGATGTGTGTATGGATCACTTGAGATCATATGTATATTGAGTAGCATAGACACTGATCTGGTGGGCATTATGATGAGAGATGTGTGTACTGATCACTTGAGATCATATGTATATTGAGTAGCATAGACACTGATCTGGTGGGCATTATGATGACAGATATGTGTACTGATCTCTTGAGATCATATGTATATTGAGTAGCATAGACACTGATCTGGTGGGCATTATGATGAGAGATGTGTGTACTGATCACTTGAGATCATATGTATATTAAGTAGCATAGACACTGATCTGGTGGGCATTATGATGTCATATCTGTGTACTGATCACTTGAGATCATATTTATATTGAGTAGCATAGACACTGATCTGGTGGGCATTATGATGAGAGATGTGTGTACTGATCTCTTGAGATCATATGTATATTGAGTAGCATAGACCCTGGAATGCAAGGGGTATCTTTACCTCTTTCCATTGAACACAGCAGTTTTGTAATGTATCTGTAGTCAGAATTTCAAGACAATGCAGAAGAGAATCAATTAGGGTCGTGAGGAGGCAATTAAGCCACAAAAAAAGAAAAGAAAAAAAACATTTATGTGTATATAAAAATTGCAAGAATATTTTTATTTTCAAGATTTATTACCCTTTTTACTTTGAACTGCCCTCAAGATTTTCAGTTCATTCTATATCTGCTGGATCATAACTTGCCACATTAAAACCACAATATTTAGTGTCCAAATCTGGATATGGTTGTGTTTCTAAGACATGGTAATTTAATGATAATCTTTTTTTTTAAAGGCAAGAGACTTTATTTGACAACTTGATATATGCTGATAACACTTTAGCCTGTATACAATGTAAAGAATTAGGAATAGCTTAGTTTTACACATAATGCTTGCACCCCAGGCCATTTAAATGGGTAGTTATCATGAAGTGTTTATAAAAAAGTGGACAGAGACAAACAGCCACCACTTTGCAGATTTCATAACTGACTGACAATAATTCTGGTGATTTTGTGTTTCTAGTTCCTTTGAACACTTCTGTGGATTATCCCTTTAGGCAAATTTGCATAAATGAATTAATTTGCATAAATTTGCATAAATGACATATGCCAAATTGAACAATACAGTTTGTTTAAGCTTGGTAAGTCAAGGATATGTATAAAAGAAACAAAGATTATTACATTTCATTGACTCAATAAAATATTTCAGCCATCTTTAATAAAGTTAGGAAGGGTAGCATTTTATTCTTTACAAATAGTGGAAACATCATATCAGCACTAGGGACTGAACAATCATTCAGTTTACAAGGGAAAAGGTTGCTGCTCGGAAAACCATTGTGAAATCTTCATATATTCAATAAGTTTTTATAAATAGATAACTTAATAACAATTGTATTTATATGGTTCATGCACACTGACTCTTCCGAGTTTGAAAAAATTGTATTCCCAGCACTGTCTGGAAATCTGAAAAGTTGGTAGGTATGTCATTGGTTTTTCTTCATTTTACTCAGTTATTCAAACATCATTATTATCTCACATTGAGTTATTTCTGTGGAATCACCAGGTTTCCTAATTAAGCTGCACAGAGCACATTTTTTTGTGTGAACCTAATTGTCTGGCATAACAGGTACATTTTTGGAGAAGTGGATAGAGAATAGATTTAATCAAGTATATATGCTGTATTCATTCCAGTGTATAGAGTATCTTCTCCTCACTTTTCCTAACTTCGGATCTTGGACACTATAAATTTTGTTTTCCATTATTTGCTAGCAGCAAGTTTTGCTTAAGATAGATATTCAAGTAAAAATGAAGGTCTTGTATTTGATGATATTAAGGGTGGTTTTATTGCAGCAAGTTAAGTTTTCAAGACATGTTAGTGGAGTTGGTAAAACAGGTATTTGCAACAGAAAGACAGCTGTTGATCTCCTTAAATCCTTGAAAGCAAAGCTGTTATCTCCAGTCTAATACACTTTTTAAAATTATATTGAAAATATAGAAAAATATGTCATTCTTGTCAGGATTTGTCATATAAAGAGCCATAATGTCAAACAAAACAAAGTTTTCATTGGTATATTGTGGATTTCACTACTGCTTTTTTTAAAATTCATCCAATCAGAATGCATGTTACATGTACAAATGACCTTTACAGAACAACTCCAAAGGAGCCAGAGTGAAAGGGGAGGTGATCGTCTACAATCCTTGATATCAAAGTATCGCAGCTATAATGAAGCTCCTGAGCGTAAAATCAAGCCCTTAACATTATCTGGTAGCAGTAAGATGGGGCTTGTTACAAAAGGGAGGAGTTTTGGTCCAGCGGCTCCAAGAACAGATGGAAAGGTGAGTTCAGAAACCAATGTGGAAGGTGCTCAGGCAGAGGTTCAAAGTTTGGATGCACAAATTGAGGTTGAAGAGATTGAATTGTCTGCACGCCAGGAAGGTGCATTCACACAGAGTATTCCTGTAGTTCATGATGATGATTCCGGCGGAAACCGACAATTGGAGGGTGGTGGGACAAGCACGGAGGGGGAAACAGATGAAGATAGCGAGGAGGATGATGACTCAGAGCAAAGGGACATCAGCTCCCTCATAGATAGGTGAGCATCAGATCATGCAAGTTGTGTTCATTTCTATTAATCAAATTTTAGCACCATGTGTGTCAATATTCAAGTCTGCTTTTCACACCTTTAACTTAGAAATATATATGGTTTAAAAAGTCAAGAAAAATGAACACTTGCAGGTAGTGCTTTTTTAATGTCACATCTGGTATACTTAGGTCAGATGTAGTTTTCAATAGATCAGTCATTTGTTTAGTTTATACTCTGTTAGTATTCAGTGATTTCATTAAAGCAGCATCACATTTTTGTTTTTGCTTTTTAGGCTTCTTAATTGTTTGAAGGTCTTAATTTTACATTAATTTTCTTTTTGCATTTTATTATTTAGAAGCTATAGATGTTGAAGGGGAATAGCTTTTTCTGCATTATATCTAAACTGATTGCTGCAAACACATCTGATCTAGGCATATTTGATTAATTCTCTGATATTTTAGGATCTTAAAATGCTTACTGCTATCTGCAGCTAGTGTGGTATCATTTGGTCTGGTTGCAAAATCGACGTTACCCATATTTAGTAGTCCCTTAATAACATTCTTGGTATAATGCAGTTAATTACAAATGTATGTACATGGGTGGTGGAATTAATCAAATAAGAATGTCTCACAATTTACATATAGCAGCCCATGGCCAGATATGTAGTTTCAATTTTTTTGAAATCCCATAAACTTTTTACTCAGATAAAATAAAAGTGATGTTGGTCATTTATTACTTCTAGGTGAGCTTTAAATGTGTACACTTTAATTGTGTGGTAAGTGAAAGATTATCCTAATCCAATTAATCTTGATATCTGGTTTTCTCATTATTGCCCTAATAAAATATACTGAGTGGATACAGTTGAATGGGATTCATTTGGTCAATTCTATTAATCCATGATCAGTTACTCTGTTTATTTGTACTGGCCACCATTTTAATTGGATGTATCACACTAGGCCAGCCTTTCATAAATCTTGGTTTGGCTCCAGGCATTTTAGGGTAGGTAGGTGGGGTTTTTGCTTTGTTCTCCTGCTTGAATTTTTTTTTGTCAGTTGGAAATATGAAATATTGGAAATTATTCTTTTAACCATGGAAACAGGCTGATTGGTGTTAATCAGAGGACAGATCACCTGACACATACGGATATAAGGGCTTTTGGTCTAGCCTTGTGTCATGTGGACATCATGAATTGCTTTTTCAAGCTCATTTAAAAGAAACAATGAACTTTTTGATGATTGTACAAATGATGCCAGTCTGTCACATTGGTGTTACATATACCACTCCCTCGATAACTTT
This sequence comes from Potamilus streckersoni, assembly GCA_016746295.1. Classification (NCBI taxonomy): domain Eukaryota; kingdom Metazoa; phylum Mollusca; class Bivalvia; order Unionida; family Unionidae; genus Potamilus; species Potamilus streckersoni. The sequence continues at coordinate 98,891 of JAEAOA010001682.1, read as the reverse complement.
CGAATCCACTTATAATGCCTGGTCAAGTGTGAACCCCAATTTTTCAAATAGAAATAAAAAAAATATTAGCCCTATTTGTTGAACATGAAGAAAATTGGAAAAGAAATCTTTTTTTCGGGTGAATCAGTAGTTTGGACCATATTTCATAGATACCCTGCTTTAAACTTTGTAGCCATTTGTGAAGCATGAAACCAGACTAATCAACGACATAAAATAATGATGTAATGCACAGATGTTCTTGTGTACATGTGAATGTTGTTTAAAACCAGTGGGAATAATGTAAATGATCTTACAGATGTTTGGCATCTTGTAAATAAATGTAATTTATACAGAATAACAAACAACTTCTTAGAAAAAGCACTTTATTGACAACTGTTCACAACATGATTATAAAACGAGTTGCTAGCTGTGGTTTGCTGGATGTTGAGCAAGGATGGCTTACTTATATTTTGGAGGTTTCTCAGTAAATTGTTTCCTTGTATATGGTGCTATGTTTTTGAACTTCACTGTATGAGTTATTGTTTGTTGTTACTATAGGGTTTAAATGCCTTTTTGTATCACAAGATAGGTTATACATGGTGCCAGTATAAATGGTGGAGGAAGAACCGGGAAAACCCTGGAAAGAACCACCAACCCACAAGAAGCTAATGGCAAGCCTTCTCACATATCCACATTGGCCAAGCTCTAACCCACGAGACAGGGGTGAGATGGCAGTGATCCATAATGGTGAGCGCTTTTGACCACTTGGTCACTCAATGCCCCACACAAGTTATTGAGGGAGAGGTGTAAAATAGAAAACCTTTGAACCCCCAAAAAATTGCTAGAAGAAATTTGACCAAATTTGAAAGAATGCATTCTGGCATAGGGCTCTTCTGGGTTATAAAATAGTGCCAATCCACCGTCAAACAGGACAGACATTACTACAAATAGAAATAATCTTAACAATTTCTCATAAAAATTTTCATCAGAAGTTTACCAGATTTGAAACTAAGTATCATGGCATAAAGGCCTTTTGGTTTATGAAAATGTTGCTGATCTGCTATCAAATATGGCCACTGTTACTAAAATTTGGAAAACCTTAAAGGACTTTTTTAAAACAACACTTTATTATTTCACTTTGTCATCCAAATAAGTAAGGCTCATATGACCTTATAGGACTTATATTCAAATGAGTGAATGTAGTATATAGAGGAATGATCTAAATTTTAGGTCACAGATATGAACTGTCATCATGATGAATTCACACATGCTTTATGTAATTATAGTAAAAAAGATTGACCAATCAAATGGAACATACAAGTTAGGTCATTAAGCCACAGCTCTTTTCTTGATTGTTATATGAATGTGATAAATCAGAGTATATTATGTTGTGATGTTTTCTGTCTATCTTTATAAATTGCACTTGGGGTATGGGGAAAAAAGTCTGTTTTAGTTTCGAAAAGTCCCCCCAAAAAGGTGACTGATTAAAAGAAGAAAAATGGATTCTACACAATGACATTAGTTCTACATTGCATATCTTCAGCAAAATTTGATAATTTGCACTTAGGGTAAAGAAGAAGCCTATTCATTTTTGTGTCAAAAGGTTATTGAGATCCATTGGTTGATAATCTCAGCCACTCATACCCTGCATGTGCCTACACAGAGTACTGTTAAATATTGGGCTTGCAGTTCCTATACAGGGTACTATTAAACATTGGCAAGCAGTGATTATACTTAGTGATATTAAACCAGGGGCCAGCAGAGTCAATACAGATATTAATAAATATACCTATGGAACTGTGCCTACACAGAGTACTATTAAACATTGGCAAGCAGTGATTATACTGAGTGATATTAAACCAGGGGCCAGCAGAGTCAATACAGATATTAATAAACATACACAGGCAGTGCCTACACAGTATTATTAAACATTGGCAAGCAGTGATTACACAGACTACAGCTAAATCTGGACCAGGCAGTGCTTATACAGATTACTGTTAACCATGGGGCAAGCATTTCCTACAAAGAGTACTATATTGAACATGGGATAGGCAGTGCCTACACACAATACAGGTACTCCATGAGATATGTAAGGGTCAGGTTCCTGGGACCTCTATGAATGTCAGTTTTTATGTAATTTGAGGCTACATGTGGAATTGGCATCATGATGAAGGGTAACTTGAACAAAACACAATAAAAAACATTTAAGATTACTGGTAAGAAAAAATATAACAGAAACGATTTTGATGTACATAGTGGTCAATCTTCTTGTAGTATTGAAAATAGCTTGTTCCTGTTTTTACACACTGGTTTTTTTTGAAAACCTTAAAATTGCAAAGTTAACAAATTAAATATAAAACTGGTCTTATAAACATCAGATTTATTTATGCCATTTTTGCACAATATGTGCATATATACTTAAATTCTCAAAACATGTCAAGATCATCAGGTATAAAAAAAGAAAGTTATAAAATTACAATAGATTTTAGTATGCAAAAAATAATGATAACTTTTATGGTTCAGTGGTTTTTGAAAAATTAATGTGTACTAAGAATTGCTTGAATTACAGTGCTTGTTTTAAGAGCCATGTGCAACTTGTACAGATGAAACCAAGAGGGTTAATAATGGCAATTGGTACATAATTTGTTGTCACCCTTTAAGCTCATTGCATATTTTGAAGTTACAAATTTGCCAGACTAATTGAGTACATGATATATAAAAAAAAACTTTTCATGTACCATTCACTTAAACAAATCATATAATATATACATTTCCACAAATATGCAATGCAATATCTACATTGTTCACATAACAGAAATAGAGTAAATTGTATGTTGGGGGCTCTCCAATTTGGAGGGAGGTAAAATGTCTCTTCCAATATGGTTGCACTGAATAAAGCACTCATATTTGGCATATCTTAACTCCCCATGATCAGTGGTAACAAGACATTAGACATACAAGTCTTCAGTTTAGTAAAATCATGATGTTCAGGATGAGTTAATCAGTTGATTGTCTTCCATGAAGCAATGAGAGATTAAGAAATGTGCATTCAGTAAGGACATTTTTGGACCACAATATAGGGTGGGTGTGGGGGCTTCAAATGCAGGTAATGCCATTAAAATGCAGTATGCTATTTACTTTTATAAGTGCATGGGATTTCACAAGTGGAAACTTGTTAATGATCAGGTACTGCTGGATGTAATAGATATGTTACTTGTTGTCTAGTATCATATTAAATGTATATTATTTGGTATATTTTATCTTTGTATTTTGATACATTAATTTTACATTATTGTTACTCTTTTTGTATTTACTATTTCTCACCATCATCAGCCATTCATTGGTTTTAGTTAGGTTGAGGTTTAATTTTTGTTATGTCATAGATGATTATAACCATGATAAGAAAATAGGCACTCTGTTTTTCATATTAACTATTTGTTCATCTATTGTTTGTGTTTATTTCTTTGAGACTGGTATAGTGCTTCCCAACTCATCTTTTGTCCTTCATTTTTAACATGTCACTTGATTAAAATTAATGGCATGTCCTCTTTTCTGTAGGAAGATTTTTATTTCTGAATGCTTTGAATGAGATATTTGGCAAAGAAAAACAAAATATGAAGTATCTGTGTGACCAACCAGTCTTGTTTTGTTATTGTTGGCTCATAATGGGTCTGTACTCTTTATTTTGTTGGTGTAGTTTTTTAAGTAGTTTATAGTAAAATTTTACCTGCAACAAAAGCTTCAAAAATATTGAGTTGTCATTGATCATTTTACCACTCTGTATATAAACTGGATATTGGGGGCAGTTTGGTCATCATGATACTGATTCAAATAAACAATGCGTATATTATGATCAAATATATTTTCTTTTCTAACATTAGTTCCGTCCTTGAACTAAACATGAATATCTTTCCTGTGTAACATCTATTTCATGTATGCCACTGTCATCAAGTTTCTATTATGCTTTAAAATCATTTTGTTCCAAAGGAACTTTGACCTCATTAATCACGTGTGATGTCACTTCCTCTTAACAGTTGTTATAGAACACACTTGTCCTTCCTTAAGGAATTACGCAAAAGCAAAAGAAAACAGCGTGGTGGATCTGCCCGGGGCACATCCCGGGGAGGTAAGAAGTAGGTAGCCATGGCAACCATTCTTGAACTTTTCCAGAATTTCACTCTTTCTTTGTGTCAGTTTTACAATGATTGAAAATTTAATCTTGCATCAGACTTTCTCACACAGTTCATGATTTTAACATTTCATGTATCTCTGGGCCAAATATTTCATTTTCTTTATGAAAAATTGATTTTAATTTTATGTATCTGAAAATATAATACATAGTTCAAAGATTATTCTATTGACATATTTGGCCCAAATCATTCAGTAGTTTTAGATGTAGCTCAAAATATATCCCATATCTTTATAGCAGTGACAGATTACTGAATTCCTCGGCCTGATACCATGTATAAATAATTTTGAAAGGGGTGTACATTTAGAAGCATGGTATGATGTATTGCTTTGGTATGTCTGAAGTTACTAATGTTTTATTACTATGCAATAACATTTTTGTTTCACTTAAATCTAATAGGAACTTGCATGGCTATCTTTGCACTAATTTTCATTTAAATATTTTTACATGAAAGTTGAAAGAATCTTTGTATATTCAATGTACCCTTTTCTCCCATACATCGCACAATGCATGTTTCTGTAATAAAGATATCACCAGGAAACAACTTTAATAACCTTTTATTTTATAAAAATATACATCTGATTTGATCAATAACTTTAACAATAGAGTAGACAGGTTCAGAAAGCAAGCTTAGTGTTGGTTTGGCATCTTGTAAGGTTTTGTAAAATAAAATCCAAACATTTGCATCTTTTAAGATGGATTTCAGACTTGTTTCCCTTTACATAGCTTACAATAATATTTTCCATAAATTAGGGATTAAGTTGAATTGGGGGATTTGAGGTCCATAAAAGTACATTTATTATCACAACTTGATTTTTACTTGCGATGTAACACAGTTTGAAAATTTTCAGCAGAATCAAACAAGGCTGGTATATGTTTCCATGCTTCTGATATTTTTTCTTTCTCATCTTGTTCATATCAGTGATAGAAAGTATCATATAGAATCCTTATATATGACTAGCACATATCCAAAAACTTTTGAAAGAAAGAAACTGAGTGTACTGAGGAATTAGTTCATAACCTGGTATAGTCCATAGCATATTTTTTACAGACAATGCATAATAATAATAATAATAATAATAATAATAATAATAATAATAATAATAATAATAATAATAATAATAATAATAATAATAATAATGATAATAATAATAATAATAGTAATAAGAATGATATTTCATCAACTGTCCACCTTATGCTTTCCATCATGAATTCAGAAACTGTGGTCTCACTTTGTCAACTCATTATCTCATCGCATGTCTATTAAATTAAATGATAACTATTGAGTACTTTGTGTTTGATATCAAATTTTAAATTATTCCTTGGTGATAAATTACATATACAGGATTTTTGATACTCCCATACTATAAGGTTCTAATAAAAGAATCACCTTTTCCTGATATTCATCCATCTCAATATAAGGACATCTTTTTTTTATAAATTAACCTATGTAACTTATGGCAGAAGTTATCATGGATCCCATTTCATTCCCTCACTATAATGCTTCTTAGTATAAGAGATTACCTTTGTAACGGTGGGAACGTTTATGGATCTCATTTCATCATTTTATAGTAATATTAACTTGTCAAATACCTCAATATAAGGTAACATTACCTTTCAGGCAGTCCATTTGATTGTCATGATCAGCATAATAATGAGGGAATACTGCATATCTTAACAAGATTATCTGTTTTCTAAACTGTATTCAAAGTTTTAAAAAAAATTGAAAATGGATGCCTGAGATTTACTTGTGAAAGAATCATTTAGATCATTGAATTTAGTGATTGTTGACAGCTGTTACTTGTTGCTCCTTAAGGATCAGTTACCATATATACTCAACTATAAGACGAGTCAAACTGCAAACTTCATAGACTCAGATCTGCCAGTGCATAATGCACTAAAAGTTCTTGGTCTGTGCAGTGGTTAGGAGTAATCATTAGAACAAACAACATGGATATCTATCTGCAGACATATTATGCAAAAACAGATCAGGGTTTATGTCAAGCGCAGTAAAATTTGACTTATAAATGAGTATACGTATACACATTAGCAAAATATCCATCAAATTGCAAGATCAAATTTAACTATGACTTTCTTAGTGACAGTTTGAATCACTATATACTGTTCTATAAGAAAAAAATAATGAAAGTTATTTTTTGTTGCAGAACCATTAGCCTAAATACTTATTAATATTTCATATCTATATGGTAATTATAATTTGTTTTATTCCTTACTAGAATACAACCCAGAATAAATTCCTTTCTTATGCATATATAAAACTTGTATACCCTCTATATGGAAAGTCACTTACCTTACCTCAGTTCCACCATGCTAAAATATGTGTTGTCCTTTTCTCTGATTTTCTTACCCTACTAGATACATGCTAGATACATATTCTCATCAAAAATTGTTCTCAATACTGTCTCAACCCCCATAGATATAACTGCATATCTCTGTTGATAATCAAGATTTTCTCAATACTGTCTCAACCCACATAGATACAACTGCAAATCTGTTGGTAATCAAGATTTTCTAAGCAACAGCTTCACTTAACATTTATTTAATTTTCCTTCTCAAAGTTTCTTCTATCTTTTCAATCCCATATTCTGCTATTTTATCCTTTTATGTTTTTTTGGGTTTGTTCATTCATTCCCATCTTTATCATGATATTTTTATATAACATCTTGAGTTGTTGTTCTTGAATAATGGATTCCCAGTCTTGACGCTTTTTCAATTTTTTTTTAATTCTTCAAATTAAACTGATGACAATGAACATTTTTACTTTGTATATAAATGTCATTTTTACTAATATGTATGAAGAACATTAAGCTGTTGATACTATGCTATTTAACATAATTGCCTTTTAGTCGTTATAAAAGTTTTGTCAGGCACTTATTAGTAGCAGATTTTTGTGCTTTGTAAAACTTTTTCTGATGACACTCTTAGCATCACTTTTTTTTTCCCAAAATGCATCACTTTGTTTGTTTGTTTGTTGTTGTGCTTAACACCATTTTTCAGCACATGATAGGCTATTCATGGCGGCCAGTATTGTGATTTATACCATATATACACACTTATAATGTTGGGTCCAACTGCAAATAACACAGACACTAATCTACCATTGCATAATGCACTGGCAGATCAGGATCTGTGTTGCTTCTTCTTTTGATTATTTCTAGTCAACTGCAAATAATCTACCCAGATCTAAAGGCTTGATGCCATGGCAGATATGGGTCTGTGCAGTATATATGGTACTTTCTATACTTAATTGGTTAATTTTTTTGCAGGATTCACAAAAAGCGTGTTTCAAAAATGTTATGTCCATTGAACCAATTTTTAAAGAAACATAATCCTTGTGTGTACCCTACCATTATGATTTTCTTCCCAGTTTTATCTTTTTTACATTTTCCTTGTTTAAAGACTTTATGAGAAAATTGTTTAAGGCAGAATCAGTTTTACTTGCTGTCATCTGTGAAAAGAATATTGAAGGTTGGGCCCCCCTCATATCCCCCATTTTCTTTGTGTTAAGTACATACAAAGTCATTGTTTTCAACAGATAGCATGCTTTGCCCTAAAGGGGTTGTTTTGCCATTGTTATCATTTTTTGTTGTTTTTTATTTCAACAACAGTGTACTTAAAGATTTTTGCATCACATTTCAGCAACATTAGCCAAGGTTTGCTAGTATTAGCAAGAGTGATTCATGGTTATGTTTTATTTTGATATGACAAATATTTTTAAATCTTGCAAAAAAGCTCATTGTACACAACATTGGATCAGTTCTTTCTTACTTAAATATTTAAGATTGTTTTCATGGACAAAGAATATTAAGTTAAACTTTCATTTAAAAAATAATGTAATAGATTGCAGCTATAGTGCACAAAGAGAAAGTAGGTTACTGTGGCCTGTGCCAATAATTTGATGCAAAGTGCTTATGGTGTTTTAACACTAAAACAAAAATAGCTAAAAATTTTGTAATTTCTTGAGATTTTTTAACTATAAGCCCCGATTACAATATATATTTTTTATAGTGTGTGTATGCATGTTTGTGTACTAATTGATAAATAATTCCAGAATTGAATTTCATTATCATTTCATCTATTCATTGCTCTTTTTAAGAAGTAAGTTTTTTTATGCGATGTCTGAAATATATACATAATGAACAGAAATGAGAAGGATAGAGTTAACATTTTACATCTTGAGAGATCTTGTCAGGACTGGATAAAATTGTACAATTGAGCTCTATCCTGCATAAGTTTGGAATTTAATGAGTTGAAGAAAAAAATCACCTATAGGTTTATCTCCATTTTGCATTTAATGTTCAGAGGGAAAAAATTTCTTGTAAATGTATGGCAAAAAAACATTTAAAGGTCTTTTATTACTGATAACATTGGTTATCAGTTTGTTTGTTTACTTTTGTCAGTTAAAATTCTTGATAAATTACAGTGTACATGTATTATTCAAACAGTTGTATGCTATAATAAAAGACTTTGTTACCATTAGGAAGGCGGCCTAATGCTTACAAATATTTAGGCTTCTTTTTAATGTGCTTAATTGCATTTCAGAATGATTCACACCTTCTCTCAAAGAAAAGGCTTTCTTTGAAATTGCTGATACAGTTACTTGTTTTATAGCAACACTTCCAGCATTCTATCCTGTTAATATTTTGGTCAGGAAATGAGTAGAAAATTATTCATAGAATTATAAACTTTGTTTGAAACTATTTAAAATTGAAGACTGTCCATTATTTGGCCTTTTTTTCAAGCTTTTTAACGTATAGCTTGCTTCTCAGTCAGCAAATCCCATGTACTAATAGCAGATAATCCTAATTATCTGCACACACTAAATCAACATTTTAATACATTTTTATATATGCACACACAAGTAGACATTATTTAGTGTTTATTTGCATTGTCAGGGAAATATCTGAGCAATAGAAAACTTATTTTTGTAGAACTTTAAATGAAAGTATATCAGAATTTAAATGTAATGTTTTCGTTTAAATCCCTAATTTTTGGGGAATCTTTGCACTCTCATTTTATTACTAATTATGTCATTTTTGGGGTTGAAATCCATAAAACCATAATTGAAATCTGCATTTATATATATATATATATATATATATATATATATATATATATATTTATTCAAGGTTTGAAGTTAAGTACCTCCATCTGCTTCATTCTCTTTTCTGTTCATCTCAGTTATTCTGCTTCAGCCATCTAACCAGCTTTACTTGGTTTCACTTTCAGGCGTGCATCTCACCCCAAACCAATCTTGTCGGTCAATCCGCCGAAAATCACAAGTAAGGTTATAGCTGACCTGTTGAAGACGATCCCATCTTCAAAATCTTCTGCTACCTCCAATGCTGTAACTGCCACTGCTGCTGCCACTACAAATCCTGAATAGTTATGATAAATGCAAAATGGTCTTTCCACCATTGTATTTTGAAAGGTGATGCACTATTTGGAAAGGATGTTTTGGGTTTTATTTCTAACCAGTCAAGATATGTACATGTTATGCAAACAGTCCCTGTTTGAAACAGCATTTATATTCAACACAACATGTTTCTTACTTAATATAAATTTTTTTCATTATATATGTACTTATTTCTCTTTATCTCCTCTTCCTTTTAGCTATCATTATATCTAGTGATCTATTTTATAATAACACATATGTTCTGTCTCACAATTTTTATAAGTGAATAATTGGCATATTTATCAAGACTTTTATAGCCTTTGTAAAAGAAACAAAATTGTGTAGATTCCAGACTTTCTTTCATCTAAATGTTCTGTAATTCTGGACCAAAAATAAATGCATGCCATGCATGTTTCAAAACATGTGAAAGATTTAACTTGTTAGATACCTGTTATTGTAATATCAACTTTTCTTTTCAACTAGGCTTGGTTCTGATTTCCATATACATATGTTTTTGAAAAATTTAGTTTATTTCACTTTCAGTTGTACATAATTATGTTTATTGATCCAGTTGAAACCCTTTCTGATCTTTTGAAAACCATTCTTGGTTAGTCTTCGCAAATATCATCTGATTCCATTTCTTTGGCTTCACTGTGATGTGAGTACTCATGTAATGACTGAGTTTCGGCTCTGTAAGTAGCATTTTGATCATATGGTCTGTGAAATCTATTAATGGCTGCAGCTGAACAGCTGTAAATTGTGTGTCAAGATCACAGGGAGTTAAAATAACCATATTCTGTTACTTGGCACTGATCAAGGATCAAACTTAATGCCTGATCGTAGAGTTGTCAGGTTGTAAGACAAAGATGGTGCTACCTTCTAAGATTAAAACATTCATCATAGGATGTTGAACTTTACTTTGGTACTTTGAATTAAAATTATTGTCAGCTTGTAAACACTAGGAGAGTGCCCTAACAAGTCTAAGGCTTATCAGGCCATGTGTAATGGCAGAAAATTTAAACATATGCCTTGGGAGTTAAATCTAACTAGTATGGATAAGGAATATGCAAATTAAGTCTTTTATTGCTTCAGATACATTGTTTATACAGCAGAACACAACTAGTAATACATATAGAAGTTTTAAGACTTGCATGAAAATGGAAACAGTATGCTGGCTGGTAAATGCCCATGGTAAATATCATTGATGGACATTGTACTTTGCAGTGCGCAGTATGTAATTTACCCGATACTATTTCAAATCTATATAAAAGTATTGTGTAATGAATTCTATCATGAAATGGATAGACACAGGGCATTAAAATTATAAATTTCTGAATGGAAATCGGGCATGAAAATGTAAAAATATTTGAATTGACAATATTGGTTTGCACTGCAAACATCTAGTATTCCGAACTATACCCCTTGATTTATCAAAATGTTTGTATGTACTACTTATAAGACAACCTCTACTCTGCATGAATCAACTTTTCATTAAGAAACATGTCAACTTATAAGCGAGTATGTGTTATTTATTTCCTAACGCACACTTGAATTTAATTAGCGTAACTTGAAAATTTTGTCTGTGATTTAAGCAAATTTTGTAAAATCATTGAATAATGTGCAGCTCAAAATATTGTGATGTCATAAGTGTGACATCACTTTTTACCATGTATATTGGGATGTCATTAATGTGACTTCACTTTTTACCATGTATATTGTGATGTCATATGTGTGACATCACTTTTTACCATGTATATTGATGTATTCTATGACTGAACTCCGAGAGATATTGGACACCAAATGATGGCTCTTACTATATTATGACATAAGAAAATAATATTCCGTGAAAGAAAATTATCAAGTGAGGGAGATGTATATGAAAATTTAGGAAATCGCAAGCAATATAGGATCTGCTGTAAATTTACTGTGAGGAATTTCTTTGGTAGAAAACTAGAATGATCTCAATAATTGGGTCATCTGAATATCCCAGTCTTTGTGTATTTAAGATGGATTTGGCAAGTTCTGATTATTCTGTGCATGCGAATCAAAGAAATGATGAAAAACCAGAGATTTTTTAACAAAATGCTTTTAGCAGTCACTTCTAAAATCCATTCTAATTTATGCCACTATTTTCACTGTATCACATTTCCATTGAAAACAGCCAAAACCTATCCAGAACACTGTTCCATGATATTTCAATACTGTCTAAAATGTTTCAAAACATTAAAAGGAATATTTCCCAGATCCCTTTATTCCTAGATAGAAATCGAATACTTCACCGAACTGCATACTTCTAAAAGCAAAAGACATTTTAGTCCAAGCAGATTGCATTCATGAGGGGCTTCACTGGAGTTCAAGCCCAGTAATCAAGAAAATTGAGCACAAAAAATGTAGCATGTGCTCCAATTGCTTGAAATGATGTATAGTTCTAAATATTTAAGAATTATCATCATATATAAATTTGTACATTCATACTGAGTTTCAGTGATATTGAACAACTTTAAATTTGAATTCAGTCTTGTTCTTAGACAGTTTTATAACTATGGCACCTGGCTCCATTTCTTCATAACAATAATACCATTGTCAGTTAACTTTTAGATACATTTTTAAAAACTGAGAATCAGGATAAACTGTTGGACATCATTGAAGCAGAGGCTTTTGCTAATGCAAGCTCTTTTTTTCTTGCCATATAATATGAACTTTCATCAAAGGAAAGCATGTTCTTGAGGTAAGCAAAGAATGAAAAGTAGAATATATAGATGTAATTAGTTACTTAGTCTACAGTCATAAGTGCAGAGGATTTGCTAGACATTGGTTTTGCAAGTAAACCTGGTGATTGTAATAATTCAGTGATGCTGAGAAGCATTGTAATGTATACAGAAATGAAATTTTCACTGAAAATATATTTTAAAAATATATAAACTGATTAAAATGATAGTTGATTGCATGATTGTGATAAACTTGTCATCAATCTTTAAATTTCAAAGATTTTCAAAAAGAACTTATCCCCCAGCTTGTGAGAACCTGTTCTATACACTTTTGGACCATTTCGGTGGCCTAAGTGGCTAGAGCATCAGCAGAGTCAAACCAAAGGAATATAAAAATGGCACTAGCAGTTGCCTCACTAGGCACTCAGCATTAAGAGTTAGTGTTAGGACATGTTGGCCTGATGTATAATGTGACTGGATGGGACATGATGCTACATGTCTGCGTCATGATGTTCCAGTTGGCCTGGTGTATAATGTAAGTGGATGGGACATGATGCTACATGTCTGCATCATGATGTTCCAGTTGGCCTGGTGTATAATGTGACTGGGTGGGACATAATGCTACATGTCTGCATCATGATGTTCCAGTTGGCCTGGTGTATAATGTAACTGGGTGGGGCATGATGCTACATGTCTGCATCATGATGTTCCAGTTGGCCTGGTGTATAATGTAACTGGGTGGGACATGATGCTACATGTCTGCATCATGATCTTCCAGTTGGCCTGGTGTATAATGTGACTGGATGGGACATGATGCTACATGTCTGCATCATGATGTTCCAGTTGGCCTGGTGTATAATGTAACTGGATGGGACATGATGCTACATGTCTGTGTCATGATGTTCCAGTGCTAGACATCACTATAAACTGCCACACTGCAGATATCTTTAAGCTACATTCAAATCCAAAGAACACAAACTCATTCTATACACTTTTCTCCCTCTGCCCCCACCTCATTTTCCCTGTTCATAACTTTGAAAATAGAAATAATAATGGTTTAGGACTGGCATAGTTCTTTATTTTCTTCTGTTCGCTGCTATACCATCTTTCAAACTGGGGATGTTTGCATGTGTACATATTTTGATAATAACTTTTTAACATTTAAATTGGTGCATGATGCTTTTTCTTTCGATATTAGAATTAATTTTTTTGTTTTCTACTATTTAAATATTAATAAAAAATAATGAATTAATTTTTTAACATGTAGATTTGTTTTGACAGTGTGGTGCAGAATGCTAATTTCATTGTAAGTACAAGATGGCACATTTTTTTGTCTTTCTTTCTGTCTTATTTACACACTCATATGTTGTTGAAAAACTTAATAAACTAACAGACCTTTGGTCAAAATAACAAAAGTCATCATTTCTTTCTAAATAAAAAGAATAAACACATCCATCCACCTATAACAGTGAATTACAACAAAATAAAACATTGAAAAGTCCAGTGGATTGACCATTTTATTTGGAAAGAGGATAAGGGTTTATGCAAACCATTTGATTGGCAAGGGGATAGAGATTATTGTCTAGCTGGTAAATTGGTATAAAGGGTACATTAATAATGTAAGTGTCACACTCCTTGGGAACATTAAATATTCATGATTCAATTATGAAATACTGTAATGATGGAATCTATGCCAAACAAGGTCAGCAAAAAGCTTTTGAAATTTTAGAGATAAAAAAGAATCTCATTCATGAACAAAAAGTGCCTTGATCATTTAGATTTAAGTGGTAAGTTGCTGTTTTTATAGAATCAGCTGAATCAAAGTTGTTTTCAAAAAGATTCCTTTATATCAATTACTTTGTTATACTTTCCTTGAGTTTATTTGAGATCATAATGGATTTGAAAAACTTTAAAACTTTGTTCTCTCATGAAAAACTGCTTCATGTGAGTGCAGGCAATTTTGTCTGGCGTCAAAATATAGTGTATTTATACCATGTTATCCCTCAGTCCCAACAATGTTTATAAAACTAAAGTTTCATTGCAGAAAGAACAGCATTATAAGAGGCAGATTTTCAAATTGAATTACTGCTTGTCTTTATTTTACAAATTTAAATTTAAGTAGTAAATTTTATTATTAGTAGATATAATTTCCATTAATCTTGTTACTTAAGATGGTTTGTCAGAGAATATAATTATAATAGAACATTGCCTTTTAATCACCTCTGAGATGAGCTTAAGGTGCCTTAACTACTAATGCCATTTTTTGAGATCTTGATTTGGATGTTTACATTTTTACCAGGATTCCAAGATTGCTTAAATTAGGTAGAATCATAAAAATAATATTTATTCTCAAGAAACTTAACAGGCATGTTATTCAACCATTACTCAGCACTTCCATGATTGTGAGACATTGTGATTCTTAATTTATTTACACATGAACAGATAAAAAAAAAACAGTTTCTTGACCTTTATTCACTTAATTTAATTCCCAGCTTTTTGTATGTATACGTCATACAGGTCTTGGGCCCCAAGCATCATAACTCAGCAGTTGTAGCAAGAAATGATTGTGGAACAGAAGTGCTGGGTCTCTTGTATTATCTACATTATAAACATGCATGGTTACTCAGTGACATGTATTCAGCAAGAAAAATCGGTTAATGAAAATGAGAGGTTTGGGCCTATACAGTTATTTTGCTTGTGAATATGATGAAAATCACTAAATTTGAATTTTAAAATACAATATGCCAAAATTTTGAATGAACAATTTATAAAAATTATAGAAATAAAACATGTTAGGAGTTACAAGAATAATTTACAACATAATATATCCCTAACTGAAAGAAAAAAGTATAAAATACAAATAAATTTATGAAAAATGTACCTTTGAAGGCTAGCATAAAATATGTCTTTAAAGGATCAGAATTTTGTTATTCAGTTACAGATATTTGTTTTTAAGTAATGTGGGTTTTTTCCTTTCAAATATTGACTGATCCAGTAAGAACATATTTCTTGTAAAAACCTTTTTTTAGTTTATGCATTTATTTGCCAAGAGTTTTTTCTAAGCATTTTGCCACTTTTGAGATTTTTCCTCATTTGAAAGCCGGTTTGTTATGTATGGTTAAAAATAGTTTGACATTTGTTATTATTGTCAATTTAAGGTGTCTGAATCATTAGTCATTTATGTGTTTGTAATTTTAGTGGTCATAGACCAAAAGAGGTTTTGGAAAATGTTTGGTCTGTATTTCCATCCACAATATTGTTATTACTACTACTCATAAAACTTTACACGCATTCATCCCATGGTCTAGTTGGTGTAAATGAAAATGTCACCACTCACTTAGCCAATATGGCCATCACAACAGTAAGCTTGAAAATATTTGTATGCTCCCCATAAAATGGTCTTGTCAGCATAGGGTTTTCTTGGAAATATCGAGATGGTCATAAATGAAAAAGTGATAATCTGATCTCCAATATGGCCACCATTGCAGCCATCTTAAATATCTGGTCACTGTTGCTCCACAACAGAAAGTTATATGTTAAGAAAGACATCTTATGATGTCTAGTTGAGCTTAAATGGACATGGTGCTGGTCTGATGTCTGATATGGTCACCACTGTGTCTGATGAAATTCTTGGTATCATGACTGTCGCTGAATGGATTGTCATCAGGTTTTGACTTGAAGTTTTCTTGTGATGTCTAACTGGTTCTAAATGAAAATGGTGCAGACTGATGTCCAGTATCAACACCATCTTGAAAATCTTTTTATTGCTACTCCTCCTTAGTGAAAGTCCTATTGAAATACAGTTTTCAGCAAAGGGCTTCTTGTGATGCCTAATCAGACCTGAATGAAAAAGGTACTGCTCACACATTTACTATTGTTGCCATCTTGACATTTAGTTATCACTACTTCTTCTGAATGAATTGTCATATCAACTTGGGGTTTTCACTGACAGACTAATTATAATGTCTAGTTGGTCCTTGGCAGCCATCTTGAAATGTTTCTTGTGTTTCAATCACATTGGAAAGTCATATCAACTTGGGGTTTTCACTGATAGACTAATTATGATGTCTAGTTGGTCCTCAGTGGAATTGGTGTGCATCTCACAGCCAACTTGGCAGCCATCTTGAAAAGTTTCTTGTGTTTCAAAGACATTGGAAAGTCATATCAACATGGGGGTTTCACTGACAGACTAATTATGATGTCTAGTTGGTCCTCAGTGGAACTGGTGTGCATCTGATAGCCAACTTGACAGCCATCTTGAAAAGTTTCTTGTGTTTCACTGACATTGGAAAGACATATCAACATCACCAGAGGGCTTCTTTTTGGGTATTGTTGGTCCTGGGTTATAATGGTGCTAAGCTGATGGAGATCATGTTGGCAATCTTGAAAACCTTCTTATCACTACTTCTCTTAAATGGAGGGTGATTGTGACATATTATTGTCTTCAGGAGAGTTATAGTGGTGTCAGGTTGGTCCTAAATGAAAATTATGTAAATTGACTGCCAGTATGACCACCATGATGGCAGTCTTAAAAATATTCTCTATTCATCCCAAATAGATGGTGACTGCTCCGGTAGCCTAGTGGTTAGAGCATCTGCTTTGGATATGGGAGATGACAGGTTCAATCCCTGGCCAAGACATATCAAAGACTTATAAAAATGGTAGTAGCAACTGCCTGTCTTGGCACTTAGTATTAAGGAGTTAGTGCAAGGACTGGTCAGTCTAGTGTCAGGATAATATGTGACTGGGTTGGGCATCTGCAGAATGATGCCCCATTGCTAGACATCACTTTAAACTGCAATACTGATATGACTAAATTATAGTTAAAGCTGTGATAAAAGTCCAAATCACACATACGTACACCCAAATAGATGGTTATATCAGAATGGAATGTTCACCAGCAGACAATTTTATGATACCTGATTGGTCCTAAATGAAAATGGTGCAAATTGTTCATCCAATATGGCTGTCACAATGGATATCTTGAAAAGCTTGCTGTCACTACTTCCCCTCAATGGTGAGTCATATTGAAATAGAATTTTCACCAATCTTAAATCCAAAATGTCCACCACAGCTGCTAATTTGATAATCTTGTAGCCACTCAGGACTCTAAGAGATAGTTTCAACACTCAAGAGTTAAAAGAAAGAAATGGTCTTAACTTAAATTTCTGGAAATAATTTTCACCTGGTAGAACATCAGTCACCTTGAGGTATCATATTTAAATGTTATCATGTGTATTATTTTTTGTATCATACATTCAGTATCATTACCATTACTCTGATTATTTGGAATTTATATTTTTGATTTTTTAGCTTTTAATTGTAAACAAAAAAAACCCAGTAAACTTTACTTCTAACACATACACATTTAATTAGCCAGAAAAGCAAAAAAAAAAAACCATGGCATAAATACAAAACAGCCTGTGAATCATAATTTCAATCCACATGAATGACATATGACATTTAACTTTGTATACCACAAATTAAAGTTTGGCTTGTAATCATATCTTTTAAAGATCCTTGGATGACTTGATTTATGTGCAAGAGACATTAATTATAACTTTATCTTTTGAAAGAAGTTGTAATAGACTGTAGAAAAACAGGTAAAATTAACTTTATTTTAAATTTAAATTTGTTTATAGCTGTGCCTTCTACATTGTTAACTTTGTTTTGCTCATTTCCAGACTAAACACCAATTTAACCTATTTTTTTCTTTCATCCAGTGACTTGTAAGTCAGATATTTTCTACAATGACAGAAGTTTGATATACATGTAGCCAGCACTTATGCATTTACATCTTTCCAGCACATTGTAAACTACCCTTAATGTTAAAGTTTTATATTTCTATTTAGTTCATTTCATCCTACCTTCATTGGATATGGAATGTAATTTTAATGTGCACTTATTTTTATCTAGCTGAACAAATGCCCACAGTATCCAAGCTTGGTGGTGGGATTGAAATGCAGGGTGTGACCAGCTTCAGGTTATAAAAAAAGTGCCGATAAAAAAAATGTTTAATTAGGGCAGACATATAGAAATAAATGTGTATTCAGCTCTGGCACCACCTTTTACAAAGGGAAAAAGTACTGATAATAAACATCATGATTTTGGTATGGCCATTCCAATTGTGCCAGGTCCTTAAAGTCAAAATTCAGAGGTTCTATTATAAATTCCATTTAACATCAGTTTGTGCGAGATATATGTAATCGAGTTTTGGAAAACTGTAGCTTACTTTTTGGTCATGAATGCACTCTCGGAAAGTATTTACATGTTATCATCATCATCTAATGGAATTAGTAATTAAAGGAATTGCGTCTCCTTTCCTAGATGCCTTAAATTTTGACAGTTAAATATCGTAAAAAGAGCCATTATAATTGCTTGATTTTTGTTAATGAATTAAGATAAAAAAAAATTATATATATATATAATAGTTAAAAGTTGTCAGTATACTATAGTTGCATAGCCACAGAGAAGTTGTACGTTGTAATGCAGTTTATGTAATAGAACATTTTCAGGGTAGGATAAACAAGGTCACACTTTGAAGCATTAATTCTTTTGATCGTCTTCAACAAGTCAGTTACTTTGAGCAGGAACAAGTTCTATATCAGCGCCATCATAATATATGTTCACTACCTGCACATATTGTTGGAGGATACCGAATGTATTAGAAACTGTCCTTTTGCTTTACCATGCTTCTTGATATTTCAGCTAAAACATCTGTTGGGCAGATATTGGGGTTTGTAATGCATGGTTCATGCAGCCTTGGAAAAACATAAATTTGATGTGTTGCTTTTAAAAACTCTTTGAATTATGAATTGGAAAAATTACTTAAATTTTTTTCAAAAAACTTCTTAAATTGATTTGAGAAAATATAAAATGATACAAACTGAATTACCAGTAAATATACTACTTTTTAAATTTATATTTTTTTTGCTATGTACATATTTTTCAAAAAGAATTAATAAAAAAAATCAAAAAAAGGGAAAATAATTTTGTA
Organism: Potamilus streckersoni; assembly: GCA_016746295.1. Lineage (NCBI taxonomy): Eukaryota > Metazoa > Mollusca > Bivalvia > Unionida > Unionidae > Potamilus > Potamilus streckersoni. The sequence continues at coordinate 79,602 of JAEAOA010001682.1, read as the reverse complement.
ACTCAAGTGACATTTGACACGGATACTCAACATGGTGTGGTAGCATCCTTTGCCCTGGTAATATCCAAATTAATTACAGGCTTGTTTTTTTTCATCTTGTTTTGTACCTATTTATGCAGTGATAAACAAGATAACATAGAAAGAAAGTTAAATTTCAGTAAGAACAACAATTCCTGAAAATACTGAAAATCCTCAAATATCATACTGTTCTTTTAGGATGCATGAACCATGTTATTACAGTTGATGCCTTGGTTTGATATTAGTAAATTTCTACATTGGTGTTGTGTTTTGTGGTTGTTAGTAATGGTATGAAAAATGACTAATGACTTAGTTACTAAGAATAGTAAGTAATTATGTTGAATTATTAATAAATACTTTGGATTTTTGTTGCATATTTTGTCATCATGGGAAAGGTGAGGATTTGTCTTATGAACTTTTTATGTTAGAGCAAACAGTCCAGTGTAATAATGATGCTATGTCTAAATGAAACTTTGAAAACATTGTTAAAAACCTTTGATAAATAAGTATTTAATTTTACTCAGCTATTTTAATTTTAAGGGAATCATTTTAAAAATTGAGCATGTCTTCACCTTGATTTTTATTCATGTCTTGTTCAAATATATGTGAATATTTTAATATAATAAGAGATTCGTTAATTTCATTTGATATTATTCATTTTATTTTCGATATTTGCTGATATTATTCATTATACACGATATAAACTGATTGAAATATTCATATCATAAAATTATGGATTATTAAATAATGGTAAAGAAATTAAGGTAGCAATTCCTGGACACACTAGAACATAAGTAATAAAGTCATCAATTCTAAAATTGACATCTAATCAAATAATTTTGTTTTTGTCATTTTTTTGAAAATAAGATGCAGAAAGTATAGTAGACTAGGTAGTATGTTAAGAAGACAAAAAGCTCAGAGAAACCAAACTCCATTATTGTCTACCACACATATTTAAAAGTCTGTGTATTTTGTAGGCATTAAATTTAAACAGAAATATGTAAACTTGGTCATTGTATTCCAGCTTTATATACATGTGGAATATTTTTTTGATTTCATGGTTTAAAATAAGAATTCAAGAATAAACCTAGTGAGTTGCTTTTAATTTACTTTTTATTAAATGTCAGGATTACAAGATCAGGTAAATATTTTCATTTCCTGTTTGAAAAGTGCTCTAGTTATTTTGCTTAAATACTTGCCATAATAAATTGTTTGGTGAGTCCAAACCCTGCATCATAAAAATTTCATGATTTTAGATATTCAAGCCAAGCAAACCACAACATTTATTGATTTTTTTAATACAATTTCCACCACTGGACTAGTATTTATTACTAGAGCAAAGTTTTATGACATGGGATGGTCACAAATATTTATCCAGCAACTTATACTCAAAATCAAGATCTTTTTATAAACTAATTTTAGAGTCTTAACTCGATGAGGGTTGATCAAAAAGTACTTTGACAACACTGTGAAGAAAAAGGTTACTTAACTTAAAAATAATTTTAGTAGTCCTTTTCAAAGTATCTTCATTTTGACCTTATTCACTTTTCCCGTCTTGAGCCCAATGCCCTGAAGATACACAGCATCTCATTGTGTTACAGCACTTATAGCAACTGGGTAACCGCATCCTTTAGTTCACATTATTTCATAATGGTTTCCCTGAAATGAACAATTTAATTTTAGGAAAAAAAAAAAAACAAGTCACAAGAAGATAATTCCAGGCTTTGTTGTGGTTTTCCATTCATTGTGGTAGAACGTGATTCATAATTAGTCCTTGTGTGTTCAAAAACAAAATGGATGTAACCTTTCTGGGGCTAGCAGATTTGATACAACATTCTATTACAGACTATATATTGCAAGCTTGTGTGTTTCCTTAGACTCCTTTGTGTCTTGCTTTGGAGGTGTACATTTATCAAATGTAATGATCTTATTTTTAAGAAATTGTAATCTTATACTTCTGTATAATAATACCCTAAGATCTGTACCTTTAAACCAATTTGTTCATTATCAGCCTATCTGGCACCCACCAGGCACTATCCATATGGATTCCTTATTCTTTGATCAGATTTTCCTCAGCTCTTCCATACAGAATATAAAAAAGTTTTGCTGCCTCTTGGAAAATAACTTCTTTGCTTTCCTTCACATTTTCTTCCACAGAATTGAATGTTTCTTTCAAAATTAATGTCCTTGGCCTAACTTTGCTTTGATCTTTAACAATCCATCTAACATTGCTGAAACATTCCATCTATCTTTCTGGATTTAGCGAGTCCTTTATCCAACCAGTTTTTTAATAATTTTATGTCAAAATTTACAATCGATGCCTGTTTAAAAATGGATTCATCTGTCATTATGCCATCATGTCTACAGATTTTTTTTTTAAAAAAAAGATGACATCGCTAAGATTGTGACCACATCTTGAATTAGGTCAACTTTGTTTAATGGCAGGCACATTTGTATGATGCAGGGTTGCTTTGCTTTAGATTGTATAACAATTGATCTAAAACATTTGGATCAACACTGGTATGCATATAATAATAGTTTATGATCAATATTTATGTTCTAAGAACAAACTGATATTTGAAAGTCTTGACATCCAGGTCTGTATTGTAAAAATTGAGTGTTCTCATATGATATTACAGTTTTAACAATTTCAACATCTCATATTCACCATGTTCTCTATGATCTATTTTCCAGATACATCAAAGTCCTTGAAATGTAAACAAGAAAATCCCTGATCAGAGATAACATAGCTGGATCAATTCAGATCTTCAAATGTTATCCGTCCTCCGATTCTAATTGACTGTGATAATTTATTCTGTGATGTAGCAAAAACTGGCCATCTTTTTCTACAATGAAAGTTACAGTTATGATATTTGAATTTTGATTAAGTTATTTAGGTATGCAATAAAAACTGCTCTGTTGTAGTTTTTTTTTTGTGCCATTACCTGTTATTTCTCTGTGATACATTACAGTTTTTGACCTTATTGGGCAATATTAGATTACAAAATTTAATGTTTTTATGCACTATGTCATTTAATATTTCAATGTAAATAATGAAAACAAACCAAGTTACTTATATGGAGATTCTATTTTGACATAGTTCATATCAAACAGGCTTTTTATGCTAGTTACATTTTTGTTTGCCAAAGATTTTGTATGAGAGAAAATGCTTGAACTATATACAAAAACACAAAAAGCACATTTACTAACATTGAGTGTAGGTTGTGAAAATCTTAATTCACTCCAATTTGTAAACAATTTGCATTGAAATATCAACTTTATGCTTGAAAAGTTTCCAGCCATTGATTCATTTCTTCTTTTAATCCCTACATTATCCAGTAAATGACTGTTATATTTCAGTTAAAGGAGAATCGAATTTCACCCTATATTTTCCATTCTAGAATAAATCTTGCATATTTTGAATATGACTCCTGTGTATAAATAATAAGAATGAGAAACCTATGTAAGAACACATACTTTTGACATGAATTTTCTGGGATTGTATCCACAAACTGTTAATTTCAAGATGAACTAAGGGCTATTCCATTTAAATCTATCTGAATTGTGTTATAGGATACATTATAACCAGTAGAATAGAGTAAACATTACACAAAATAGATACAGATATATTTAGACATCACAATTATAGAAAATAAAAAAAAATGGCCATTACGCCCCCCATCGCAGGTACATTTAAATGGACTAGCCTTTAACAAAAGAGATCATTTTAGTAGTATATAATTTGTTTTGATATTTCTAATTAAACATGCAGTTGCACTGAATTATGCATGGACTTGAAAATGATCAGGTTATTTGTGTGATTGCAAATACAAAATTAAAATACACCATACTCTGGAATTGCTAATGATCAGTGATGTTCATCTCAAAATTAAGTATCATTATGGCTAAAGAAAAAACAGGTTATACCATAGTATATTTTTGGCCATAATGGGTAACAATTGGGTTATAGTATATTTTGGGCCATAATGGGTGACAATTGGGTTATAGTATATTTTGGGCCATAATGGGTGACAATTGGGTTATAGTATATTTTGGGCCATAATGGGTAACAATTGGGTTATAGTATATTTTGGGCTGGGTTATAGTATATTTTGGGCCATAATGGGTAACAATTGGGTTATAGTATATTTTGGGCCATAATGGGTAACAATTGGGTTATAGTATATTTTGGGCCATAATGGGTAATAATTGGGTTATAGTATATTTTGGGCCATAATGGGTAACAATTGGGTTATAGTATATTTTGGGCTGGGTTATAGTATATTTTGGGCCATAATGGGTAACAATTGGGTTATAGTATATTTTGGGCCATAATGGGTAACAATTATAGTATATTTTGGGCCATAATGGGTAACAATTGGGTTATAGTATATTTTGGGCCATAATGGGTAACAATTGGGTTATAGTATATTTTGGGCCATAATGGGTAACAATTGGGTTATAGTATATTTTGGGCCATAATGGGTAACAATTGGGTTATAGTATATTTTGGGCCATAATGGGTAACAATTGGGTTATAGTATATTTTGGGCCATAATAGGTAACAATTGGGTTATAGTATATTTTGGGCCATAATGGGTGACAATTGGGTTATAGTATATTTTGGGCCATAATGGGTAACAATTGGGTTATAGTACATTTTGGGCCATAATGGGTGACAATTGGGTTATAGTATATTTTAGGCCATAATGGGTAACAATTGGGTTATAAGATATTTCAGACCATAATGAGTAATAAAAATTTAGTTTTTGATAGTTACAAAATATACTGCTATTTCAGGTTTATGTAATGTTCTTTTGCTTTAGATTTGTTCAAATTTGTAACATTGGGAAAGTAGCAGCATGAAATCTGTCCAATTTGTAATGTCAGGAAGAGAGGCAACATGATGTCTCTGTCAAATTTGTAACATTAGGCAAGTAGCAGCATAAAACCTGTCAAATTTGTAACATTTGGGAGAGTGGCAACATGATGTCTCAGTCAAATTTGTAACATCTAAGGCATGTAGCAGCATGAAGCCTCAGTCACATTTGTAACATTGGGCAAGTAGCAGCATGAAGCCTCTGTTAAATTTGTAACATTGGGCAAGTAGCAGCATGAAGCCTCGGTCAAATTTGTAACATTGGGCAAGTAGCAGCATGAAGCCTCATTCAAATTTGTAACATTGGGCAAGTAACAGCATGAAGCCTGTCACATTTGTAACATTCGGCAAGTAGCAGCATGAAGCCTCAGTCAAATTTGTAACATTGGGCAAGTAGTAGCATGAAGCCTGTCACATTTGTAACATTGGGCAAGTAACAGCATAAAGCCTGTCAAATTTGTAACATTGGGCAAGTAACAGCATGAAGCCTGTCAAATTTGTAACATCTAAGGCAAGTAGTAGCATGAAGCCTGTCAAATTTGTAACATTGGGCAAGTAGCAGCATGAAGCCTCTGTCACATTTATAACATTGGGCAAGTAGCAGCATGAAGCCTCTGTCACATTTGTAACATTGGGCAAGTAACAGCATAAAGCCTGTCAAATTTGTAACATTGGGCATGTAGTAGCATGAAGCCTCTGTCAAATTTATAATATTGGGCAAGTTGCAGCATGAAGTCCCTGTCAAACATTTTTAACATTGGAGCAAGTAGAACCATGAAGTCACTGTCAAATTTATAGCACTAGGGCGGCAAGTAACAACATGTAGCCTCTATCAAATTTGTTACAATAGGAAACAGGGCAGCATGAAGTCTCTGTCAAATTTGTTACAATAGGAAACAGGGCAGCATGAAGTCTGTCAAATTTGTAATGTTAGTGAAAACAGCAGCACAAAGTCTCTGTCAAATTTGTAATATTAGGGCAAGTAGCAAAATTAAGTGTTTGTCATGTAGTTCTTAGGTAATTGTTTTTTTTTAAAATCTCTTTTAAAATATTTGTTATGAGCATTTCTGTCGATTCATATATAGATGGATGGTATTCATTCCATATTTGTGATAAATATGGCAAGTTAAACTTTTCAGAAAAACACATCCATTGAGGGCATGAGACAGACTTTGGAAATCTTTTAGTTCATGTTCTTCAAAAAGGATTTCTACTATGTATGTATTTATCATATTCATTCTTTGTTAAGAATTGATTGTTTAGTAGCAAATATATCATGTATGAATCTCCATAGTAACATAATAAATATTGTATACGTACCATATATGCTTGCTTGTAATTAAAGTACAGCTAGAAACTGCACAGACACAGATCTGCCATCACATAATGTTCGGGCAGATCAGGATCAATGTATTCTGTTTGAAGTTGGATTTGACTTATATGTGAGCATATATGATATGGATTTTTCAAGAAAATGTGGACATTTATTGTGGCAAGAAGCGTTTTATGATTCATTGTTCAGTATTAACTATTTCTGTGACAGTACTCATATTTAAAAGTTGTTTAGGATAAGGATAAGTCATTTTTAATTCAAGAAAGAGTACAAAGTTGAAAAGCATATTTGTGTAAATATAGATGTATTGCAGAATGCAAACAGTATTATATATCAATTACAGCATATTTCTAGCATACAGTTTGTTTATAGCACTAGAGTCTGTTGTAACCTTTCAGATTATTTTACAAGTATATTAAACACGATATCAGAAGTAAAAGCTATAATATCAAAATGAATGCATTATTTTTTTGATAAAAATGTATTGTCCCAGATATAATACCATCCTGTGCACGGAATTTCTTTAACTGTACAAGTAACTTTCCCAAAACATACTAATTAAAATATTTAATTTCCACTGAATAAGTTGTGTAAAGATGTCCTTGTTTTGCTTCAGCACTCAGGAAAGTGCAAATGAGGAATATATGGCCTTGGAATCTTATGAGGGAGTTGAAGGTTTGTTGGATCAAAATTTTTTAAAAAAGTTAATATTTTATTATTTTTTTTGAAAGTAACCTGAAGGCACCCTTATGTACCACACATCTCTTGTTGATGCCTTCATGGTGAACACCAGGACCAAAATCTATCCCTAACACAATACTTCAGTTGATTGGGATCTGATTAGTTTAATCTACTAATTAGTGCTGAAAAACTATGCTGTCCCTCATCTATCAGCACATTATATAGTGACAGGTTTGGGTGTATGTATTTTGCAGTTGTATCCAACTTGTAAAAAAGTAGATGGGGTAATAAATTGAAGACTCCTGCAGTAAACAAAACGTGCATGTGAATAGAATGTCTTTGCTGAAGAATCTTAAGTTACAAATACTCTTTCAAGATTAGCATAGTTTCAAAATTCTTGCAAGTGTTTGGATGTCCCTAAATATAGGACCTTATTTTAATTAATATTCCTTCAACAAGCTGACACTAGTAGTCCCATATACATTCCACACTCAATTTGAAACTGTTTTAATAATTTTCTTTTTTTAAATCAGACATTGATACTAATACAAGTGTTAAAAGTTGCACATTGGATATCAGCCATTATGCACAACTTCGAATTTGTACATGTCATGCACCCTGTCTTGATCTTAACATACTCTTCTGTGTAAAACTTTTTATAAAATAAAGAAAATGCTGATTTAAGCTGTTTTGAATTTGGGTCTGAAATGTTGAATTCATTTTGATAAATCAATTTCATACTAATATCTTGAAGAAATAACTAATTTGTTATATCAGTGTTATTAAGGTCATGTATTGTATATAACTACAGTATATTTCTTACCAATGGCTGCCAACATGTTTCTTAATCATCCTGTAAAAAGATCAATTAAATTAAATATTGTTTTGTTAATTTAGGAAAAATATTTGCTATAAACAATTTTTCATTTGGTTGCAAGTGTAATGCTTGATTAATTTAGGGTTTCAAATACATTGATGTGACATACACATAAATTGTCTAGACATGACAGGCATTCTACATAAACAGCTGTTACATACCCATGCACAACATATAGTACATCAATAAATTGTCAGATGCAGAAGTTTGTGTTTTTTCTCTAACTCCTCTGCAGAGTCTGTAGTTGGGGGCCTTGCTTCTCAGACCTTCACTTTCTGGTCCAAGTCTTTCTTTTGTACAGAAAACTTTCTCTTTTGTTTTGTGCGTACCATTTTTTTTTACTCTAAGGTTTCCAGCTCTTTTGGACGTCATACACCAGGAGAGCTTATGGGATGGTATGGTGTCCATCTGTTCATCAACAAAAATTTGATATTGCTGCTTCTAAACAGTCATATCATTGTCTAGTTTGTGCCACTCGGACTACAATATGGCTGCCATGGTGGCCATATTGGAAATCTTGTCACTACTCCTCCTAAATGAATGGTAATCTCAAAATAGATTTTTCACTTTTTATGATATTTAGTTGGTCCTAAATGAAAATGGTAACACTCACATTCAGCATGGCCACCAGGGCAGCTAGCTAGAAAATGTTGCTATTGCTACTCTTACTGAAGGGTCATGGTAAATATGGGATTTTCACTGAAAGACTTGTGATGTCTGGTTGGGCATAAATGAAAATGGTGGCAATCTGGTGTCCATTATGTTGGCCACATCAGCCATTTGTAAAATCTTGCCATCACTACTCCTGAACAAAAGGTCATATTGACATGGGATTTCATTTCTTATGATGTCTAGTTGCTCCTAAATCAAAATGGTGCCACTTTCACATTCAATATGGCTGCCACAGTGGCCATTTTGAAACTTGATATTGCTAATCAGCATAAATCGATGGTCAGATGAATGTTTTTTTTTTGTTACAAAAATAGTCTTCTTTATGACATCTAGTTGCACCTACATGAAAATGGTGCTGGCCAGACATCCATTATGGCATCTATAATTACTATCTTGAATAATTTTGATTTTGCTATTTCTTGACAAGGACTGGTCATACAAAAATGACGTTTTCACAGAAAGACTTCATATGATGTTTTGTTGGTTCTACATGACAATGGTACCAATCTGTCCTCCAGTATGACGACCATAATATACATCTTGGAAATTTTGTTAGTACTTCTTCTTCCAGATTTCTGGTAATATTGACATTGTGATTCCAAGAAAAGAATTTGTATGATCCTGAAAGGAAATAGTGAGAATCTGATATCTATAATGGGAGTCATCTTGAATCTTGGGGTTTACATAAGAAGATCTAGAGTTGAGTTGGTCTAAAGTTAATGGTTGGTGCTGATCTAACACCAAATATGGCCACAATGAAGGCCATCTTGAAAATCTTTCTCTTGCTATTTCTGTTAAATGGAAAGTAATTTTAAAAAGAAGACTTTGTATAGTCTTTGATATTAGTTTTTAATGATCAGATGTTTGGAATTTCACAAATCAGCAAATTTTACATATAATAAAGACTCTAGATTACAATAACCATGCAGTATTTTTTATCTGCCATGCCAAGAGAAAACAGTTGCTTCTCACAGCTGTGAAAATGTGCTATTGTAGTATAGTTTGTTTCAGAAATAAGCTCACAAACCTGACTGCAAGGACAATTTTGTTGTTATCTTGCTTGTCTTCGTTAGAATAGCATTTTTAGCCAAAAAAGTATATCCACATTTGTATAGTGTAAGTTTATCAGCTGCATACATACATACACTGTCTTCATTTATTTTAAAACAGAACCGTTTCATTTGTCTAAATTTTAAGAAAATCAAGACCTAAAAGAATTCCTCTTTCTTTGAAAGATGTATTTTTTATCAAGTCAGCAGTGAAATGTAAAAGCGCAACTGATGTATTGTCAAATCCACTATACTAAATTGTACATTTTCAGCCTTAAAAGGGTTGAAAGTTCACATATCCTGACACCAGGATGATCAGAATTAAAACTTCTGGTACAGTTTTACACCAATAGTGCCTGTTGACCCATTTCCCATGCATCTGTTAACATTAAACAGTATGTAGATGAAAAATTATTTCAGCCTAGATTAGCATACCAGTTGTAATTATATTTCACTTTAATGTGTTCCTAGTAAGCAACCTCAGACCTTTATGGGTCTCATGCATTATAGAGATATCGAGATCACAGCACGTAAAGTATTTGGTGTTTATTGATGAATTTAACAATATAACTATGAACTGGCACATAACTTTGAAATATTCGAACTACTTACCACAGCATTGAATTGGTACATCAGCAGCAGAAGTGTATTTTCAAATCCTACATGTACACAAGAATCTTACATATATACATATACACAAGAATCTTACATATACACAAGAATATTACATATACACATATACACAAGAATATTATGTATACACATATACATAAGAATATTATGTATACACATTCACACAAGAATCCTAAGTATCCACAAGAATACTACCCGGCTATACATTTTCCGAGGTTTCCTAGGAAACCTCGGAGTATTGGTTATTTACTTTCCGAGGTTACAGTGACTATTTACAGAGAAAAACTTTTGATATATGTCCAAGGTTTTTATACTCAGATGTCCAAGGTTTCCTAGGACTCCGTCCTAGGTTTTTATACTCAAATGTTCGAGGTTTCCTAGGACATCGTCCGAGGTGTCATATAAACATATAACATATTATCCTTCATTGAAAAATTCAACTGTAAAAAAAGATGCAAAATTACAGAAAAGCATCCATTTGAGACGTTAATAGTGAAAAGAATAAATGTTAGGATCCTGCCTTATGTCACTGTTGTACTACAGACTTGGTGTTTGATTAATGTACAAAATGATGCTGTTGTGGTGTCTTGGTTCCATAAACAAATGTTTATCATATAATTGCTCATTTTACAGTGAATTATAACACGTCTAGAATATTTTGATGATATACACAATAATACCACTCATGATATTGAAGGAGAATTCTACTTATGGGCCAAACAAATTCCGCAAAGATATGGCTATCTTTGATAGACATGGGTATCTGGCAACAATATTAACAATTCTCACCAGTGATCTATACATTGTCCCTTCTTAAAACCTGAAAGTTAATCAGTTTGGAGTTATATAATTTCGAAATCATCCTGGTTCAATTCCTTATCATATTTAGCATGTTAGTCGTTATTGTAAAGCTCTTTAAAGCAAATGCTAGTCCTGAATATCCCAAACCAAAATTGCAAGCTTATTTTTAAGGTTGTGGCAAGCTTGTTTTGTAAGTTTGCAGCAAGCTTAGATTTGAAACCGCTACTAGCTTGCACAAGCTTGCCCAGCTTGCACAAGCTTGCCCATTGCAAGCTTGTGCAAGCTAGTAATAGGAAAGCTTGTGACAAACTCACTGATTAGAAGATTGCGCAACCTTGCAAACAAAGCTGACCTAAGTTGCATTAGAAGAACTGATATGGCATCTATTGAATTATTCTATACATGGTCACATACCTCCATTTTTTTTAGCTCTTGATGTGCAAAAAGTATGTAATATCAAAAATTAAAATGAAAATGTTAATATGTGGTGAACATCAATTAAAATGAGATCTTACTGTCACAATAAAAAAGATCGAAGTCATCAAATCATTTAATAATATTTAATCAGGTGAAAATAATAGCATATGAATGGGATCTGTGTGTGCAAACTCCTTATACTTTTGTTATGTATTGCTTTGGAAATGTTACTCTAATTTACTTCCATGTAGAAATCCATTTGGGGGGAGGATGGTGTCAAATAGATTCCCTCTCATCTGTCACGATGATAAACTATTAAATGAAAACAAGAATATCATTAGAATTACTCTGAATCACTTCAATCTGCTAAACAAAATCCTCAGAATAAAATTCTGCATCCACATCAGCTTCTTGTGTGATTCAGGTATCATCCTCTGAAATGGATTACATCGAACATGTACTATGTAATCAGGCAAAAAAACCCACAAGTATTTACCTCGGCAAAAGCATTTCAAGTTTAGTTCATTATTCCAAAATCATTTATCAAGTCCAGGAATCATCAGAGTTATTCAAGATCATCCTTTAATGAGCCCTAAATTTTAGTTTTACTATTCATTTTGAAAGGTCTACAGCACATGTCAGATAAATGGCACTTGAGAGTTTTGAACAACAAAAATCTTTTCAAACTGATTACGCACCTTAAGACATTTTGAAAGAAAATAACTTCCATCTTCTTTGAGGATGAAAAGAATTAAATATAACAACCTCTGAACAATTTTTGATTAGATATGCGAGAGGAAAAATACCCTAAGAATAAATGAAAAAAAATTCCTAAGCGTGCGTTTGACTTTATCATATCGTAACCCTATTGTCGATAACTGATAACACTTCATCGATTTAACAAGTGTAGCAATAAATAATAATGATCCGCAGCGTTGTCATCTCAGTCATTGGGTGAAGCAACATTACAAAGTCATATTTTGACATATTTAAATCATAAACGTGCAAGAACGCTACCGGCAAACTAAAGTCACGAAAACTAGCAAAATACGACACAATTTTGAATTTACTCACCGATATTGTAACTCCGTGATTTCAGATTATTTCTCTGATTATATGATCGGTTACTGCACATATAATGGTTCAGCGAGCAATGAAATTTACTAAATTAACTAGGTAAATTGTGAAAGTTCAACCTTGAAAATTGCGCCATATTGAACGGGATGCTACAATGTTTTTTTGGTCTCCATTTTACTCAAATATGTTACATGTGTATTTATAGTTCGTAAACCATTCTGTTAAAAAAAAAATAATTGTAAACAGGGGACGTAACCGCTTTTTATGACTCGATACCAATTAAAATTTGTCGCGGAAAGCCACACTTCACCTTTCATGCTTTTACTAGAATTCTTTTTAAACAAGCAAAATTCACAAAGCTCATTTATTCATATAATGCAGGAAGAATGGGATGCACCTCTCTCTCAAAGAAAAACAAAAACTATATATTTGTAAATTTTATTTAGTAATTAAATAACTGACAACTATTTTTTTCTGGCAGCAGATTGTCATTAAAAGAAATATATGAGAGTACTTTCATAAACTTAATGCCAAAAGTTGATATTACAAGATTTACTGAGACTATTTTTGATGGTGCATACATTATTGGTAAATAGATTTACAAGTACTTGTTATCAAATATCTTACTGTATCAAGTTAGTCTGTAATTAACTTTGCAATCAGCTCTATGTCTTACTGTTTTACAGGATTTTACTAAATGGAATCTTTACCCACTCTTCCATTACATCACAAAATGACTGCATAGCTAATTGAGTGTTCAATCACATAAAGAATTTCCTTTATGCCATAAAGCTCAATATATTCTCTAACATGTATAATATTTGTAAAAATTGAAAATGAGAAAAAGACATTTGTAGAAAAAGTAATATTTCATTTTTTGAAATGGTCAAGAAATAATTCAATTTATTTTTGACATATAATAATAATGTTCATAGTTAGTTCAAACATAGAGAAATGTTGGAATGATGTATTTTATTTATGTACCAGCTAAGCACAAATACAAGTTCTTAGCATTTTGCAATACTGAAAAGATGATATAAATAAAAACTAGATTACCAGTAACATCTTTTAATTTGACAGTGTAGTTTCTTATACTGAGTATGTGATCTAGTCACTCCATATATTCAACATTTCAAGAAGTACTGATCTCATGCAGAACTGCCCTTAAATTTCACAACTGATTATTGCAAGCATGTGCAAGCTTACATCAAGTACTTCAGATTTTGCATGCTTGCAGACTCTGAAAAATTCCTCTTGCAAACTTGTGCAAGTATCATTACTAGCTTGCACAAGTTCACTTAGCTTGCTGCAAGCTTGTCATAAGCATGCATTTTGGTTTGGCGTATCTGATATTATTATCTACATGTAAATGAAATAAGAAACCAAAATCTGTGTTCCTATTTGGCATAGCCTGAACTGAGATTGTGAAATGTTTATCTCAAATCAATCAATCAACAATAATTCAAAGTTATTATTTAATTCAAATTGTAGACTTGGTAATTGTTTTGGATGACAAATTGTATTCATTTTAATAAACTGTAAACAAATGTTCTGAATAAATATCAGAATTCTCTAAGTGCACAAATAAAACACACCAAATCCATGTCCTAGCTGAAAATTTTCTAAGTCCACATTTTTGAATCATGTCCGAGCTAATAAATGACAAAGTTCTTCTTTCCTAGGTTTTCCGAGCTAAAAAATGACTAAGTTTTTATTTTCTAGGTTTTCCCGAGCTAAAAATGTATTAAGTTCTCATGTCCAAGTTTTTTTGCAAGGTATTTCCTAGGTGTAATTTTAATGTACGAGATGATATCCGAGGTTTTCCTAGGAAAACCTTGGAAAAACCTCGGACGTCCGAGGTTTTCCTAGGAAAACCTTGGAAAAACCTCGGACGTCCGAGGTTTTTTGGTAAAATTTTCAAGCAAACCTCGGAAAATGTACAGCCGGGTACATACACACATATACACAAGAATATTATGTATTCACATATACACAAGAGTATTATGTATACACATTCACATAAGAATCCTATGTATCCACAAGATCACTACATACACACATATACACAAGAATCTTACATATATACAAGAATATTACATACACACATATACACAAGAATATTATGTATTCACATATACACAAGAATATTATGTATACACATTCACACAAGAATCCTATGTATCCACAAGATCACTACATACACACATATACACAAGAATCTTACATATACACAAGAATATTACATATACACATATACACAAGAATATTATGCATACACATATACATAAGAATATTATGTATACACCTTCACACAAAAATCCTATGTATCCACAATAATACTACATATACACATATGCACAAGAAACCTACTTTTACACAAAAATCCTATGTATCCACAATAATAATACATATACACATATGCACAAGAAACCTACTTTTACACAAGAATCCTATTTTTACACCAGAATACTACATATACACATATGCACAAGAAACCTACTTTTACACAAGAATCCTATTTTTACACCAGAATACTACATATACACATATGCACAAGAAACCTACTTTTACACAAGAATCATATTTTTACACCAGAATACTACATATACACATATGCACAAGAAACCTACTTGTACACAAGAATCCCAAACAAGAAAGCTATGAATAAAATTATGAGGAAGATGGAAATACGCTGAAATGTATTTATTTAGTTATTTCATCAAACGCTGAAATAAAGCCCTTCTCATTCCACCTGAAAAAGAAACGAGTCACAATCTGCAACATTATTTCCCTCGGCGATTTTAATTTAATTGGACTATAGTTTGTTTGGTTGTTGTTTCTTCTGGAGTATTTTTGTTTGGTTTTTGTCATTTTTTCTTTGTTGTTTTGTTGCATTTATTATTATCGTTATGATTATGATCTTAAACAAAGTCTCAAAAAAGAGCAAGAAACCAAAAACTTTTGTAAAAATAAACAAATATACATCTACTTTCTTTCCCTATAATAAAGTGAATCTTTTTTTTTATAAGAAAAGCTTACACTATTATGAATTAAATCCCAAATTGTCCAAAATGTCTACTAGTCCTAATAAATGAAGATGTAATTAAGTTCCAATGGTGTTTGAAACTTAAACTCTGAATATGTTGATGTGCCTGTTGTGTCCTGTGACCTGGATATGTTCCAAGTCTTTTGATGAATCACAATAATAGTTAAAAATGTACTTATCTGAAATCACAATAATTCCAAATTAATGTTCCAGTCCAAGAATATTATTATTGATGAGCACTTTAAATTTCAAGTGAATAATTTCAATAAATAATTCCTCCCAAATAAAATATTGAACATAACAATACAAATGATCCAGATTCATGTTATTGCAAAAATGAGCAATTTCTCAAGTAAACAACATTGTATAAAAACTAAGACAGAAAAAAAACAGGATAACGATGAAAATTTCATTTCTATAAAATTCTAAGTTGTCAACAAGATCAAATCTGTTAATAAAATTAAAATATGGTAAACATGCAGTAGACCAGGATTTTTTTCATGGAGGAATTATAATGTTCCAGACCTAGACTAAACTAAACATGTTTACTTTAATAATTATATGACTATTTAGTCCACATTCATAGAGAAAATGTTAACCATGTATTATGCTGTTTACCATAATGAATGTCCCTAATCAGGTACACATTGAACTTGATTTTGGAAAATGTGAATTACAAATTATAATTATACATAAAATAATCATTAGGAAAAGCAATAAATAATACAAATTACGCATACATATTTTTATTATTGCTTTGCTGCTGCAACAGTTACTATCCGTTTTAAGTTGCAGTAGTTCAGGAAAATATGGCTATTATTATGTAATGTAAAATGTAGCCGTGACTGACTCCCTATATACATAAAAGTTTGACATTTTGTTCTTTAAAATATGACAAAACGCTAAGCTGTCAAACTACTGTGATAATATGTTACGTGTTTGCAATAAGTTGTCATTTGTAGTCGTGGTAGTGGTAGTAGGAGTGCCTTTCATTAAGGAATTATTCCTGTGTATGGTATCAACTAGAAGGTAAAGAACAACATGGATGACAAAAACTGCACTTCATAACACAATGGACCTGGACCTATTTGAGTTCATATAGTAGTGGTAGTATATTGCAGTGTATCTAAGACCCACTTACTTAATTACCTAAGAGCCAATGGACAGACAAACAACATGGGTCTTGTGTTAATACCTGTCCTGTGTTACTTGATAAAACTGTTATCTTATGTCTCCTCATCAGTTTAAAACTGTAATGCGGTATTAGTGGATGGTGATAGGGAATTTAGCATTAGTCCATTGAGCATGATGGAATGGTATAGACACAATTGGAAATGGTAATGTAGACATGTCCATTGGATTAATATTTTGGTTACAAGTATCCAAATCTTTTGACCGGCGAATACAGGTACTTGCAAACATAGACTATAATTGAACAGCACCATGTATGCTGTGCAATAGTCGTTCTGTACTTCATCCACATGCAGTGCCGGATTTAGACAGAGTGAGGCCCTAAGCTATGGGAAGCTATACAGGCCATATTTGGTATAAAATAAATTTGAGGGACCTCTTCAGAGTTCAGACATTGGGGCCCTCAGCTGTACTTATTTAGCTTATGCCTAAATCCGGTACAGTCCACATTCAAACTTCCATGCCTTCTAACCAAAACAACCTTAACAACCATCACCCACATGTATTGACAACGACTTTAGCAGATTCCATAATCCAGAATGTTATTTTAAATGTATGACCCAGACTAAACTTGATGCTAAAGTTACAAACTCGGAAATTTGGGGGGTGACTGGAAAGGCATAGAAAATATTAAGATATGACCGGAAGTAAAATGAATGCTAAAAGTATGAAAAGTCGCACACTTTAGCAAAGACAAAGAAGCAAGCAAATGAAATGCCATAAACAAACAAACAAAAAAAAAAAAATAGCTGAAAAATGTATAAATGTGGCTGAGATTAAATATGATATTCAAATACTAAACTGTAACAGACTTGAACGTAGTATCCAAACAAAAAGGAAAAGAAAAAACCCTACATTTTAGTATCGTTGAGACTGAAGATAGTACTAAAATCCAAAACTAAAAGAGAATTCGGCGAAGACTAACATGACATCCCGAAAAAATGTGAAGTGGAGCTGTAAATGCCAAAAGCAGTGATTTTCATCACTCACTTACCTATAAATTAGATTATATGAAAAAGTATACAAAGCAACAATTACAACGAGTGACCAAAAGGATGGCGGTAACTATATCGAAAGCATTGTAAATTAAGTAGAAAAAAACTTATAAAAGAAATCGAAGTTCGCTGGAAAACATTTCACAGTTTCGATTCTTGAATTGCAGAATCGCAAATGATTGAATATAAAAAGGATTCACGAACGTATCCTTAAACACTCACTTTTATCGTCTATCCATGAGCTCCTGAAACAAGCAACAGCAAAGGGCGCGCTGTAGAGAATATATTCCCAAAAATCAATTTTTTTTCTGACTCACCGTCTTCATATATTTTGTGATTAGATCAGCTATTACAAACGCAAGTTTGCAACAAGGCGAACAATAATTTTGGATCATTTTACTTGAGATTTTTATTAGGCTAACTTCTTTTATATGTATTTAATTTAATTGTTTGTTTGTTAATTTTAATTTTTTTATTCCATTACTTGCTATTATAACGATTATAATGTATCATTGATTACTGGAGTTGACGTTGCCCAGAATTGATTTTTTATTTTTTTTTATAAAAAACTAATAATAGAATCATTGTATCTAGTTCTTGACCTTGTTCCAAAATCAAGACAGTTTTGGTAAACAACTTTTTAAACAATTTTTTAAAAATATCTTTCTCAGAGTAAGAATTATTAAGTTGAGTCAAGGCCATACCTTGACAACGTGACAATTACCATGTGCCAATTGTTAACAAACTTCTATTTCTTCCAAAAGAATTTACTTTTAAGCCTCATCTGGGTATCTGTATTGCGTCTTAATTAGTCGTATAACCGATTTTTTAAATTAAGGTTTATTTTGTCGGTCTTAAAACAACTGACACGTTAAGTTGTGTTCTGTTGTGACCAGTTGACGTTGAATTTTATTTTCTTCAAAATAATTATTGAATTTAAGTGATTATTTTCCCTGGAGATAAACAAGTGCTCTGACAAAATTTCTTGGATTAAAACATTCGTTTGAATTCATACTGAATTCAAAACTAGAATAATATGCTCTGTGATTCAACAAGGGACTGTTGATGCATCAGCATGTCGCTGACCACAATAGACAGCATCGCCTTCAATTTCGGATTTCATCAGGACTCGAGCTCAGTTTCATTCAGGACTTTTTAGTACGCGAACAGCAGATGTTTAGGAGAAAATCGGCGTATACAATCATTCAAAATTAACAATAACCTTTCAAAAGGAACTATACAGCTCGTTACTGGAATAAACTTTCTTAAAAAAAATTTTAAATGTTGCTATCAATCTTTCATTTTATATTTTGTCCCATTTGTTCAACTTTTATCGTCTGCTTTTCTGAGTTGACCCGAACGCTGTCTTCAACTTCCATCTACAAACCATATCCATTTGGTATTTCTTTCTTTTTTTTTGTTGGTATTTTCAATTTTCACTCATTAGAGTTTCTTCTTGGAACATGCTATGGAATTATTCCAGCTTTAATTTATATTTTCCTTTATTTCTACCTAAACACAATCTTCTGCTCTCGTCTGGCCTCTCCTGCAAACGAGGGAAAACTGCATGTCCTAATGTAATAGATAGAGTTTTGATAATGTTACAAATATAACGTTACAAAATTGAAACCAACAGGATGTTTATCCGATTACAATGTTTGACTATCTACTGATTAGGTGATGACTTTTAAGATTTTGATATGTGTAACAAAACTTACCATGGTCACCTGCTACATAATGGTTTCAGAACTCGTGCACATTTAGCAAAGCACGTCTATAAAGTACATAAATGTAACTTTGGTTGAAAAAAGAAACCCACTGGCTTATTTTTTAGTTGTTGTCATTTTTGTTCAAGCACATCGTTTGTGGGGTCACTCCCCGATTGAGTCATACCAAAGACTAACAAAAATGGCCCTCAGCAGTAAGAGGTTAGTGTTAGGACTGGTCGGCCTGGTGTCAGGATAATGCGACTTGATGGGACATCATGCTACATGTCTGCGTCATGTTGCCCCAGTGCTAGACATCACTATAAACTGACACACTGTCGATATAGTAGCGATATAAATGAGAAATTGTTAAAGCTACGTTAAAAATCTAAATCATACACACACACACACACACACCAATTAATCATCATCATCACCGTCGTCAAAGTCATTACATTCAGAAGCAGTATTTTCTTTCTAGTGTTACTAATATAGCTGCTGCTGCTATTGATGTTCATTAAGATGGTTCTTTAAGCAGATCCTAAAAAGGTTTTGATATACGCTTGAAGTCTTGAAACATTTTCTTTGTCAAGGAGTTGTTGCGCACAGTGGCGGATTTAGACAAAGCCAGGCCCTAAGTTATTGGAAGCTATAGAGGCCATATTTGGTATAAAATAAATTTGAGGGGGCCCTTCATACTGAGTTCAGACTGTATGCTGTAGCTTCTTTAGCTTATGCCTAAAACCGGTACTGGTTGCGAAGCACAAAAATCTGAGAATTTCAAATCCCCTTTTTAGGAACAGTGGTTGGTAGATGGAGGTGGCGTCTGATGAAAAAACTGTGCTGCTGCATATGTTTCCGTTATGATGATCTTCATTATCGTCTTTCTCCTCATCGCCTCCTGTATCATAGTGTTGTAAATGGTGATACCAATATAACTGTTCTTGTCCGCATTTTTTCTTAGCATGAAATGGGTCGTTGCTACTTTTTAAAAAAGAACATTTTCAAAAGAATTGCAATACCTTTGAGGACCTTAACTTGAATTATTAATTAGCAACGATCGTTAATGTTGTGAATGTAGCTGATTCATCAATGTTTATAGATTGAATTGAGTCTCCGTTTGATTAGCTACTTTACACATGCGTGGTCGCATTACACCAGCACACGTGTGCAGATAGACAGGATCACACTCTGCATATTTCTTCCGCAAAGACGGAGTAAAACACTTACACACACATACATACATACATACACAGAGACATATATATATATATATATATATATATATATATATATATATATATATATATATATATATATATATATATATATATATATATATATATATATATATATATATATATATATATATGTCTCTGTGTATGTATGTATGTGTGTATATATATATATATATATATATATATATATATATATATATATATATATATATATATATATATATATATATATATATATATATATACAGTTAATATCCTTAATTATATCTATAAGAGATTTGTTTTTGCGGGCGTATTTTAAATAACGGACAACTTATGTTGTAAGAAATTTTATTCCAAATGTATTTGTACAGCAAACCGAAAGTGATACATTAAAAAGATTTTACACAAGGTAACATTTTGATAAGTTTTTATTTCACTTTTCTTCGTGCACAGAAAAAATAAACTTGGTGATTTTGAGGCGAAGAAACTCCCATATAACGATTTCATGTAAAACTCTGAAACAAACTACTGGCTGAGAGATCACATGCCTGGCACCCAGATTTGAGTGCAAACCAAGTTATCTATGACAGAGAATCGATATACATTTTCAAAATACAATGTATTGCAATTGGTCGAAATAAAGTCTCCAGCATAAAATGAAGCTCAAACGTTTTGCGATCTCCAGGTTCAGTTCTACAAAGATCTTATTATCAAAGATTTTGAAACTCGTAAGAATCAAAATTTTTATTTAAGTAAAAACATTACAAGCATTACGAAAATTGATTTTAAAGAACTACGTTCGAATTAAGCAAAATGACGTACAAGGGAGTAACGGTGCGTATTATGGCTTTCAATATTTGCATGACTCTTGTCTGTGTTTAAGCAGTACAACACTTAAAATTCGTTGCACATGCAGAAATGTTGTCCCCTCCTATATAAGAGCACTTACATTGTTGATGGAAATATTTATTTTTTGACATAACATGGATGTCTCATACGATCTGCATAGACATACAGAAAAGAAGCGTAAATATTGATTTTTGTACAATCATAGTTTGTTCCAGTTCCAGCAGGTTTTGTTCACTCTGTTATGAGCCGTCTGATTTTTCAATCGGTTGAACTTGGTTTATACTGTTAAAGACATATTAGTTTGAACGATATATAGATAAACGTAAATTAACCTCATTCGTCCATACGTCTCCTTCCTTTGGCTAATATCCGGGGGCTGCAGTAGAATCCGGGTGGAACGACTTGTCCACTACTTTAGTATAAGGAGGCGGCATGCTCACCATCGTGGGCGCATACCATCCGGTGCTGAATCCCAGAAGTTCCACAGGAGCTGACTTTATCTGTTCTTCTTCCATCTTAGTGGTATATGGAGGAGGATTCTCAGGAGAGATAGTAGGAAAGTAAAGTTGATGTTTTTCCATCGTTCCCTTGTCTTGAACATGCAAACGAAAGTAGAAGAATTAATAGTATAAAAGAAGAAAGTGAAACAGTGCATGTTTTTATCTAAATCTAGATTTATTCTGACTTAAGGATCATAGCTCTCAAGTTTACGTCGTCATGGTAAACCACGAGGATGCTATTGTTTTGTATCGGAATCTTAACTTGAAAATCAATCGTGGTAAACCATCCTCATGTCACTGTCAAGTTGCTGTTAAGACTTATGAACAAAGAAGTTCACTGAATGCAGCTTTGGTTTAGTTTATGATTAGGAAGAATCGATTAACCACAGGTACTTAACCAATATCTTTAGGCATCCAGAACTTCTGGTATTAATTTACTCTTTCACAAATTTGTTGGCAACAAATTGTTATGATACCTGACTGTGATAACAGTATTTGAAGACGAAGATTAAATAGTGCATACAAACTTATTTGATTAAGAACACGTTTACCGAAATTAAAATCTCGACTATTTTAACACATTATAGATAATGTTCAATCGATCTGTAGTTGTTTGAGTCAGTCGTGTCTAAGAGAAAGAACTCGATGTTATTGTAATCATCTAAAGGTACGCTTACTACTACTTGTGCTTACCGTTTCCGCATGTTTGTAAATGTTGCCAATCCTACCTTGGTAATTCCGGGTTTCAATTTTCTTGTGTCGTTTCTTTAAGATGCATATTCCGCAGGTCACTACGACAAGTACTACAGCAACGCCAGCAACAGTTATGACCAGGATCATAATTATTCCGACCCTGTGTCTGGCAATTGAAAATATAATAGTGAGTATTGTCTAATTGTTCTCTCGTATATCCAAAATAATAAGGCATATAAAAGAGTTACAGCCATGATTGACAGTTACACAATTATTAAGTGTCTTATTTGCAGTCATTTGCAATATTTGTTTTTACATTATTGACAAAATTTCTTTCCATGTATTTTTATTTCATTTGCGAAAAGCTGATATTGTGATTTTATCTATTAATCAAAAATTTTATATTTGACCGAATATATCACTGTTTGCATTGTTGTGGTAATTAACCCTCCTTAATTCAAGAATACTCATGCTTCTGACGTATCATCTAATACAGGCCAAAAAAGATCAAACTACATATGTTGGTTCTGTCAAAACAGATTTTTTTATGAAAAAAGAATCTTGAATCATCGGGGGAAAATGGTGGACGTTGTTGTGTACGTGTAACATATGCTAGATTTTCACTGCTACTGCATGTGTTAAGTAACCCGAATATCGGTATCCCAATAGCGGTATGCAAAGGCTCTAGATATGCTATTATTTCCAGACCTGAGCAGACCTCAAGTTTTTAAAATATTTATCTCTACATTACATGATGTGAAAATATCATTTCTTGCTACATATACCGTAAGAATATAGTCAGAAAATACAATGTGACTGCACTGTCAATGTTTGCATGAATATAAACTAATATGACCTATAATTGCTTTCTCACAATATAGTTCGACTCTTTCTCTTGTATAACCGCCTTCTTTTTCTACTTTTTCTTCTTTCCCATCTCATTTTTCTTTTCTTCTTCTAGTACTTTAACTGTTGATACACTTGCCACTACTGTTTGATAAGGATGCTCATTAAATTCATTATTAAAGTCTAACTGTGTGTGTGTGTGTGTGTGTGTGTGTGTGTGTGTGTGTGTGTGTGTGTGGTCTGGATTTTCAACGTAGCTTTAACAATCTTCCAGTCATATCGCTAAGATGTCCGCACAGTGACAGTTTATAGTGATGTCTAGCACTGGGGCATCATACCGCAGACACGCAGCGTGATTTCCCACCCAGTCAAATTATCCTGACACTAGGCTAACCAGTCCTAACACTAATCTCTTAATGCTGAACGCCAAGCTAGCACTTAGGTCACCGGAGCGGTTCTAATTTTTGGAATAACATATGCCCTAAACAGAGATTAAAAGTAATGTCTTTCCATCATTTAATCACTGCCCTTACCCATCGTTTTTGTGCCTATTTCCTCCTCCGAGACTGTCCGGAATCGGTGGTCTTTCATTATTTGCATCCATTTCTGGCATTGATGTTCTTTCATTATTTGGATCCATACCTGGAATGGGCGCTAATTCATGCCTTGAATCCCTACCTGGAATCGGTGGTCCTCCATGACCGACATGCTTGTCTGCTATATCGTTTTTATCTTCTTCAGAGTCGTCACAGCAGATGTCCTCTAAAAGTTACGATTCATGATTTATTAAACCAATGGAGACAAATGATAACTAGTGTATTTAAGGACACGTAAGAAACTACAAAGTTTTGTCCTTTTGTCAACTATCCTTATTAGAGAAGTAGAATTATACCAATACATTGGATTATTGAATGTTGTTTATTAAAATCGTGTCGTCTCAAGTGCAGGTTTCACTATAGTGAAAAATTAGTGGGTAAGGTCAATATTTTAGCTACTTTCTTTAAAAAATGTTAGTTTAAATTGTACAACACTTTATTGGATCCGGACATGCAATTAAAATAGTTGTCAACTCAAGATCGCAGCTACTTCTTTACCAAATTGAGGTTGTTCCATAACTCCTATGTTAATGTAAGTAAACAGGCCTTCACCGTTGTAACAAAAGTTATTTCGCGCATGCCTCTTGAAATTTTCGATAGGCTCTCAGCTTGCTTATCCTTTCCAAGTGGCTAAGATACAGAAAGTAACTGAAAGAAGCCCACCACCACCGCAACACATAACACTACCCTAGTACTCAAGAGAAAAAGATAACAAAGTACATCAATCTTGTCAGATAAGTTAAACAGTTTGTAGGAACACAAACCATCAATCTTGCCAGAGACGTTAAGCAGTTTGTAGGAACACAAATCATCTCAACAGTAGTAGATGCACTTGAAGGTGCCAAGTATTTTAGTTTATCAAACCGTTTTATGGAGGGGGATATTTACATAGAGTGATGACGGGTTGGATTAGTTTTTGTTTTGATGAGGTAAACAGTCATAAAGCTATCATGGCTTTCTGTACACAACCTTATTGATATTTGGAGAGAGCAGAATAAAGTTTTATGTAAATAAAATTGGAGAAAGAAAAATCCCCAAACTAGCAGGAAGACTTGTTTCCTGCACTGAAATATTGGTTAACAGAAACACAGTTCCGGGTTGAAAACCGAACCATTCACTGGTAATAAAATAATATAATACAGAAACTAACAGAATCAACATTTTTGAAATAGTAAAATTTAGTACCGAACGACCCTGCTTATATGTTTCGAACGTTAAAGAAGCGATGCGCAAAGTCAAATCTCAGCGTGTAGGTCATAAACAAGTTTCCAATCTTTGACATTCGACTTATCTGAACTGAGCTCTCTTTCTGATTTAAAATTATTTTATAGAAACGGGTTAAGCATATTTTTATTTTGATTCACAAAAAGACAAGATCATTCTGAGCAACAGCTAATTTCTAAAATTGAGAGGTTCGAGATAACAGACAAGAACCGGAGAATTAGAATGTATATGTATGTATTGAGTTTCATAACACGTCATCGCAATAATTCCTGTATAGTGGCAATAAAAATGTTGAGTAATGTGAACATAAAAGAGTGTGTTTTCAAACAAATTTAAAGTAACCCTATATTAAAATCGGCGCAAACATGTTTTTTTCTTATTATACGATAAAAATATTAAAAATTGTCAAAGGTATAAAATAACAACAATTCAAATATATTCAATCCTTAAAATATTATAATTAGATAAAAACGAAATCGGTTGAAGAGGTCTCCAAAATACATGCTTATTCAGAGAACAGAGACTTTATATGCGAGGTGCCAAAAAGAAACACATGGCCTGAAAGATAAAACACCATAATCGAACAAGACATTCTAAAAGACAAACTCTTTAAACAACTTCAAGTTAATACAGGCAACTTATATACAATTTTAAACGATGGATAAATTCAATTTCTTTGATGATAGAATCTTGCTTCGTTCCCTAGAAGAGAAACCCTGTCTTCGCAAGATTTGGGATGGTAAAAATTTTTTCAAACTGGTCAGGTTTAGTCTTTCACGGTATTGTATAGCATAATAGTATATATATATATATATATATATATATATATATATATATATATATATATATATATATATATATATATATATATATATATATATATATATATATATATATATATATATATATATATATGTATATATATATGTATATATATATATATATATATATATATATATATATATATATATATATATATATATATATATATATATATATATATATATATATATATATATATATATATATATATATATATATATATATATAAATACATATAAATATATACATGCATATATATATATATATATATATATATATATATATATATATATATATATATATATATATATATATATATATATATATATATATATATATATATATATATATATATGTATATATATGTATATATATATATATATATATATATATATATATATATATATATATATATATATATATATATATATATATATATATATGTATATATATATGTATATATATGTATATATATGAGTATATATATATGTATATATATATATGTATATATATATATATATATATATATATATATATATATATATATATATATATATATATATATATATATATATATATATATATATATATATATATATATATATATATATATATATATGCCCAAAGACAAACCGGTGTAAATGGAGGTAAATAACTGCCCTGCTAAAGGTCAAACTACTGTCAATGGAAATAAAATTAATTAACTTTAAGATCAAACCACACTATCCGGGAATAACACAATTTTAACAATGTATACAATTCGTTTCTTTTCACAACTTTTTTTTTTATTTTACTATGTCAACATTTTGAAAATAAAATGGATTATAATAATAATATAAATTTATCTCTCTCTCATATATATATATATATATATATATATATATATATATATATATATATATATATATATATATATGCCCAAAGACAAACCGGTGTAAATGGAGGTAAATAACTGCCCTGCTAAAGGTCAAACTACTGTCAATGGAAATAAAATTAATTAACTTTAGGATCAAACCACACTGTCCGGGAATAACACAATTTTAACAATGTATACAATTCGTTTCTTTTCACAACTTTTTTTTATTATACTATGTCAACATTTTGAAAATAAAATGGATTATAATAATAATATAAATTTATCTCTCTCTCATATATATATATATATATATATATATATATATATATATATATATATATATATATATATATATATATATATATATATAAATATATATATATATATATATATATATATATATATATATATATATATATATATATATATATATATATATATATATATATATATATAAAATTTAAGTATAAATAAAAACGTGAGAAATCTCTAAATTGTAGTAAAACTGACCCTTCTTTGGACTCATTTTCATTAAAATATATTGTGAATAATTTCAATTAAAATGAAAGGTTAATCTTTATTTAATAAAGCTATACTCTATCTTGATAAAGATTGCTTGCTTTCTTACAGCTAGTGCAAAACAGGTAAAAAAAAAATGTCTGCTTCTATACTGATGCAAGTTTTCGCATTATACATGTATAAAACACTCCAAGCAAAGCACAGAAGCCTCTTCATATTATATATGTATATTCTAAACTCGGATAACACTCACTGACAAAGAATTTTTCAGGCCTACTGTCTGACCTCTAACTTGATCATAACACGAAGTCAAAAGTAATAAAAAAAAGAACATGTGGTTCTATGAGAACAAGACTGAACTTTCTAGTTTGAAGCACGCCGTTTACACGTGAATGCCAGTATGGCACCCTCATTACTCTCAAGGCATTATCAAAAAAGGTTAGAGGTGCCTTGAACTAACTATATATAACAGTCCCCAAACGATGGCTCTCACTTTATGTTGCTTCAATACTAGAGAGATTCATTTTGTTTTTTTACAGGTAAGACCTTGCTTGTTATGTTCTAAACTTTCTTATAGAATAGTACCTTTGGAAATTAAAGATTTATGATTGTAACCTTCCTATTTCTAATGTTTATGAGTTCATCTTTTTAATTCTAATATTATAATATAATGAATGTTTATTTGTTTTAAGAACTTATATTTGTATTTATGATAATAGTTAAAAGATTAAAATGCTTACCGATTTCATGTTTAGATTTAATTTGGAAATTTAAATAATCTTTCAGGAATAAAGAATAATGTTTTGTAATCTATTTTAAATTAGTACTTTATCACAAATTAAGTAAAATATATTTCTTTAAAATGATTTTTGCATTAATCGAAACTATTTTATAATCTTTAATTAAGTCAAAATTTATTATCTGTAACATATTTTAAAATGCGAAAGGCTACGAATACACGAAGTTGGTAAACTTGAAAGGAAAAGTATTATATGCATTTTGCATATTGTTCAATGTAAAGGCTTTTCTGCCTTTGGAATGTAGTACCGTATATCACCTATATGAATTATATGAATAAACTCACTTTATGTTGCTTCAATATTAGAGAGATTCATCTTGTGTTTTACAGATCCTTGGTATACTCGCTAGCCAAGCATTTTTTCCCCCAAAAGGATGTAGCCGTGTCTACACCATTATGCGTGTCACCTTATCTTTGAGAGAGTCCGAACCCTCACTTTTTCTCTCTATCTTTCCGTCCGATCATGGAAAAGAACATTGCTAAGTGTTTACGATAAGTATTCATAAAAAACATAATAATCTTTTCGTAAAATATACAACGGAAAAATACAAAACATTTTTGATTTAAAGAATCTGATTGAAATAATACGCAATTCTGAAGGATATGTATTTTAGAAATTTACACGCAATAACAATTGGAATTAGTTGCAATAGAAAGCATACTTGTACTTTGTAATGTCTCTCTAGCCACCCCACCCCCTTTATCTTTTTACGCAAGTTTTTGTTTTTCAGGCAGAAATGTTTGTTGACTGCAACTTTTCTTAACTTTGATAGCTTGTGATATGTTGAAGTATTTACCCGTTTAACATATAAAACAAAAATATTTTGTCGTAGCCAAGGTTCCAATCAATCCGAAACCAATTAAAATGTGCTTTGAAATGTAATGGATTTTGACTATTTCATGCGCTGCTCCTAAATGAATACGTATCGTATGATGCTGTTATCACATAAAAGAACACGGGGAAATACCTTGTCACTAAGGGTTCACTAATTGTCCATAAATGAGAATTATAATATTTTTCAAAATAGTCGCCGTTTCAAGGTCAAACACTGCTCTAATTAAATGGATAAAGAAATGTGTACGATAGTGTATTCATTTTTTTCTGTATGACGTAATTATTAAAATCACATTGCGCAACAAAAAGCGTTATATACCAATTAACTGAAGGTGGTAAATCGATTTCGAAAGGGCCGTAATTGCCAATTGCTATAATGGTTTCAATAAGCCCATGTAGCATCAGTCCCTTAGACACCGAGTGCGAATATAGAGGCTGGTGGATGGGATCAGCCCGTAATACATTAGCAAGCTGAGAGTCACAAATCCCACAAATCTGAGATCTTCCCAGAATACATTCTATGCGGGAATCTGCCTAGCATAGATTTAGTTACTATGGGATCAACCCATAATACATTAGCAAGTTGTGATTCAGCGTAGCACATATTTTACTTACGCTGGGGTCAGCCCAGAATACACTGTAATGCTGGGATCATCCCAGAATAGACTGTAATGCTAGGATCAGCCTAGCAATGATTGGGACTATTCTTGTTAGATTCTGATTCTAGCCCATGAGTATCCCCCACTGAGAAAGCCAAATATTGTTTAAATATTTTAATTAAGAATGGATGTATAATATTTACGAGTTGATGTTATAGAATATTGGTACTAATGAAAGGTGGCAAGTCTGAGAGAAAATGAGAAAATGAGAGAGAGAGAGAGAGAGAGAGAGAGAGAGAGAGAGAGAGAGAGAGAGAGAGAGAGAGAGAGAGAGAGAGAGAGAGAGAGAGAGAGAGAGAGAGATGTATATACTCATGTATCCTGTATTTCTTACAATGCATGTATTAAATGCATATACTAGTGTATTCAATATTTTTTCAACGCATGTATTAAATCTTTTCTCGTACAAATCATTTCTGTTGTGTTGTGCATAAACTCTGAAGACGTACATGGCGCTTGAGCCAAACATATCTTTAATTTAAGAAAGGAAGAATGGTCTCAATAAAATTACGCACAATATACCAGCATCCGGTGGAAAACAAATCCTGAACCGTTAATAAAATATACTTCAGTCATGTCAAACGAGATGAAATATATAGAAAAATGTTTAAGTTATATATGGTTACCTTAAGTTGTATTTTGTTTTGAATATTTTAAGGATAATAATACTTTAAAAAAAATGAATTAATCTCGTTTATTGGTTCATTGCCTCCATCCTTTAAAACACATTAATTTTAAAAGCTTATGCTTTTATCTGACTGGCGTTTATTTAAAAATGCTATTTTATACGAATTTAAATGTAGCATTATTTTTTATACCAGGCATATATGCTTGCTTACCTGTAAAGAAACACAATATAAGAAACAGCAAGTTGGTATGATGCCACATTTTCAAAGATAGACTCCGTCGTTTAACTAAATTTCGTCCACTGTATCTTTACTCCACTACGAAGTCTGTTTAGTCTTTATATAATATTCGATAATAGGTTCTGTTTTTATATGAACTGGAAATCAGATGTGGATTTTCATATATATGGACGGAAAATTAAACGCAAATTTCTGCATGAGTAACCGTCAATAATCCTTTTTGTGCTGTGTCTATTATAGCTTGAAAAAAGGATCACGATTTTATTATTATCCATGATATCATATTTCATGTAGGGCAGTGGGAAAGGCAGACGAGAGTTCTTTGTAAGTTCAAATAAACTTTTACTCCACAATCGATAAATGTGAGGTTATTGAAGAATCTGGCACTCTTCGAGATTAAACTAAAGGGCTAAAGATTATTATCCTTGGCATAATATGTGAGCTCATAGTGTATAGCACAGATCGTTCTATTTGTCAAGGCGACGACCATTATAGAGGTTGGTGCCGGTTAGTAAAATGAACTGAATAAAATATGTGTAATGCTACCCCATCCCATGGACAATATATCACATAACAGTAACCCCTTCCCCAATAGGTACAGCAACATTGATTTGATTCCCACCCGACCCGATTGGCGTAATATCTGCGACAGCGTTTTTAAGGGTTAAACTATTATGCGGAATTATTAGCTACAATGTCGAAGCCTCAACTTGGTTTGTTGTGGTTGAGGCTACGAACGGATAGCATATCATGTAATGGAGCAAAACAAATCCTCCCTAAAGTCAGAAGTCAGTTTAGAAATCTACTACATAAGTATAATCATTTTGCCAAAGAAGTTTGGTTTATGTGAATTTATTTAGCCCATACACGATAAAATAAATTGGCATAGTTACACTAACCTCACCGTGTCCACCATGACAGATAACGCGAGACTCTCGCCGTGACACTTTTCTACATAAGGCTTGCAAGACTATATATGGATATTCTACGCTATGGTATTAGTTGTTGAATGACATAACGCGCGAAGATGGAAAATGGATACTTGCATAAATTGCGGAATACAGTTTTTTGTTGACAAAATAATGGCTTCTTGGTGGAATTTCAA
Source organism: Potamilus streckersoni (assembly GCA_016746295.1). Taxonomy (NCBI): domain Eukaryota; kingdom Metazoa; phylum Mollusca; class Bivalvia; order Unionida; family Unionidae; genus Potamilus; species Potamilus streckersoni. The sequence goes on along the minus strand of JAEAOA010001682.1, from coordinate 47,838 downwards.
AGTCACCTGTAAACCGTATTTACTTTTAATGCGCACAATTTCTGACTAAAACCGCGCCATATTTTTTTACTACGATCTGTTCAATTTTCCAAATAAGGACTTAACGTCCTTATATCGCACACAAACAAAAGAGGCTGAGAACGGAAATAGGCATTATTTGAACTAATATGGCGGACGATCAAAATGAAAATATCGGATAAGAAAGGTAAACGAGATTTTACCACTATTTCTTCAATGATTTTCAATAATTCCATTTATACCTCCATTATTGTCTCAGGTTGAATAGTATTTTAAATCTTGTTACCTAAGTTACTGTGCTTTTCCACACTTTATCTTAGCATGAAATGGTTCGATGCTATTTTTATACTCATTTTCAAAGAATTTCAATATATTTGTGGACTTTAATATAAATTTTGAATCAACAACGATCGTTAATGTTGTGAATATAGCTGATTCGTCAAAGTTTATAAATTGAATCGGGGCTTCGTTAGAGTAGTTACTTAACACATGTGCGGACGCATTACACCAGCACACGTGTGCGGACAGGCAAGATCACACTGTCTGAGGGTTTTCTTCCACAAACACGGGGGACAAAAACTTATAAATATATTTATATAATCATGATTTAATAGGCATGATTTTTCGATGCCCAGTCAATATCCCTAATTATATTTATAAGAGATGTGTTTTTGCGGTCGTATTTATAAAATAACGGACAACATATGTTGTATGTAATTGTATTCCAAATGCATTTGTACACAGTATATCAGTTCACAATATATCACAGTATATCAGTTCACAGTATATCACAGTATATCAGTTCACAGTATATCACAATATATCAGTTCACAGTATATCACAGTATATCAGTTCACAGTATATCACAGTATATCAGTTCACAGTATATCACAGTATATCAGTTCACAGTATATCACAGTATATCAGTTCACAGTATATCACAATATATCAGTTCACAGTATATCACAGTATATCAGTTCGCCAGAGAACTTAAAAAGTCTATAGGAAAACAAATGATACTAACAGTGGCAGATGCACTGAAGCTGCTAAGTATTTAACTGGACAAACATTTATGGGGGAGGGTTTTTTCAATTCCATAGTTTGCTCAGTCACTCAAACACTAGAATATAGAGTGATGACGCGTAGGATTTTGATTTATTTTAATGACGTAATCAGAAAGCTGTCATGGCTCTCGGTACGCAACCTTGTTGATATTTGGAGAGAGCAGAATAAAGTTGTATGTAGATTTATATTGCGAAAGAAAGATAACAAGTACGAAGACTCCTTTCTTGCATTCAATTATTGGTTAACAAAAACAAAGTTCTGGGTTGAAAAGCGAACCATTCACATTCAATAAAATAATATAAAACAGTAAACAAATAAACATTTTTAAATTGTAAAATTTATTACCGATCGATCTTGATTATGTTTCAAACAGTAAAGAAGCGATACAGAAAGTCATATCCCAGCATATAGATCATAAATAAGCTTCCATTTCTATAACTTCATAGTTTCCACGTGACTGTATGCCTGGGGCTTAGCAAATGTGATAATTAGATAAGAATGAAATCGGTCAAAGAAGTCGCGAAGATTCCAAAGTACTTTCTTATCCAAAGAGCAGGAATGATATTGACGATGTGCCAGTCTAACAGGATCTGAAAGATCAAAAACCACATGCGGACAAGACATTCTAAAAAGACAAACGCTTAAAAACAATTATAAGCGAATATAGACAACTTATGTACATTTTCATATTATGGAGAAATAAGGCTTTTTGATGCTTCATTCCTTTGAAGGTAGACTCTCTCTTCGCAAGATTTGGGATGATAAAAGCTCTTTCAACTGGTTTGGTTTGGTGTTTTACGCAATGTTTAGCAAAACATTTAAAGTTTTAATATAGCGTTGAAATCAGGGTTTGTAAATAACCTTGCCCAAAGACAAACCAGTGAGATTCCGAGTCAGGAGACTTGCCCAAGGACACACAAGTGCCATTACTGAGTCAGGAGACTTGCCCAAGGACACACAAGTGCCATTACTGAGTCAGGAGACTTGCCCAAGGACACACAAGTGCCATTACTGAGTCAGGTGCTTTGCCCAAGCACAAACCAGCTCAACTGCAAGCTGAGTCAAATGCCTTTTCCTAGGACAAACCATTGTCAATATTTAACCAAGCGCTTTGCTCAAGTGCAAATCAGTACAAATGCAAGATGAGTCAAGTGCTTTACCCAAAGTAAACCAGTGTAATTGGAAGTAAAATAAACTGCCCTGCTCTAGATCAAACCACTGTGAAAGGAAGTAGAATAAATTTCCTTCAGAAGGTCAAAACACTGTCAATAGATGCAAAGTAAATTGCCTTTCTCAAGGTCAAACCACACTTTCTGGGAATTAAACCCGCAACCTTCTGAGCTTTAGTCTGAAGCCTTAACTGGATGACGTTGGATACTTATCAACCAGATGGATTTACCGCTAGATTTAGACAATAATAAATATAACTATCGTTTCTTTTACAAGTGTCTTTATTTTACTATGCCAGCGTTTTAAAATAAAAAAAGGAATATGATAAGATTTTAAACACTAAATTTCACTCGAATTTCAACAAATTACAATCGCTAAAATTGTTCAGATCATTTATCATAAAATCAAAATGGGAATTAGAGTTTGAAATAATGCAGGGCCACAATTGGTAAAACTTCTTTTTTGTTTCCAATTAATGCGACAAACTATATGCAATTCGGATGCCCAGAATTGAAAGAATTGTGTACTGAAGATTATTTACCACCCCAGTGGCCAAGTGGTTAGAGCGTCATTTGCGGAAGGCCGTGGGTTCGAAACATGACTGAGTCATACCAAAGACTTATAAAAAGTGGTTCTAAGAGCTGCATTGCAGAGCGCTCAGCATTTAGTGGTTAATGTTTAAATGTTTATTTGAGAGAGAGAGAGAGAGAGAGAGAGAGAGAGAGAGAGAGAGAGAGAGAGAGAGAGAGAGAGAGAGAGAGAGAGAGAGAGAGAGAGAGAGAGAGAGAGAGAGAGAGAGAGAGAGAGGCTGGCTTCAATAAAGTTATAAAGCGATTTTTTACGCGTGCGTACAACAACTTTTTTACCAGATAAATACAAAACATCTCTTTAAAGAAACATCTCATTGCTAGATTAAAACAATACGTATAATTATTTTGAAGGAAATGTATGTTAGAAACGTAATAACTATTTTAAGTAGTTTCAATACAGAACATACTTGTACTTTGCAATCTCTCTCTCCCCTCTCAACCTTCCTCTGCTTTGTGCGTTTTTCCTAATACAAGCATTTGACATTTATTAAGAACATGTATATTTTGTGCAACTTTTCTTAACGTTGATAGCTTGTGATATGTTGAAGTATTAACCCATTTAACATATAACATAAAAATATTTTGACATAGCTAAGGCTCTAATGAATCCGAAACCCATTGAAATATAATCAGAAATGTATAGTTTGCTGTACATGTTTTTGCCCTGCTGAACTGTTGTACACATTGATATATTTATCTACACGCATGATATACAAGGTTAGAAAGGTTGTGCTAAATTTGATGTATCTGGCGTTTTATTCAGTGTCTACTATTTATTAATAGCTTCCATGTTTGACTGTGTGTACTATTAAATGATAGCATCCATGTTTAACTTTTTTATTTTGGAAAATGATGAACCCAAAGTTAGCAAAACTTGGCATCACTATGCATAAGATAGTAATGTGATATCACAAATATTTTTGGGCAAACTGAGAAACAAATCCTTAAATGTTAATAAAAATATTTCAGCATGGTCAAACGAGTTGAAACATAAGAAACGTGAAAATTGTATATGATTGCCTTTACTTGTATTTTGTTTTAAATCTGTCAAGAATAAAGTTACATTTTTAATTATGCATTAATCTCAATTACTGGTACATTATCTCCATTCTTTATAACATGAATCTCTAGCTTTTGCTTTTATCTGATTGGTATTTAATTTATTTGAAAATGATATTTTACATAAATTTAAATATATTATATTTTTAGACCAGTCACATATGCCATTCTATTAAATACATTCTTGCATACCTGTAAAGAAACACAATACAAGAAATTGTAAGTTGATCAGACTTCACATTTTCATTAATAAATTCCGTCGTTTAACTAAATTAAATATTTCGTTACTCCTGTATGAAGCTTGTATGTTTAATTTTTAAATTATATTCGATAATACGTCCTATTTACATATGAAATGGAATTCAGACACGAACGTCTGCATGACTAGCCGTCAATAATCCGTTTTTGGTGCTGTGGTTATATATAGTTTTAAAAAAGCATCACGATTTCATTGTCATCCATTATATCATATTTCAGGCAGGTAGGCAGCCGACTAATGTGTTCTTTGGAAATTCAAATGCAGCTTAAACGTGACGAAAGAGCTAAAGTTCATTTTCCTTGATATAATATGTAAGCTTATAGTTATTTGCATGGATCATTCCATTGTCAAGGCTGGTAAAATGAACTAAATGAAATATTTGTTAAGCTACCCCGTTCCATGGAAAATATACAGCATAAGAGTAACACCCTCTCTAACATGTATATCAACATTGGTTTGATTCCCCTCCTCGATAACAATAATACCAACTTTTGCAAGAGCTAAATTTTAAAAGAATTAGTCGCAAACGATACATAATAAAGTTATGGCGTCAAAAAATGGAGGGGCTTTTGTTACGTAAGATTTAAATAATCACTTTAAACAGGAACCATGTAGTTGTCCATAAAAGAAAATGGTGACCGTTAAAAGACTGAATCGTTGGTGTATAATTTCTAAAATAAATGCGACTTTTGTATGAACACAATTAAAATTTGAAATTTAAAGTAAATAAGTGATTAATAAATGTTGGGAATGTTCTTATATATATATATATATATATATATATATATATATATATATATATATATATATATATATATATATATATATATATATATATATATATATATATATATATATATATATATATTAATGAAATGATAGGACTCATCCAGTGGAAATTGATATTACGGTATGTGTAGGACGGTATGTAGTCATATTGTAATCTTACATTTGCTGGGAATATCGCATCAGCTGTTTATAACTTCCTGTGGGAATTTAACATTACTGATGGCACTTTGGTCTTCTGGGAGTGAACGTTACTGAGCCGAATTAGCCTACTATGGGAATTTAGCTTACTGGTACGAAATGATCCTCTCTGGGAATGAATATAAAGGCCATTAGTGGCGGATATATGGGTCTACGGAATGTAACGTTATTGGTGTATGGCCTCTTGTGAGATTTTAACATTAGTAGTTTTAGTCCACTATGGGCATGCAACATTCCTGGTTTATGGTTTACAGGCCTCAGTGTAAATTCAGCATTTGTAGTTGATAGTCTCATTAGCCCCATATATGAATCCAACATTAGTCAGCAATGAGAATTTTATATTACGGATGGCACTTGTGGGATTAAGCATTACGGACGTCATTACAGTCCTCTGTCACACTTTTAACAGGACTGAGAGAGTGTAACTCCACCTAATGACAAACAATCACTCATCTTTTTAGAACTGGGAAATAGTGAACATTTCATGGTAAAATTCAGTGTTGAAACATATTTTTTAATCTGGAAGTACCGCTCAAAATAATATTATATTTGTATTGACTGATTGGAAGGTTAAGCTTTGTCCACGAACGCAACTGCAACATTGCATCAACTTCATCAAAAGCACAGAAAACTCTCAGTCTAATTTCCCCAAACTCATACTGTTCATAGTAGTAGTGTTACAGAGTATACAGACAGACAAACAGACACTGAAAGACGGACATAGAGACGAAATAATAGCAAAGACTTGTACTGACTGACTTTGACTGAGTTATACCCATTCCAGACAAATAATGATGCAATTTGCCAAATATAATCCTCTTATATCATGTGTGGATGAAAATCCTGTAGAAGTTATGAAATATAATGGAGGTTCCCTTTCTATATTTATAGAGCAATAGGTTTAACTTTAAAGTTAGTAATATGCTAAATAACATCCAAAATTAATCATTAATGCAGAGAACAACACTTGTAACTTTAATGTCAAATAAAGCTTCATATTTCTATTTGAATCTATTATACTTTTCCGGGTTTAATAGAATGAGACTTATAATTGTTGAGTCTTATACGTTTTTCGAAAACGAGGTCAAAAGTTCTAAATTTGTCGTAAGCTCTCTCTTACATTATATCGAATGAGGAACTATTTTGTTATCTATTAAACAGCAAAACCAAAGTACAATATATTTGAATGTTTATACTTGCAGAGACACAAAAGAATGTGTCAATAGATGGGGTGAAAAGAGACGCTTAATTTCGCTCAAATTTTCGATGTTTCATATACGAATGAATTAATGATGAAAGAAATGAATGAAGGGATAAAATTTCTAACAGAGGGTACATTACTTGGTCCATAAAACAAATCAAATGATAGAGAGGTTATGTTACGATCCATATCACGCACTCATGGAAATACGTGCTCTTTCTTACGAACCAAGATACACTGGACAGAATATTCGAGTTCAATTAAATCTTGATATAGTTAGACGGTACAATCCAATAGAAGTGTCTACTACAAGCAAGAATAATCAGGAAACGAGATGGTCAGGTTCTATGCATCATCTTCATCACCACAATTTTTGGAGTCAAGATCATCTCAGAATCTCAATGTATATCATATTTATAGCCAACATGCGAGCATGTCGACTACGAGCATGTCGACTACGTGAATATTTCAAAAGACACTGGACACTATAGTTACGCAGTCCGATTCAGAATTTATTTTTTACTTGTGGTCTTTATTTGTTTCACCTCTATGTTAGTATGCCTTTCATTTTACTTTTTTTTAAATTTTGTTATTTAACTAAATACAAATTCTTTCAATTCAAATGAAGGTTTCTAATATATTTTAATTCGATGACGCATTCCTTCAAATGTTCAACTATTTCCGTGTTTCTTAACCTCAGTGTTCAAAGCGGCTTGAAGCTGAGGATAAATATTTGATATTCATGCTAATGGCCCTAAGTTTGAATCTCAGTTGAAGCAATTATTTTCGTTTAGCGTGTCCTTTAATTTTATAATATCTTTCAAATGAAATATCGCATTCTAATTTGTAACAGGTATTTTTCAGAAGGTTTCGTCGATGCTGATTTCAAGTGTGTGCAATTATTTTGCATTGATGGTATAATGCAAAAAGTTTCGTAAATATATACTCGCCTTGCTAGTGAAATCTATTGATATAAGTCATTGCCGTTTGTGTGTCAGGGAATTCTATTTTATGCTTTTAACAAAGTGAATAATTCCAATTTACAAGCAACGGATATATTTGGGAGAAAACTGATCGTGATGAGCTATTGATGAATTCTAATTTTTGTTAAGGTTTTTTGGGGAAGAGGAAATTTTCATGTCGACAAATATGTCTAAGCTTCATGTCGACAAATATGTCTAAGCTTCATGTCGACAAATATGTCTAAGCTTCATGTCGACAAATATGTCTAAGCTTCATGTCGACAAATATGTCTAAGCTTCATGTCGACAAATATGTCTAAGCTTCATGACGACAAATATGTCTAAGTTTCATGTCGACAAATATGTCTAAGCTTCATGTCGACAAATATGTCTAAGCTTCATGTCGACAAATATGTCTAAGCACAATACCGCTGATGTCTGCGGGACTGTCCGTCTACTGTAGCTATTAGATCCAGTGTTGGGACGAAATACCTAAAACAATTATTGTTGTCGATTTAGAGATCTATCTTGTGTCTCCTAGTGAGAATATAGGTTGTGCTTGCCATATCAAAACATATTTATGATTTGTCTGGTAATACAGTATCAAATATGAATCAATCGTTCATGCAATTCAATAGCTGGTTTTATCTAAAACCCATTGGGATTCGGATCTGTGAGTGTATCTTTTATATTTTATCCCCCCCCACTGGTTGATCTTTATATGCCTGATTCAACTCTACGTTCTGACTCAAAGATGAGGTTAGCTAATGGTCTGATGAGCTAGTTAAATGTCTCGATGCTTCTATTTTATTTTTAAAATATCTTCGGTGGATTATATTGATTAATAAAGTAGATTTGCCCCTTTAAAGTTCACTCATTATAAATAGAATTGCCCTATGATAGGCATTTCACCGTAATATTATTACTATATCTGGTCACTTAGTGGATGATTATACTCCTCTCTTCTCTTTGTTTAATATTTCCTTCTTTGAATATACGTTGTCCTCACAGTTACAAGCAATAAAAGCAGTTTCCTGCAAACCTAAATTGACGTGTATTCCTTCTTTAAGAATCTACGTTTAATATGATACATTTTCTAACATGTCATACATGTCCTGTAACGTCTAATTTCATTCGTTATTTCCAGATAAATTTAAACCTGTGACTTCACGTGCAAAAATTATAAACTGTTAAATTTATTGGATGTTTATTTAAATGTATATACTTGCTTCAGCTGGTGATTTGATGATTTGCTTAACATATCATGAATTTATGTTTGTATCAATAGTTATGTTGTAAAAAGTCTTATTAAAACAACACACAAATTGTAAACACAAGGTGTGAATCTATATTGTTTTCCTAAATTTAAAGAGGTTTTAGCAATAGCCAAAATGATCGGGATGTTCTACTGGACCAATTTGTATTTATAACTTAAAATATCAGTTGTTTAGAGCTGCAGTAGCCTGTAATGTTCTTACTCATTAATCTTTTTGCAGTATATTTTACACAGAAGATGACGCGGGAAAAAACCTGTTTAAAATTTCCAATCAGCAATGCAAAATACCTTTATGAGGTACTTTGATTTGGCAAATGAATAAACTAGGTGATTTGGAAAGTAACCGTGAGAATGCCTCAGAGAAATCCCAGTCCATCCAATAGTTTTTGGTGCAACATAGAACCGAACCATTCTTCAAATGCTCAATCGTCCAATATTCCTGTGCCCTCTTTGACTTGTTTGAAAGTACTGTAAAATAATGATCTCTGTGTGTAAAATTGAATGTATTTATGTACTGTCTTTATGTGAAATTTGTTCTAAATCTTGGTTGGAAGTAGAGTATGTGTGTATTCAGTACGTATGGTGTAAGAACAAAAGGTCACTAACTGGTTCTTAACCTGTGTTTTATTATGGAAGTAAGGAAACTTCCCATGCACTTTAAATCATTTCGTATGTCCCATGTAACACAATAATGTGTTAGCCATCTAATGTTCGGGGTGAGGATATGGTGGGATCGTGATTTTCGTTTGAGCCGTGATGTTTTTATTTCTTTATCTCAAGATAGTTAGTATTTTTTCCAAATTAGTATCATGGATATAATATGGTGATATTTTACTATAAATCAAATCAAAATATTTTTTCGGCTATTGACAGACAGAAATGAAACAAAAAAGTGTCATTCCCCTGCCCAGCAACATTAAATTGCTATCAATAATTTTTATATTATTTCATTTAATGTTTTTTTTTATAAATATTATTATTATCATAAAATTCCTTATTTAAATCACTATGTATTATGACAAGCACAAATGAGATGAAAAAAATGCACAGAATATAGTTTATTTATTAATTTACAATTTCAAACCTGATTATGCCCAGATGGACCCTAACACCATTTTCGTCTGCGGGTTTCATTCTAATGTTTGAAGTGTAAAAGACGACCCTGTTTGCCAATCATTGCCAGTTCATGAACAGGTCCATTATCAGCGAACGGGTGTATATACGACTACACATGTATGTACATAGAAGGAAAATACTTTCTTCTGCTTACGATATTTACTATGTCGAATCAAGCGAATGAAAAGAATGACAACTACAAATTTGCCTTTAACGTGGTCATAGCAAGCGGTGTAATTTCTAAGTACATGTGTGAAAATGGATTTAACTCTACACTCTCAACATTATGGTAATTTACGGAATTATCTGGAAGACACCGAATAGGATGAATTACATTACGATGTTTTCTGTGGAAATCAACTGTCTCAGAGTGCACGCAATATGGCGCCGTGTTCGTATAGAAAGTCCTTTATGCAGGAAGGGCGCAGAGAATACCGTGTTAGGGCCATTCTGGTCACATTCGCTATTTTTATCACATGAAATCGCTAGAAAGTACAAATAAGGTAAACGTAAAGATGCTAAGATCAAGGCTATCTCTGGATTCCTTGGGCCTGTTAGTAAAGAGCAAATGATGCGATTTTAGGCATTTTGGATTTTATTGGGACTAGAAATCAGATTGATTAGGACTTTGTAATATTAGGAATTTTATTTTCTAATTCTTGGATTATTTCTGGCTTTGATTTGTAAAACTCTTTAGTTATTTTTTTCTCATTTTCCACTTGATATTATAGGGAAATTAATTATTTATTGTCTTCACTGTTTTCTGTTATTTTTTTTGCAAAAGCCTAGACTCGTAACAATCACCCAGCGGTATTTGAAGTTCGTCGCGCTCACGTAATTAGTTTCAACAATTTCTAGTTTTGCCTACTAAAATTGAAATTTGTGTCGTAATGTTAGTTAATGCTCCGTGAAACAAAGTCTCCGGTTGATCTTTAATGGATTGGTTTTGCTTTTCTGATTATCCATCTCAATTCTGTTTTTTTCTCGTGTTTATTGGTTCAATTATATACGATGTTGACCTCTACAGTACCCGTGTTTCTGTTCTGCCATTGTTTGTTTGAAATCATAATGTGGAGAAAATATGAATTCCTTTTATTGCTATTATCAAGAAAGTGTATTTTAAGGAAGTTCATGATACATAAATGTTAATATATATATATATATATATATATATATATATATATATATATATATATATATATATATATATATATCCATTCTTATCATAAGCTATATATATATATATATATATATATATATATATATATATATATATATATATATATATATATATATATATATATATATATATATATATATATACATATATATTTGCCATTCTTATCATAAGCTAAAGAAGTATGTCAATGACCTGTCATTTGCATGTTCTTTATTGGAGGGATCCCAGCCATGACATGTATGGCTTCTATCGCTTGCCTGACCATGTATCAAAATAGTTAAACGTCTAAGATTGTAAAGTAGCTTGTGTGTGACAGTCCATTTGGCTAGAGGAATGAACTTTTTCGTCGCCTTGGGCCTATTGGGTCTGATGCCCCCAGTTTCCTACCAAAACCTTTAGTTGCATTTTCTCCTATTGGCCTTATTATGCTTTTGTATATTTTTATAGACCCTGAAAAGCACTGTCACAGGCTGAAACATTCCATTTGCGAAAAGTTAAGAATATTTCTCCTAAAAAACTGTTTAAACGATCAGAATGGTATTTTCAGTTCCTGCGTCTCTTACGTTCATATGCGAATATTTTATTGATTTACTTGTTTAAAATTTCATTTGCGATTCAGTGAACTCGTCCACATCATTAACATTATTATGTCTACTCTCAAATGGATGAAATATCTTCTTTATTTCATGCATAAACAAATCTAATAAACCAAAAGTTAAAGCCTATATAACATGAGCGTACATTGTTTACAATGTAGTTTTTAATACGCGGTACTATTTTAGACATACGTTTATTGAAGTAAAAAGCTGTGCAATATGAAAAAATACTGCACAATTATGACAATGCAAAGTTAACGGACAAAACAACGGCGTATTATCAAGTTCAATAATATTTTATATGCAGGGAGATTTATTAATGCTGGTGACATAGATTACACACACACACACACAAACACACACACACACACAAACACACACACATATATATATATATATATATATATATATATATATATATATATATATATATATATATATATATATATATATATATATATATATATGAGCCGTATATTGAGAAAAAAAACTGAACCATAGTTTTTTCAGTTGGATATGGACCGCACGTGGCAGATGTGAGAAGACCGCACAAATATAAATGTTCATACACTGCTATGGCAAATTCAACCACAAGCATGAATTATTTGCTTCTAGATTCACAGTGTAACCACCTTAAAATCTATTCATCTACAATTAACATGTCGCATTCAAATTCACACGATAAAGGAAATCTATTTACCTACCAATAATGTGTGTGCGTGTGCGTGTGTGTGTGTGATTTAGATTTTATAACGAAGCTTTAACAAATTTTCTCTCATATCGCTACGATGTCCAAAGTGTGACAGTTTATATTGAAGTACAGCAATAGGGCATCATGTCGTAGACATGTTGTATGAAGTCACACCCAGTCACATTATCCTGACACCAGGTCAACCAGTCTTAACACTAACTTCTTAATGCTGAACGCCAAGCAAGGCATCTATTAGTACCATTTTTTAAAAAGTCTTTGGTATGACTCGGCCGGGGTTCAAACACGCGACCTCTCGCATTTAAGGCGGACGGTCTTACCTTTTGGCCACCGGAGCGGTTCCCAATAATGCGTCCAAATCAGATTGACAATATAATTGAATATATTCACCTTCCAGTAATATGTCACATTGCTACAAAATATTAAAATGCCAGTAATATGTCACATTGATACAAAATATTCAAATGCCAGTAATATGTCACATTCAAACTGAGACTTTGATACAAAATATTCAAATGCCAGTAATATATCACATTCAAACTGAAAATATAATAAAATCTATTCACCTTCTAATAACGTCACATTCAAATTGACACTATAATCAAAAACAGGACGAACCAGGACTTTATATCACTAATGTTGAAACATGATCAACATCGGCGCAATATTTCTAAAGTACAACATGAAGGTAGAGGATTACAGTATAAATACAAGGTGTGATTACCCAGAAGTCAACCTCATTTAAGAAAACAAGCTTGAAATGACAGTGATCGAGCAAAACTTCGTGTATTTAGTGTACTAATTATGCAGACTTTTTAATACAAATACTTTGTACAAGTGCTATATAACATGTATACAAATATTGCCAAACATTTACGAGACTTACAGGAAATAAAGGAAAGTTCGATATAAAAAAATGAGCCGAGAAAAGGACTAAAAGAATTTGAAACTTTTGAAAGGCTATATCATTAAATTCCAGTTATTCTTCCAAAAAAGAGGCGTTGAATGACGCAACGCTTGATTGGATCCTGACATGCATAAACAACACAATTATAATAGCGGTCAACTCATTATCGGAGCTACCAATTTTCCAATTAAAGGTTATCCCATAACTCCTATGTTTTCGTAAACACATCTTAAGATTTCTCATATGACACTTTGAATAGGATCTCATCTTGCTAAACTACTCAGGACTGAACTTGAAACAGGGCCTGGACACCGGACGTACAGTTCCAGTGATTTTGATAACTTGTAAGATAAATTCAGTAAAATGAGAGATAGCTTGAATTTTTGAGAGAAAACACAAACAAAACAAAAAAAAAAAAAAGAAAAAAAGAAGAAAAACAAACAGAAAAAATGAATGGCAGGGTAAAAACACTGATGTAACTGCAGACTACCCGATTCAGGGATATAATTTTAAGAGTAAATCAACACATTAAAGGTTGTATCATGCAGAGACAAATGTAGTAAGGCGTCTTTCTAAGAGACACCACGGTAGCCAACCTAGCATATATCGGGCAGGATTCCGCACGCTTCTGCGACCTCGAGGCCACAACGTTAACCAGCGGGCGACTGGGGTTATTTTCAGAAAGCACAAGTCCTGGAACAATGTCGATAGGAGGCCACATTTGAGACCTTAGATAATGGGAAGTGGGTGGTCTGGTCAATTATACATCAAATAAGGCAGAAAACTACACTTCGACTTAAAGTTCAAAATTTAAAATCATAGTTAAATGTCTATAAAAATATTGAAATTAAATTTATCACATAATATAAATTCAAGCATTAGAATAATTACGACATTTTCGCGAGTTTATCCTCGTATTGAGCAAAACTAAGAAGATGAAATCTTTAAAAAGAGCAGAAAAGAAAAAGAGGCTAAAATTATTTTAAAACATTGTTTTTGCTTTCATACAATTTTATGACTTCAAAGTGTATTGTCATGATTCGAACCATACATAACACGAACAACCTAACACTAATAACTGTAATGGAAAGCAGCGATAGTCGAACAAAGCAAGAACAATATCACTTAACAAAAATATCTAATGTTCGCGAACAACCAGAATCGCAGTGAGAAAACAGAATTAAACAGATTTCCAGAGTCAGCAGAATGGAGAGAATTGAGTTTTTAAAATGGAGGCATGGGTAGAACAATTCAATCTCGCAAAAGAAGTTAAAAGGTGTGTTGCACATAAATCAACAGTAGCAGATGCATTTTAATGATGAAAACGGTTTAGGAGGAGGGGTATTTCGATTCTCAAGTTTGCTCAATGTCATTCAAACATTTGATTATAGAGTTTTATATATACACACACGCACGATACACAAGGATAGAAGAGATGCGCTATCTATCTGCTTTATACTCAGTGCCGACGAGTGTGTGTGTGTGTGAGTGTGTGTGTGTGTGTGTGTGTGTGTGTGTGTGTGTATGTGCAACCGAAGATATATCCCCCAGGGCAGGGACGAACAACACCCTTTAATTATATAAAATAAAATATGTATTTGAACAATAACTAGGATATTTTTTGGGCATACTAAAACCAAATCATGAACTCTTAAAAACAATATTTCAGTCACGTCAAACGAGATGAAACATGCAAATAATGCAAATTATCTATGATTAAATTTAGTTATATTTTGTTTTAGATCTGTCAAGAATAAAGTTACCTTTTTATGCATTAATCTCGTTTACTGGTACAGTGCATCCATCCTTTATGACATATTGATGTCAACAGCTTTTGCTTTTATCTGATTGGTGTTTATTTAGAAAATCCTATTTTAAACAATTTTATATATACCTAGCAGATCAGACCACTCGGGTAGCTTAGCGGTTAGAGTCCGCCTCGGATGTGTGAGGTCTCTAGTTCAAACCCCGGCAAAATCATACATAAGACATAAAATAGTACTAACATATGCCTGGCTAGGCGATCAGCATCGAGTGGTTTAAATTAGGATTGGTCGGCCACGTGTCAAGATAAGATGACGGGTTGGGACATGATGCTACAAGTCTGTGCCATGATGTCCTAGTGCTAGACATCACAATAAATTTTGACATCGTAGCGATATGACTGAACAATTGTTAAATTTACGTTAATTATACTCAACACACACACACACACACACACACACACATACACACACACCGACCGAGCAGATATACCATTATAGTAAGTACATGCTTGCTAACCTGTGAAGAAACACAACACAAGAAATATCAAATTGATTAAACGCCACATCTTCAAAGATATACTCCGTCGCTTAACTAAATCTCATCCACTGTATCTTTACTTCTCTGCCAAGTCTGCATGTTTAGTCTTTAAATTATATTCAATAATACGTCCTATTTATATTTGAACTGGAATTTCTGCACGAGTAACAGTCACGATACTTGCTTTGTGCTGTTGTTATGATAGCTTGAAAAAAAGATCACGATTTTATTGTTATCGATGATTTCATATTTTATGTCGGGCAGTCGGGTAGACGGTCGACTAATGTGAGATTTTTGTAAGTTCAAATAAAGTTTTTCTCCATAATGCATACCTGTGAGGTCATTGAATGATCTGCCGCTCTTTCAGCTTAAAGTGACTAGAGGACTAAAGGTCATTATGTTTGGCATAATATGTGAGCTCATAGTTTCAATACAATTCGTTCTATTGCCAAGGCTTTTAGAAAGGTGGGTGCCGGTTGGTAAAATAAACTGAATAAAATATTTACAAAGCTACCCCACCTCATGGACAATATATCACATACCAATAACCCCCTCCCCAACAGGTACATCAACATTGGTTGGATCCCGATCCCACCTCGATGGGAGCAATGCCTGCACCAATGTTACGGGTTATACTATTATTCGGATTTAGTCACAAACTATGCATAGTTAACTTATGACTACAAATAATATAGGGGGTATCTGGTATGAAATACTTAATAATTACTTTAAACAGAAACCTTAATATTTGACTTTAAAAAAATATGGTAGTAGTACCCTAATAGGCAGATCCTCAAACAAGTCGAGAATTATCTATGAAACTTTCTATTTTGTAATTTTTGTTTAGTAGTCCTTTTTAGTTCAAAATTAGAATCCTAAACCAAAGAGAGAATTATTATATAAAACTTTCTGTTTTGCAATTTTATTTAGATCAAAATAAAACTAAAAATATTTTATTGGATTGGCCAGAATTTTGTTTTGATACCCCACCCCAATGATTTGATGATTTTCATTGACAATATAGCTGACGAATGATAGTTCTAAAGCTATTAAAAAAAACCCCAGTAAGAATCAATATAGTTGATTGAATGATATTTAATATTCACTATAAATACTTGTTTATTACAAATAAAAATAATAATCTTCAGAGAGAACTATTTTTTTTAATACGGCACAAACACATATCTGCCTGTTACGGGAATCGAACCACAGACCTTCAGTGCGAAAATCCAACATTCTTGCACTGAGCTATAAAATCCGTTTACATGTACACATTCAAGAAATTACTATATACTTACCAGTTAACCGATTGCGAATAACATTTGATTTTAGGATTCTGAAAAACATTGATATAAAACTAGATCTGAAATCTTACATTTGTGCAGAAAAACAAAAGCTTTAATATAGTGGATGTGTATTGATACAGAACAAATGAAAGCTTTAATACAGCAGTTGTTTATATTATAGGCAGGTCTAAAAATTAATAGGTTTTTTTTTTTTTTTACCAAGCTTTATATTCATGATATAAAGATTTAGGGAATTCCGTTTCAGTACAGCTTTAGATTCTTTCATTGAAACAGACTGACTGATTAATACGCATACAAATCACTTAACATTAAAAACTAACTCATGTTTCTAAATCACTTAACAGTTTCTACAGCAGCGCTTTATTACAGATAGTCTTAAAATAATAGGTCTTATACAGTACATTCGTACCAATCTATGTTCGACAAGCCATATACGATTTTTAATGACCGTGTGCTAGAGTATTAATTCCATTATTACAATATCTTTTGTCATCAAAAGTACTTAGTCCACGTTTTATAATTGTATCCATTTTCAGTTTGTGACGATTTTGTCTGATAACATTTGTTTTGATAAAACTGACATTATTTAATGCAGCTGTAAATTCATAAAATTCATACACTTTTCCAAGCACCCATGAGGAATATAATTTGCTTCTTTGTCAGTATATTGTCATCTATTATCACAGCGTACATCTTACTCCTTAATGCAACAAATCCTCTAACTGGTACAAACATTAACTCATCTTTCATTTATCCAATCAAATGTTTATTTGAATTATTTTAAGATCCACTACTCGCTGGATAATGTGATAAGCAAAATAGATAATAGATCTTTATTATTGTAAATATCCTCATAGGCATCATCATATTTTATATTATAAACTAGCGAGTCGGTATCGGTAAGTAACTACTCCAAATCTGGCCGCTACTTTTTTATATAAAAATATAGTGAAAATCATACATCAGCCACTTTGATATATCAAGTACAACTGCACCAGCATAAATTTGTTTATTAAACTTTTCATTTGTCATTCGTCGTTGTATTGCAACAAGATTTTCGTTAAATATTTTTATGCTGACGAAACCATCTTCGTTAGCCAATATACTTCTGCGATTTATATTATTAGCAATTTCTATCGAAACTCGTTTTTGAATATTCTATATTGTCTTAGATCTGACCGGCCCACCGTACAAATTAACAAAATCTAGATAAATAATTTAATTTGAAGGTAAATACTTATCATAATTTTTAAGTACTTAATATAACTTTTCAAGTAATTTTTATTAGCTACTGCGTATTTGTTTGCTATAACGCTAATTTCGCCTCTGATACCTTTGTAAAATAAAAATTAAATATATCAACAACTGTCAAGAGATCCAATTTTGCTTTGCTAGTTTTTAGTAGAGCGTACGTCCTGAGAAGTTTTTTTGACATTCCTACTCGTGAAAACTACCAGTTACAGGCTCACCCAATAAATCCATCGGAGCGTATATTACAGGCAATGTTAAAAAGTACTTTATCAACAACAAATACTTCTTCGATCGAGTTTGGAATAGCTCATTTTTCATTGTATTGTCTGATACTGGTTCACTAAAAGCATATTTACTATTTAGAATTCCTTTCCAAGTCCTAATTTATATTTTGCTCCAAACATAACCATGCATCAACTTTCGGTCATCCCTCTCTCATATTTACAGGATTAATATCATGTAGTTCATCTAGCATTACTTTATCACAACTAGCCTTATCTTGCTCGTTGTCCAGGTAGCGGGTATGAATGCGCATTGCTATTTCATCAACTTGATTTTAAGGCTCTTGTCCTGGTAATTATCATTTGTTTTTTTTTCAAGTTGTTTACAAATTGAGCAAATACTTTTTACCATCGTTCTGTTTATCTTTGTTTTTCTGTTGTTCATTGATATCTTTTTGTTTTAATTTTACATTTGTGACAATAAGTTAACAGCATATACACAAGTTTAGATAAATTAAAACTGAGCTTTAGATAGCTGTACAAATGTTAATTGCAATCTCATCATTAGCGTTAGAAAGATGCTTATCAAACTGAAAAGTTAATTTAACAAAATTAAATTTAGGCTCTGATCCATGATATTGGGACGTTTGAGTTATAAATATTATACAATAATATCCACAAGCAGAAGTTTCAATAGGCTGAATTTGAGTAAACTAATAATTTATTACTTTATATTTTCGAGACATATTTGTTATTGCGTCGCTCGATGAAAGTCAAATTGAGTCAAAATAATTATTATAAACTTCTACCCAATGTGTACAAATCGTCATTGAAAAGTTGTACATTTATCACACAGGATTCAATATCTGGTATAACGCTAAGTTCATCTTTGGAATAAACTCCGTGGAGATTTTTTTTTAATATTATTTTGCATTATCTTATCAAGTCTATCAAACTTACTTAGCGGGACCGTGTTCCAGGAAATGTTATTCCCCGACTGATTCCCAGTAGATTTTGCAGTAGGTTATTGCCGCCAGAAAGGTACTATAAATCCAACATCGCATTGTCTTTTTATTCGTTGTTACTCCTTTTGATGTTTTTAGTTGGAGCATTATATTTATCAGTCACAGAAAATTAAACGAAAATACACCGTGACCTTCAACGGCTTTTTTAGTTGCGCCAGATAATGCTCCAGACGCTGGTCCTAAACCTAAGATACCCAACACCAACACAAGTTTTGGTATCAACGTTCTGGCTAAAACAAATAGTGCCAGACCAATGAAACAACCTTGTTTTGCCATCGCTTTTATTTGTGCGGCACTTAAATTTAATGCAAAAGGTTTGCTGCGTAAGTACATGTTCTTCTGTTTTTTGGTTAACATCAATTTTGCTAAAATACCTGCTTGGACTATGGAATTGATTTAAATGATAGCAGCTTCTGCTTTGAAACAGAAACTGCTAATTTTTTAGCTAGACCATCAGTTAAAATATTTATTTTGCAATATATTTTGTCATCTTATATAACGATTACAGACTAAACTTGTGGGGTAATTTCACCTTCGACAGAATCAACTGTTATAAATCTGTCGATGATTACTAACGCGTACACGTAGAAATGTGCTGCTGAACTGCTGCAATTGTCCAAGAAATTTTAATATCAGCTGCTGAGTCGACAGCTCTCTCGCTAAGAATTCTAACATCAAAATGAAAGATATGTAAAGTGTACGAAATTATTCTGCTGGTATCTGAGCTTCGTCTCCAACATCCTGATATGTTTGTATTTCATCGGCCAGGTACATGTAAGGTCTAGAAATATTTTTATTAGCGTCATCTGCAAAATTACATTCAAGCGCTGGCTCCTATTTTTGCTTTGAATTTAGTCTAGCATATATTCGTCTGTTATCAGCATTATCGAATATTGCATTAGTTTGTTGTTGGTTACACGTTGCGCTTGTTGCTGAGATACAAGGAATAACTGCCTCGGCAGTTGTTCACTTGATAATGTTGTGACTCACCATGTGGAATCGGTAGTATTTGGAACTGCTGTTTGATATATTTTATGTTGCTGAAATATATTCATTTTTTAAAAATGTTTTTGAAGCATATCATTTAATTCTGACATTATAGTGATTGATGGTGTTATCGTGGCACAAGTTTGTTTATGATAAACTGTACATCAGCCCCGCCAGTTCTGAACAGTCATTTTTTTCTGCCCGATCTAAAATAAGTGCTTTATTATAATCGCGACAAAAGTCAAATATTGTACTCAACGGTAGCATCCTTGTAATTTGACGTGATTCTGCTGGAAGCGCCCGTCTTCTTGCATGACCTTCATTGTACCGTTCATTTCTTACGCTAATTGCGTTATTAATCAGATTTAATATTGTAAAGCTGAACTTGGTGGTGTTATACCAATTTTATTACAAGCTGGAATAAGTATTTGTAGCGTTTTCATCAGTAGCTGATGCCGGTGCGTCTATATTAAAATTAATAGCATTAGCAATAAGAGCATCTCTTACAATTACAACATCTGCAGCAGCATAAGCTCCATGCTCTATTATTCCTTTAGAAATAAATTATACAGATCCGGCTGAACCAGTTCCAGCATCTTTAAACCACATCATATTAGTTGCAGTTGATCTGGAGTAATAATCGAAATCGAAATAGTATTTAAGAAAAAAATTGCAGTTGGCTGGAAGTATCCTCAACAGGTTTATTGGCGAGTTGATATATAGCAGTTTTAAATGAACACCAGCTAATATTCACAAGTGCTACGTCTGTTCAAGCTGTAATTGCGGCAGGTGGATTAACTATTGTCATAACCTAACTGCGAACTTCTAATACTGCCATGTGTGGCAGTAGAAATACATCTTCGTCTCTGGCATTAAATTTTACATTTGGTTCATTAGCATTTTCGTCGAGATATTCAATATATTCAGATTCGGTTACAGTGTCATCGATGCTATTAGTTTCTGCTTAATTGAATTAATTTTTAACAGACATTTTTATTTATTAGATTATATAAAATAGTTGCTGCGCTGCTGTTACTTTAGATATTAATTTTTGCATAATTATTTAGCCCTTTGATGATAAACATTTTTGTTTTTTTGTTGGTATCTTAGCACTTTGATATTATTTTTAGGAGCGATTTCTGATATAACATTTTTTAAAATCTCAGATATAGACGGTAATACACGTTGTGGGTTACCTATTATTTTGTAAACATTTTTGTCCCACCGCAGTTCCAGCTGTAGATGCAGTTCCAGTTGCCCAAACTTTTGAGACGTCAAGTGCAATTTGTGCAACTTTACGAGTTATTTCCGGAGCATGTCAAACAATATTAGTAAATATATTTCTAAAAAGTTTTCCAACTATTTTTCTTCTGTACATTTTTTATGTTTCATTATATCAAGGAGTTGTATAAATATCTATCACAAAGCGATTGTACGTAAGTGTAGGTAATAAGTAACACAATTGTTATTCATATCCATATCTCCAGATTTATCTGTCAAATGTATATTTATTGCTGCCATTTGATTTTCAACATTTAGATGATAATAATTAACCTGCCGTGGAATAATTTGCCTGACAGATCATGGTGGAACTTCTGGTGAAAAACTGTATATTGCTTGTCTTTTCTGCCCTGGGCTAAGTAACATCCAGATGCAATGGGGCAATGGAGCAATGTATCCAGTTGTATTTACTGGCAGTTCACCGCGATATGTTATAGTTTTTCTGTGATTTATCCGTATTGTTCGCGAGTAAATCCGATCAGAGATGATATACTTATTGTTGATAAACATCTATTATCAAATTACTTTTTAATGTCATTCTCGTGCGTAATGTGTTGTAATTCAATACCAGTTAAAACCTGCTACACCATTATTTTTTGTTATAAGTTCTTTTATTGCTTTATATAAATCAGTGACATTACAAGCTCCATGCAGAATTTTAAATGTTTTGTATGCGGCTCTTGGAAAAGAGAATGTAAATTTATCATTTACTCTAGTTTTTATGCAAGCCATAGAATTCCATGCTGTACAGGAAATTAGTCCTTTATCATGTTTTTCAGTATCAAATTTTATTGGTGGAATATAATTTATTGAAAAAGTTTCGCTATCTTTAGCAGCTTTATTTGAGTCTAGTAATAATGTTGTTGACATTGTTATTTATTATATTTTTTATAAACTTAAGTCGTTGTGTAAATCTTCGTATTCATCAGATGTTAATACATTTTGCCATCTCAAATGATCAAGTATGTCAATAATTTAATTGTCAATTTCAGCGCTAACATTTCCAGCTTCCTTTGATAATGTCAATAACATTAATCTGCATATCATTGTTGTAACTGCTGCAGATAGTTTTACACCAGTTCAATTTTGGCTTCTTACATTTTTTAATGCGATCTTCATCAAGTAATCAAACAATGTTTAAAATTCTATCCTACTCTGACATGTTTTCATCTAGAAATTTTAATGCAGCATGTTTAAAAAAACGTGAAATAACACGATCAAGTGCTTTTTGTAAAGTTTTGATAAATAGTTATCTTCAGGTTTATCATTTTTATTTAGAACTTGTTTACCATCTTTAATTAACTTATCTAATAATGATATTAAATTATTTTATTCACCAAATAACCATTTATCGATATTATCTTCATCCTTAATGTTATTAGAATCTTCTATTATTTTGTTTTTGCCATTTCTTTTATATTTTCAGTTTTCCCTGAAGTTTTGGATTTTTCCTGCAGACATAGTTAGTGGCTCTTTTATCTCTTCTAAAAATGTTATACCTTCTGGTATATCAGCTTCTTTCTTTCTATATTATTTCGATTGATTTTCATAAGTTATTCTGAATTTCCATAAATGATCATAACCCTTACAAAACCTTTTAGCTCTATTAGCCTTAGCTGTTTGATAAAAGGCATTAGAAATAATACCTTGTTCAATTTTTTCAGTTAATTTCAACATGTCATTATCTCTGGTAGCCTTGTTGAATTTTGCATTAGACTCATTACCAGATAGTATCATTTCATTTGAATCATTAATACGTTTATCATATCTTTATTTTGATCAAAATTTTAAACTGTCAATATAATTTATATTATTTTATTTCAGAAATTCATAATAGTCATCATCTAGTATTTTTAAGTTGCTTTTCGCCTAAAAAAATCATCTTTATTCTTCAAAATTTAAAAACTTTACCGCTTTCCCATTAATATCTTTTTAGTCTATTTCAATATCCTCTATTTTCTGATACTTTTCCTAGCATCATATGAAGTTAATTCTGCTAATCGTCGTTCAAAAAATAGATTATTGATCTGTCGATTTAGTTCATTTCGTCTATCAACTTGATCAGCATTATTTCCTACAAAAGCCTTAGCCAATCTTCTTTCCTCATCAGATTTGGCGATATTTTTGCGGCAGCTGCTTCTTGTTGTTCTCTGACTAAGCCGTGTAAATCATTTACCCGTAGTCGCTTAACTTTTTCAGATAGTTACCTAGTTTCGCGTTGTTTGTCGAGTAATGCTTCAGTAACTGGTTTCACCATTGTGGCTGTCCTTTCTGCATAAGTTACTTGTCCACGTCCTGCTTGTTCTAGTTTTTGATAAAATTCTGCCTGAGATGGAGCAAGTTTTTTTATAATACAATCTTATATATATATATATATATATATATATATATATATATATATATATATATATATATATATATATATATATATATATATATATATATATATATATATATATTTTGTACTTTGCTAGTTTATCCATTTTATTATATATAAATGGTTATAAAATTAAGACTATCAAAAACAAAAACTTACTGCAAGTAACTGTCAATACAACAACGAAACATTTTAGCTGGATCACGTGTTAGTTTATCAAATAAGAAAAAGTTATATTATCTGCTGTCGCCTTATGATATAATTCAATAAATTTATCTTTTATCAGATCGCCGCATTGTTCGTTTGCAATATTTCTAAAGTTAACATTGTCCAGTACGGAAAATAATATAAAGCAACCAGTATTTCGCTGACTAAATCTGTCAATAGTATAACAACCGCGAGCAAGATAAATAGAAGTACACTTCTTATATCATCAAATTTTACTCATTTCTTCATTGTGTAGCGGAATATCGTCAAAAACATGCTCATCTGAATCAAGTTGATTAATTTTAACAAGTTCTTCTTGTTGTTTTAAAAATAAAATATAACCAGCAGACTCAAGATAATCACAAAGTTTAATAGCATATTCGTTAAGTAGCTTGTACTTCACGTACTTGATGAAACGTCGTTAAGTAGCTCGTACTTAACGTACTTGATGAAACGTTGACAATGTCTGGTTTTAATTGAAAGCAATGATATTTAGGACCAATATCTTTTAAGATTCAGTATTTGTTCCGCTGAGTTGGCATATACGACATTTTGCACCCAACGGTGGCATTGGGCTGTTACATCCTGGGCAAGATTTGATCTTTAATTTATATTGTGACAAAAACTTTGGACGCACATCTCTAGAGGTTGCGCCAGATACATAATCTCGATGTAAGTAGCATTTGTACCAATTGCAATTCGAATATACCAACTGGTTCAAGAATTACAACCGGACACGGATGTAAGATATACAGAAATTTGCGCAATCACGTAATTCGTTCCGTCTTACGAAAAGCGTAAAATATTTGAACTGCGGTTGAAAATCTACATGATGAATGTATCCAAGTAAACTGATTATACGTGATATCTAATTCTATTAATGCTGTTAGCAAGAAAAATACATCACTATATAAGAAAAATATATTGATTGGAAATGAAAATAAAAGATCAGAAAAAGTTAGTGACCGTGTGGATAATGTTGCAAAATATAAAGTTACAGAATTGAAGTCAACAGGATCCGATTAACATGTATGCAAGTCTACTCACTAGGTGATGACTTTTAAGATTTTGATATGGATGACGAAATGTGCCTTCGTTCATACGAGAAATAATCAACTCAAAACTAGTGCACTTTTCTCCAAGCATATACAAAACTTCTACAAATATGACTTTGGCTGAAACAAGCAGCATATTATATTCATTTGATCTTAAAACACATAATTTGAATGCTTGGTTTCAACGCATTTATTTTACATTTACCTCGAAACAAGTTCTTACAACTTATATTAATCGTTCTCGCTGGCTTATTAGTTAGAACCAGTACTAAGCATTGTGATAAATTAACTTGGTGAAGGATAATAACATTGCCATGACGACGGTTGAACCAACGAACTCACAAACTGATCCTAAACTCTACCACTTGACTATGCATTCTACTTCACAATGCTTGCTCTTTAAAGGTGCCAGTCACGTAAACGACATCACAATAGACAGTGACTCGTCCTCCACCACGGGTGCATTAAACCAGCACATGTATGCTGACAGGCAGGATCACACTCTCTGCGGATTTTCTTTCACGAACACGGGGGAATGCGACATATAAATATATACACATAATCATTATTAAATACGAATTGTTTTTATCCACAGTTGATATACATAAATATATTTATATGCGAGTTATTCGAGCGGGGTATTTAGTAGGTAACGGCCAACAGATGTTGTAAGTAATTTTATTCCAGATGTATTTGTCGAGGAAACCGAGAGTAATATATTAAAAGATTGAACAAAAAAGGTAACATTTCGACAAGATTTTTTTATTTATTGTCGTGCACAGAAAAAAATATCTTGTTGATCTTGAGCCGAAGAATTTGGCACTCAAGTTTGAAAGCAAACCCTGATATCTCTTTGAGCCAATCGGAATACATTTTCAAAATACAGTGTAATTTTTTTTTGGAAGCAAAGTCTTCAGAATAAACTAAAGCTTTAACGTTTTGCGAGCTCTATGTCCGGTCTACAAAGATATGATTTTCCAAAAGCATTAAACATGGAAGCATCAATGTTGTCTTAACAAAAGACCTTATATAGAGAATAATTCATTGCTGTCATTACAAAAATTGATTTGAACGAACTACGTGCTAAATGAGCAAAATGACTAACATGGGAATAACGATATGTATTTAGCTTTCAATATTTCTATGAAACTATCAGTCGAACTATATCTTCAAAATACAGTGTTATTATGATTGTTGGAAGGAAAGTCTAGAGCTAAATAATTTTGATATCTCTATTTCAGGTCTCCAGAGATTTCATAATCCAAGATCGTTAAACATGGAAGAATCGATGTTTCCTTAACTAACAACATTATGTAGACAATATTTCATTCCTACCAATACAGAAAATGAATTTGTAAGAACTACGTGCTAAATTAGTAAAATGACGTACACTGGAATAACGGCTCGTATTTTGGCTTTCAATATTTGCATGGTTCTAATCAGTGTCGCATATATGCATGTGTTTAAGCAGTGCAATGCTGAAATGTGTTACACGTGCAGAAAGGTTGTCTACCATAATTAAGAACAAATATGTATGTTGTTGATAGAAATATTTATTTTGACATAGCATGGATGTGTCATACGACCTGCGCAGACATAAAAAAGGGTTAATATTGATTTTGTACAATAATAGTTTGTTTCATTTACAACAGTCTATGTTCACTCTGTTATGAGCAATCTGAATTTGCATTATGTATTGGTTGAACTAGGTTTATACTGTTAAGTATATATTAGTTCGGACGATATATGTTTTTGAGAATAAATGTAAATTCTCTTCATGAGTTCACATGTCTCCTTCTTTGGGCTAATATCCGGGGGCTGCAGTGGAATTAGTGTCAAATGTCTTATCCACTACTTTGGTATAAGGAGGCGGCTTGCTCACTATTGTGGGCGCATACCAGCTTGTGCCGAATCTCAGAAATTCCATACAAACTGACTTCATCTCTCCTTCTTCCATCTTAGAGGTATATGCGGGGCAATTCTCAGGAAAAATAGTAGGAAAGGGTAGTTGTTGTTTTTCCGTCGTTCCGTTGTCTTGAACATGCAAACGAAAATAGCACAATTGATAGGATCGAGGAGGAAAAACGAAGCATTGCATTCTTCTTATACGCCTAGATTTCTCCTGACTTTATGATTATAGCTGTTTTCTTATTCAATTTAACATCGTCATAGTAAACCACTGGCATTCCATCGCTTTGTATCAAAATCTTAACTTCAAAATTAGACGTGGAAAAACATCCGAATGACTTCAAGTTTTCAAAGAATAACTTTAGCATCCAGAACTTCTGTTATTTATTCGCTCTTTTCACAAATGTGCTGACAACACATTTTGTCAGACCTCACTGTAATACATTAACAGTATTTGAAGATGAAGATTAAATAACACACGAAATCTGATTTGACTTATGAATGCCATACCTAATTTGGAATCTAGAGTATTTGAACACCTTATAGACTATAATAATAAGCTTGAAATATTATAGCAGTTTGAATCAACGAGGTTAGAGTATATACAGGTTCAATCAATCTGGAGTGTTTGAAGTAATCCTGTCTGAGAGAATGCTCTATATTTTATTGTCTTCATCTAAAGGTACGCTTACTAATACGTCGGCTAACCGTTCCACTTATTGTGTGAATATTACAAATCTTACCATGATAATTTCGGTTTTCAATTGCACTGTGGCGTTTCTTTAAGATGTATAGTCCGCAGGCCATGACGATGAGCAATACAGCAACGCCCGCAACACTTACGAAGACGATCAAAATGATCCCATTTCTGTGACTGGCAATTGAAAAAAAAATAAATACCGGCTAATTTTGTTTATTATATACAAAAGATAATCATGAATATAAATCTGATAGAAGAAAAGAGTTATATCCATGATTAAATAAGTGCAGTTGCATAAATATTAAGTCTTTTGTCTGCATTGATTTGGAAAAAATATTTACGTTATCGAAAACTTTCTTTCCATGTCCTTTTATATCATTTGTGAAATGCTGATATTATGATTAAATCAATTAATGCACGATTATATATTTTACTAAATATCTTGTCCTCTGCATTTTTGTGTTAATTATCTTTGTTTTTCATTCTAGAATATATGTTTCTGACGTAAGATTATCATTACAGGCAAAAACATATCACACTACTTACACGGCTTTTGTCAAAAGAGAGATATATATGAAAACAGAATCTTGAACCATCTGGAAATAAGGAGGACCTCAGCTAGCGGTATGCAAAGGCTCTGGATATGCTATTATTTCTATATCTGTGAGGACCTCAGTCAAGTTTATAAATTATTTATATTTGCATTTCATTTCCGTTTTCTTATTTTCTTACTCTAACTGCTGATACACTTGTCACGGATGTGTGCAACTAATGCTCATTAAATTAATTAATGAGTCTAATTTTTGAAGAACATATGCCCTAAAGAGATATCGTAAGTAATGTCATTCTATCACCTAATCACTGCCCTTACCCCTGGGGATTCTCGTCATCGTTTTCGGGTCTGTTTCCTCGTCCGAGACTGCTTGGAATCGGCGGACTTATATCATTTTCATCCATATTTGAAGTCGGTGGTCCTTCATTATTTGCATCCATATCTGGAATCCATGGTCTTTTGTGACTTGTATCTATATCTGGACCAAAATCGGAATGCTTGTCTGTAATATCGTAAATATCATCTTCATGGTCGTCACAGCAGATGTTCTCTGAAAGTTATGATGCATGATTTATTAAACCAGCACAGACACACTTGACTATTGTATTTAAGGTCACACAAGCGACCATAAAATTGGTCCTTTTTGAAAACAATCGTTACTATAGAAGCAGAAAGGAAAATTAAGTTAATAAATTGGATTAATAAATGTTGTTCTTCAAGCTCAGGTCGTCTCAAGACAACTTTCTTACATTGAAATATTGGTTAACAGCAAACAGAGTTCCTAGATGAAAATCGAGCTATTCACATGCAAAAAAATAATTAAAGCAGGAAACAAACATAATAAACAATTTTAAGATTGAAAAATTTGCCACCGAACAACCCTGGTAATCTTTCTAACGTTAAGTAAGCGATACCAAAAGTTAAATCCTAACATATAGGTCATACACAAGCTTTCTTTTTTTAACATTCGACATTATTCGAACTATACTCTGTAAAAACATACCATCTCTCTTTTTTTTTTTTATAAAAATCATATTATAGAAATGGGTAAAGCAAATCTTTATTTTGAAAAAAAGGCAAGATCAATCTGATTTATAAAATTGAGAGATTTGAAATAACAAATAGGAAATGTAGGAATTAGAATGTATATGTATATATAGGGTTTAACGGCACGTCATCGCAATAATTCCTATATAGCGGCCATTAAAAGTTCTAATAATCTCAGCAAAAGGGGTTGTGTTACCAAACTAATTTAGGGTGAACAGCCATTTCATTTCAAAGAAAGCATGTTTGTACTCAATATACAAAAAATAAAAAGATGTTACAATATTTAAAAGGTATGAAAGAAAAGAAACAAGTCAAACATATTCAGTCCTTAAAAATATTACAATATTTTGAAAACAAAATCGGTCGAAGAGGTCGCGAAGTTTCCAAAATACTCTCTTATTCAGTGGACATAAATTATACAAGCGAATTGCTATTCTAACATGACCTGATAGATCAACAACCACAAGTAAACAAGATATTCTAAAATGACAAATGCTTATAAACAACTTGAAGTGAATACAGATAATTTATATACAATTTTAAATTATGGAGAAATAATGTTCTTTGATGATAGAATCTTGATTGATTCCTTAGAAGCCAGACGCTCTCTTTGCAAGAGATAATAAAAGATCATTCAACTGGTCAAGTTTGGTGTTTAACGGCAATGTTTAGCAAAATTGTTTTGAAGCTTATATGAAATGTCTAAACCCAATGACATGCAAGTTCTATTATTGAGTCAAGATCTTTGCCCTATTCCAAACCAATGCCGAAGTACAAACCACAGAAAATGGAAGCTAAGTCAAGTGCTTTGCATAAGTACAAACCAGTGTCAGTGAAAGTAAAGTAAACTGCCCTGCTTGCTCAAGGTCAAAGCAC
Organism: Potamilus streckersoni; assembly: GCA_016746295.1. NCBI lineage: Eukaryota > Metazoa > Mollusca > Bivalvia > Unionida > Unionidae > Potamilus > Potamilus streckersoni. Next base: position 17,644 of record JAEAOA010001682.1, on the reverse strand, counting down.
TTTCATTGGAAGCAAAGTAAATTACCTTTGCCAAGGTAAAACTACTGTTAATAGATATAAAGTAAATTGCAAAGCTAAAGGTCGAACTACACTGTCTGGGAATTAAACCCGCAACCTTCTGAGCCTTAGTTTGCGCCTTCACCCTTCACCACTGAGACACTGCAGTGCCTAATCAATTAAATGGATTTACCACTATCTTTAGAATATATATATATATATATATATATATATATATATATATATATATATATATATATATATATATATATATATATATATATATATATATATTTATATATATATATATATATATATATATATATATATATATATATATATATATATATATATATATATATATAGTAATGTAATTTAATTATTTGTTTTTTGGTTTTTACTTTATTTACTTTATTTAATAGATTTGTTGACATTTGTCTAAAAATTCAATTCAGTTCTATTGACCTAACTTAATTTTGATGCACAACTAATATTTAAAAAGTGTATCTAGCTTCTGACCTTGAATCAGAGCCAGTAAGGATTCTTGTCAACAATTTTTATTTGAATGTTATTAAGAATTATTAAGCTGAGTCAAGGTCATATCTGGAGCACGTGTTTTTAAGCATGTAGAAATCTTCTATCTTGTTCTAGGAGGATTACCACGTGATCCTCATACGGGAATCTGTTTTTAGTCTTAAATTAGTGTATAACTGTTGTCTTCATAAGATTTTACCAGTCGGGATTTAAATATATGTTTAGATCAGTTTCAGTTGAATTGTATTTTATTGATTTTCAATTGATTATTTTCTCTGGAATACAAGTGCTCAAACAAAATTCTTGGATAAAGATATTCACTGAGATTTATTTGGAATTCCAAACTTGAATATTATTTTCTGTGATTCAAGAAAGAACTGTTGACAAAACACATCAGTAAGAAGCTGACCACAACAGACACCATCGCTCTCTATATTGAATTGACTCGAATTTAGATACATTTAGGACCTTTTAATAACAATACTTTTATTCTTATTTTTAGATTATTTTTGGAATTGATTCGTAAGACGGTAAGTTCTTTTTCTCATGTTTACCTTCGTTTTCAAGGGATATAACTTATTTATAAAATTTTACAAAGATTGCTGTCTTCATTCTTTTCTTGTTACTTTTTGCACGAGCCGAGACTCGTAACAAGAAAATTGGGGTGATCACCCCTGGAACATATGAATTGTGGCTAAAATATTTCAGAAAACTTGTTTGCTTTAAATTCCCCCAGGTTTTGAAATTTTTAAATCACAAGTAATATTTCAAATTTTTGAAATCTTTAGTGAAATTAACAGGTTTTACAATGTCATCAAAAGTGGAGATATTTTTTTCAAATCCAACCCTGGACCAGTTGGACAGTTTGAATAAAGATGAATTGCTTCAACTTGCCAGAAAATATGATTTTATGAGGCAAAAATCTCTATAACGAAGCAAGAAATAAAAATCATTCTGGTCCAGTATTTGGTGGTAAAGCATGTTTTGGATAAGAGTGTTTTGGTTTCAATCAGAAGTCTGTATCAGTCTGACATAACAGAAAAGGAACTAAAATTACTTTAGCAAAAAAAAGAGGAAAAACAATGTAGTTGCAATTGGAGAAAGAGAAGGAACAAATGCTGTTACAGGAAGAACAAATGTAGTTATAGGTGGATATCTCTCTCTCTCTCTCTCTCTCTCCAAATATATATATATATTTGGAGAGAGAGAGAGAGAGAGAGAGAGAGAGAGAGAGAGAGAGAGAGAGAGAGAGAGAGAGAGAGAGAGAGAGAGAGAGAGAGAGAGAGAGAGAGAGAGAGAGAGAGAGAGAGAAACAAATGTAATCAGATAAGGAGAGAGAGAAATGCAGTTACAGAAAGAACAAATGCAGTTACGGAAGGACGAGAAAGAAATCCAGTTGTGATGAGAGAGAGAGAGAGAGAGAGAGAGAGAGAGAGAGAGAGAGAGAGAGAGAGAGAGAGAGAGAGAGAGAGAGAGAGAGAGAGAGAGAGAGAGAGAGACGAATGCAGTTATAATCGGAGAAAGGAGAGAGACAGATGCAAGTACAAATGCAAATAGAGAAGGAAGAGTGAGAATATCAATTTAAAATAAAACAAATATTGCTGGCAAGTGAAATACATGTTCCCACTCCGCATATAAATTCAGGT